>JANIIA010000001.1:7939247-7959025 GCA_027478495.1 Erythroxylum alaternifolium
ATATAAAAGAGTTATTAATTAAGTCAGAATAATCAAATATGTTTTAAAATATTAAGATAAAATCACTACAACAAAGTTAACCTTTGGCCACAAAAAATCGTAGCTAAAGGTAAGAAATCGTCGCTAAAAAGGATTGATGACAATTTATTTTTGTTGCCCAAAATGTCACTAAATATCTGTTGCTGAAAACTATAGGTGATATTTTGGGTTAATCATTGCTAAAAGTTTTTCGTTAGTAGCAAAAATCTTTTAGCAACGATTGGAGGAATTGTCGTCAAAGAGTTGGGCTATGCTTATTTTTCATAGGTAAAAACTATTAGCTACGTTTTCAGAAGCATAATCAAAAGTTTTTAGCTATGTTTCAAGAAATATAGCCTAAAGTTTTTAGCAATGTTTTCACAAACGTAGTCAAATGTTTTTAGCTATGTCTGGATGTTTTCATAAACGTAGTCAAATGTTTTTAGCTACGTTTCAAACGTAGCAAAAATTTTTTGACTACGTTTATGAAAACATTGCTAAAAACTTTTACCTATATTTCTTGAAACGTAGCTAAAAACTTTTAACTTTGTTCTGAAAATGTAGCCAAATGATTTTAGCTACATTTTGTAAAATGTAATAAATTGTTTCTTTGTTTTATCGAAATGTTATACCATGTTGGAATAAATTATATGTTACATTTTAAATCCATATTATAGTATACAATGTTTCGATATATTTTTATTGTTAATTTATTATAAAAAATTATACAAAAATAATTGATAATTTAAAGCATTGTATATAAAAAATCAATTTCAATGTATACAAGAATTTAATTATAACTTTAACAATTCTTATATATAAAATAATAAATACAGGACTAATTTACAAATTATAATACAAATCACTCAACCGTTACATCTTCTTCAAATCTGTAATTCGAGAAAAAGTATTAAATTTAAATTATAATACAAAAAGGAATTAAGGGAAAAAAATATAAGAGATGTTATTAATACTATTCACTTTCATCTTCACTGCTTTGATATTTTTTGAGGTACTTATCATGCTTGGCCAACTTTTTTCGAGTATATTGTAATTCTGCCTTAAGCGACTTATTTTTCTTTTCAAGACGGTGAACGTATATAGATCTTGATGCGGTTGAAACATTTGGCTTAGGGCCAAAGCCAAGACCTTTGATTTAACCAGAACATGTAACAGGCACGGTATTGCAAATTTCTTCTACATTGATCTCATGGCCCTTAGATATTGATTTCTGTAACAACCTTTCCATCTTATTCTAAAATTAAAAAAACAATATTTACTGTAAATATCATTAATTAGTAGTACATAAATAAATAAACTTAAAATTTAAACAAATTTTTATACTTACATAGTTTTTTTCCGCTTCTTCTGACATCCACTTTTGACCTTCCTTATAGTGAGTGACTTTGAACAGTGTGATCCTATCACACTTTATCCATGTAGTTCCTGCTCACTCTATTTTACGAAAGAAAAATACAAGGCACAATAAATAATGTAGTGTTAATTGATCTACTTATAACTTGTAAATAAAGATCTTACATATTCATTTCCGACAACTACAAATTATTTGGAACTTTGATTGTGAGGATTTTTTATTTTTTCTCTATTGACCTTTGCCGTTTTACAATTTTCCTAAATAAAGAAAAAAATATTCATTAAATCATATAAAAAGATTAATGGAAGCAAATGTGAAGGGACAGAAAACAAACCTGAACTTTGGTATAGAACTAATAATCACACAAATTATTCCAATTTCTTAGAGACATTTATTTTAGAACATGTTGCCTTGCCTCGCATCAAAAGGAAAAGATTTGTAAAATTGATGCAACTTATAATGATAATCCCTGGTCCTTTGTTTCAATAATAAAGTCACACAGTTTGAAACATCAAGGTTATTGATATCGGCAATATTCAATTTCATCTATGAACAATAAGTAAAAGTGTAATTAATCTTAAAATAACTGAAAAAATATTGCATATAGTTAAATAAATTGAAAATTTACCGTAACTTTATCCACAACATATTCAAGCAAGTTGTCTTCCTTTAATTCCTTGATATGCTTCAGGCAAGGTAATTTTGTTCTCACAATAATCTCCAACTCACTTGACAATTTTGCAGATTAGATCTTATCTATGGGACAACCTTGTGAAGTATCAATGTGTATTGACAACTTGGTATTCATTACATCCTTCAATTGTTACAATTCACAACCTCTAGTTATAGCTTTACATCTTTTTTTAATATTAACAATGGAACCTGACAATAAATCAATAATGATAAGAAAATACACATTAAACATTTAAATATATATTAGAGCATAAGTTTATTTGTAGATGTTAAAGATTAACAAACCTGCAGATCTCTCTGTGCTAGTTGATTAATTGTTGTTTGAGGAAGAACGAGGTTATGCTTGACTAATTTTATTGGTGGTTGAGGTAGACTGTTATTGTTAGCTAAAAATCGATTGATCTAGCTGAAGTTGCACATCCCTCTATTCCATAATTTCGATACCTGCCACCTTTTTTTCTTTTATTCTACTAGGTGTCATTATATTGAATACATATAAAAACAAACATAAATTTTATTAACTTTACAATACATCCAATCATTATTACAAACATACCTTCAATCATTGACATTAATCGCATTAGTATAACTCAATCATCAACAATCTGCATTAACATAAGTCAATCATCAACAATTCACATTAACATAAGTCAACCATCAACAATTCGTATTAACATAGGTATGAAATTGGGTTCACTTATAGAAGTACACCAGACAATGCCAATGCATTTTTTCTATAAAGGAAAATTATGCTTATCGTGATGAATCATTACTCTAAGTTATCAACAATCCACATATGACATTAAATTTTAGACATGAAAACTTCAATACTCATCAATCATCTTCTAGGTCTAAAGGTAAAAAAAATTTCAATACTTTTATATAACAATATTAACAGTAACTTACAATAAATCAAAATTTTTTATATTCGAATGATATAATCTTAAATTATAGTTAGTATTGAGAATTTGATAAAACTTTACATAAAAATAATTTATTATATTTTTAAAGATTTTTAATTAGTTAATATATCCTTATGATACGATACTCAATTTTACATATATTGATGATGGTTTAGGTTAGTTGGTGCACTTATTGTTGATCCTCCAACATCATTCCTTGATTACATTTAGTTGTGTCCACTTGACATTCATTCCCTGTAAATATATATAATTGCAAAAAGATGAATGTTACGTAATTGAGATATTACACTTTCTTGCTTTCAATTGATTTCATCTCTCCAAATCTTGGAATCTAAGATCTAATCTTCCTTTTAGCATGTTTTCCAATAATAACAATGAGTAAACATATGTTCTATACTTACTATATAATATTAACACTAAATAGGCAAATAAGAATTGCAGTTATTTCATTCAAGCAATTAAGTAATCCTCTAGTCTATAGCCAAGTTATAGCACAATAATAGTAACATTGAAGAATAAATTGCCCGACTAATATCAACTTCTAAACGAGTAATTTTATTCTTCAAATTCACCCTACACCTCTCTCCTTCATTTTTTAACATCATTTATACTTTATCTATTGTATACAACCTGATAGAAAAACCCACCATCCTTGTTAGAAACAATCCAATATATGTTTTAAATTCTTTACTAATTTGTCATAAACAATTAAAACAAAAGAAAATCATCTCTAACAAAACTTTGATCGAACATGTTATAACCTATCTTCAAAGAAGCTTCCTAATCCATCTAAGCCTTAATCATCCCATTCTGGACCAAACAACAATACACACTCACCATCTTTTAAACAACAATACACATTCATCTTCCAAACAACAACACACAAAACCGAGACCTCCTTACAAAAAACAAAATCCAAACACAAAAACTCAGACAATGAAAGCAGAACATAAAACTAAACATAAGTTGGACAACTTACCTGGATGGATGGTCAATTGGAAACAATGGATGGGGAATGACGAAGCTGGACGAGGAAGATGGGCTTCATTTTCTTGTTTAAAATAACATGAAAATGAAGTCATTTATTATGAAACAAATGACGTCGTTTTGTGTTATATTAAAAACTATGGCCAACATTTGTCGACGATTTCATAAAAATGTCACCAAATGTAGACCATTGGTGATGTTTTTACTGAAATGTTACTAAATTAAGGACTTGGAGATGATTTTATAAACCGTCACCAAATCTTTTCACACATATATATATTTTAAATATTTATATATAAAATAGTATAGAATTTATATATAATAAATAGAGTTTTATGACACCACATAAAATTGTCAAATCAAATATTTTAAAAGAGATAAATAAAAAGTATAAATCTATGTAATATTAATTAATTTTGTGTTTTTAGTTTTATAAAATTTTTAAATGACAACTAAATTTATTTTTAGATTTACAATCATTGTCAATAATATTAAATTTAATTTTTAATAATATGATATTTATTTAATGTTGATTTCTAATTTTTATTATACTGCAATTATTTTGTAATTATATTGCAATAAATATAATTATATATGGTAATTAATATAATGATATATGAATGTCTAGATAATAATTGTAATTAGTATAATGATTTACGAATATATAGATAATAGATATCTTTTCTCATATCTTAGTTATTATATTATTCTACTTAATCATAATTCTCTATCTATTATATATATATATTCTATACTATTATATAGAATTTATGTATTATATATAATTTCTATAATATATAGAGTGTAATATATAAGAATATGGTTTGACGTCAAATTATAAAAATCATTGTAAAAATTTCACCTTTTCGCGACGATTTTTATATTCGTCACCAAAGGTGAAGTCAAAATTATGTCTTTTTATGAAATTGAAAACCTAATTGCCCAAAAATAGGACATTAATTGATGGATAGAGCCTGCAAACAATCAAGGGCCCAAAACAAGGCCCATTTCTACAAGCAACAGACATTCTACTTACAAAGCAACAAAAATGACAACGTAACCATAACTACTAACAAAACAAAAAAATGACAACGTTGCTGTAAGCAGCAGACAAGGTAATCTATCTATGATGACATTTTAGAAAAAAGGTAAATAAATCCTCCCTAATTGAAAGAGTTTCCACATGCTTCCTAATTAAGGCTGAACCATCGAAGGAGACCTTCTTCTTTGAGCTGGTCGAGTTGCTAGGTATGGGTTCCTCTATCTTGCTTCTTACCTTTCTTCTTCATTTTACCTTTGGTCATTTTCTGGAATAGCGAGTCATTATCTTTCTTTTGGAGGAGTCATAGATTACTCCCATCCCAAGTGAAAGCTAACAATATTGAGGTATCAAATTACTTGATTCTTTTGTACAAACTCAGTGTGTTATTGCTTAATCTAGATTTCCAGTTTGTAGTTAGAGATTATAGGGTCTTATTTTGGAGAGATAGCTTTGATCCCCAGTCTTCATTCAACTCTTCAAGTAAGTCTTCCCTCTTTGTAAAATTGTTCTTAACTACTCTAAAGTTGATCTGTTCATTTGCTTGGATTTTTTGCATTTGTTTTCTGTGTGATTTCTGCATCTTATTGATAACCCAGGGTCAACATTCTTATTTTTATACTTCCTTTTGTTTTGAATTCCATAATAGTAGCTCTCTCCATATCTGATGAGGGGCTCGGGGGATCCGACTCTTTTTATCATAACAGTGGTTTCAGAGGAAAACACACTTAATTCTACATCCCCTAAGCACAGTACATAAACAACAGTTAACATTCTCAAAAATATCATATAAAGTTGTCTCAATTAATATATCGTAAAATTAACATTATTAGAACATTGTAACATTCAAATAAGAAGTCTTCTATTCATAAAGATGTCAAATCACTTATTAATATATGGCATGTGCTCTGGGTTTTATTTATCTTTAAGGAAGTGGCAAATAAAAAATGTGCTTATGCAGGGGATTTTTGGCTACGTAAAAATTAAGTTCCGATGATCTTTGCTTCTTTTGTGAATATTTTGTTAATTGCATATATCTTCATATAAATTTTCATTTCCTTCTTAAATTCTACATTCTATTTCTATATTGATTATATCTATGACTTGATTTTTTTCTATTAACTTTTCAAAATAAAAATGTTAACATAAATTCATTGTGAAATGTCTATGTGATAGATAGTTTTCAATGGTGAAAATGAGCTTTCGATAAGAGGTATCTGGCAGAATTCTCCCTCCTAAAGAACAAGTCGATCCACCACAAATTTGCTCATCAAAGTCTAATCACCACTTGCCTTCAATGGTTGATCTTCTTCTTTAAGGTTTATAGTACATGAAAATGGAGGTTGTGGCGATGTCCAGATGATTCATACAGGATTAGGGAAATCAGTTGTTTTGGAACAGTCGTCGATTTCAAAAACTATGTTTATTCATTGTGACAATGATGGAGTCATTAAATTACGTATGCATGTACTTGAATTTGGTTTCCTTATACCGTTTGATTTAGCTTTTTAAGTTTTAGGATTTAATTTTTCAAAGGTTTGGGAAAAAAAATTAACGTGATTGTTCTATACTATTTGTTCCTTAGGTGAAACTCATGATATGTGCAATTCATCTAATTCAATGATCTATTATGCATTTGGAAAATCGTTTACTGCATCTTCTGCTAGTTTACTTAAAGCCAAGAGGTTGTTAGAGAAAGATGTCAATAAACCAACTCTTGGTGGAAGATCTTTGTCTGTTTCAATTGATGCCTTCGAACGTGCAAGGAGCCTTCTTAAGAATCCAGACATAGGGAATTTCTTTATCTTATCTATCGAGTCTCATGTCACTTGAAATGTAAAAAAAATATTATTTCTTTTTCTTTTCGATGGAATAGGTGTGAAAGTTTTTTTTCCTTAAGAATTGTTAAAGTTTTAATTAAAATCTTGTATTACTTACCATCAATCATTATATTATATTACTTACTATATATCATTATTTATTTTTTTCTGTAAGAATCATATATCATTATATTATAAACTTCATGTTAAAACTATTTGAAAATTTTGTAACATCATATAAAATTTTTAAATAATATAAATTAAAAGAGAAAATTAAAAAGTATAAATCTATGTAATATTAATTAATTATGAGTTTATAGTTTCATAAATTATTTAAATGATTATATGTTTTTGTTAGGTAAATTTATTTTTACACTTAGAATCATTATCAATAAATTAAATTTGATTTTTCTCAACATGATGTTCAGTCACAAACTGATCAAGTCAAAGTTAATGAATTCACAATTATAAATAAGAGAGTTAATTTGTTATTATACATTCAAAACCATCGCCAAAAGAGTTAATTTGTTATTATACATTCAAAACCACCACCAAAAGATAAGTCTCTTGTGACAATTTTGAAAAACAGTTGCTAAAGCCTTTCCATTTGGCGACAATTTTTCTGAATTGTCGCCAAAAGCTTGAGATATGGCAACGATTCTAGAAATCGTCATTAAAAGGTGATTTTTTGGCGAACTATGTTTTGCAAATTAATTATCAAACATCCATCAAAACTTTAAATCTAGACTAAAAAATAGTGCTTATTTGTTACTGTAATGTGAAAAAATTAAAGTTTTGATGTGTGTTTGATAATTAATTTGCAAAATATAGTTTTGAAAAGCTACTTGATGAAAAGAAAAAATTATCTCCATAATGATTCTACATTTAAAGTTTTGATGTGTGTTTGATAATTAATTTGCAAAATATAGTTTTGAAAAGCTACTTGATGAAAAGAAAAAAATTATCTCCATAATGATTCTACATAATCATAGCCTTTTAGAAAAGTGCCTTTCCAAAAAAATATTTCTCGTACACGTTTAGTATATATTCTTATAGTTTTTATTTTTAAATAAGAAGTCAAAAAGATATTATTACATAAATTATACCATACAAACTTAAGTTAGCAAGTTCATCACTCATTTTTTTGATATTTAAATACTTAAAATATTATATATATATCTCTAAAATATTAGCTGAGAATTAAAAAATTAAATATTTTAATTAAGACATCAATTTAAATATTCTATTGTAATTACTTTCATTTGTACTTTATAATTTGTATAATTTAGGACTTCGTTTACAATAAAAGTAAGAAAGCCGCAATTTCTTGTCTCCATATTGTTGTCATTATTATTTTCTATTTGAAGCTTTTTATTCCTTTCCTTATCTTCATCTTACATCACTCGTATTTTCTCTTATCCGGTTGTCTTGGCCTTTTCTTCATAATATATGTCGTCCATCTCTTCTTATGAAGAAGAAATACCACTAGGACAGCTTCGTAAGAGCGAAGAATCCTTAATAGGACAACAATATACAAGCAAAGCGACAATGTAAATTGCCGAAACAAGAGATTAAATGAGTGGCGTGGACAAGAGTTGTTCCTTCCTACAAAAGAAAACCTTACAAGCCCGCAAAAAGCTTATTAAATCTTCTATTCTACTTACTCTATTTCAATTATTTTCTATTAAATCTTATCCACACATTTATATGAGATTTACATAAATGTATAGATAAGATTTAATAGAACATGATAAGAATATTATAACTAATACAGGAGATCTGATCCTTACAAAAAGCATTCCTATTAGTAATACATCCTAATGGCCTAAATTATCGTCCATGTTTTTCTATTTAAACTAATCGAAGAATAAATGTTCATAGTTTATTTGCTTACTTAAGAATTAAGAAGTTTTGTTATAGTAAATATGAGTGCTTTACTGTATACTGTATAGTAAAACAAAACTAATGGATTTTTAATTTATGTAAGTATATAATTTAATAATGTACGTAGTATAAGTATTTTCTCTTATTACAAGCTCAAGCTGTAGATATTATCATTAAAGCACTTCATTATTAAGTAATTATAATATTTCATATGCCTTCATAAACAAAAATTGGGATTGTCCCATATTTTCTCAAAGGTCTTTACTGCAAATCAAAAGAGATTGGGTAAAGAAAGTTTTACTTTTAAATCCTCACATTTGAAAAAGTTAGAGCCAAGCCGTTAGTCCAAATTATTTCTTATAGTTATCATTTTCAAGACCAAATTACTACAATATTACATTAAACTATATTACAGTAAGAATTAAAAATAGACTATATCACATTAAAAGTTGGTGTCTTTAATTAATAAAAGTATTTTAATTAATAAAATTATGAAAGCGATTGAATTTTTAAATAAAATAATTAATTATTTGAATTTAAAAATAATTTGATTTTTTAATTTTGAACAGAAAAAAAAAAAGAATCAGCCAAGGAATTACATGCCATTTAGGATATTCGTAACGTCAGCTCCAGGAACACAGTTCAGACTAAAGATGGATGCTTTTGGGTGTCCACCCTACTTGCAATTGTTTCAGTCCATCTAGTCATGCTCTAATCCAATAGTTGATAGAGCCTAAGCCAAAAGATTGCAATAAAAAGCACATCATTGTTTGGGTTTAAATTTGGAAGTTAACCAGTGTAAGATGTTTGTCTGACAATTACATAAATCTCTGATTGTAGTTTTTTCAGTTCGAAAACACTCTTTACCTCACTTGGACCATTTCCTTGCAGAAAATAACGCATTATTGCATAATAATGGGATTCTGGGATCTGTTATCTCTTATTTGCTTCAAGTGGATCTGTTGTGTGGCACCGAAAACAGCGGCAGTCATATATCAATATAACCGACAACCCAGTTGCCATTGAGCCGTATAGTCCAGGAAACAGAAGTACTGTCTCACACGTTACGAGGAAAGATCAAGGCAATGTTCCATTAAGCATGAGACAGAAAGTGTCATGCTTGAGTCATACTTTGTGTAAAATTCAGGAAAAGAAAGAACAAGCACGCAATGTAACAAGAAGACAACTGAATTGATCAGTGGATGGGTCGCTGCCTATGGCAAGCCGTGTGCAATGGAATTGGAGGGTCTGAAAATGAACCATCCACAATGTGGTCAAAAATCCATTTGTTGGCAGCTTGAGTGTAGTGGACACCATCCCAGTTGATCCAAACTGAGGGATCATGGCATGGTTTAACAGCCACATCTTTACCCCTCTCCTTAATCTTTCCTCCACATCCAACGTTTTTGTTGTAGTTATACTTTCCTCCATGGCCACAGCATGCTCTTGTGGATTCCTTGAACCCTGCAATTCCCATCTCAAACTCATCAACAACACTTTATCAAACATCAAACTCGTATCATTATGTTTGTTATAGGAATGCTTGCAAGTGTCTAGGTTGTTACCATTCTTTCTTGTGTGACTAAAAAGGCTGTACTTGAGAGAGTACATGTCAACATAAGTTATAGCAGCTTCTGGCAATTCCTTCCTCAATTGGACAACGATCTTCTTTAACTCACGGTTAAAGTACTTAGCCACACCATTAAACGGAGATCCACATCCTGCTCTATCCACTCCAGAAGCTAAAATTGGTATCCTCTCCAAGACATAGGCTAGGCAGCCAAATGGCCCTGTGTTGTGAATCCAAAAATTTCTTCCTCCTTGCCCATATATGTCCTGTCATTACCACAACCAATCTTAATGAGAAACATTATTTTAACATGCAGAAGAAAAATCTAAGCATTGATACTAATTGCCAATAATAAGAGACGGTATCACTAACCGTAACAATGTTTTTGAACTGACAGAGTACATCCGGGACGGATTCTTTAACTTCAATGGTAGACAAGTTTGAGAAATAACCAGATGTAAGATCGTTCTGACCGATATCAAATGTGTATAAAGCCTCAGAGAAAACTTGAGCTTCAGGTAGCAGTTCCTTGAATACTCCACCTGCACCAATTCATCAAACGAAACTTCTTTTAGGGTCTCGAAATTTCTGTGGGCTAATCTCTGGGTAGTATTATTACCTCTGTTGCGAACAACCTGAGACCTATTAACAAATTCATAAAATTCGTTCCATTGGACATCCAAGGAAATAGGACTAAACCCGCTTTGACGGAGGGTAGCATTTTGGGGTCTAATGGTTGATCCTGCTGTTGCGAAGTTGGCACCATGACTGAAGTTGCTTCCCACAGAATCAAGGTATGCGCTCAAGAATGGCAATCCAAGGTGCTCCGCTGAGTATTCATGGAAAATTAACATCAGAGTTAATCCAATATCTATCATCACTAAGGGAGATATGATTGCCTTTGCATGGTTGGATGATCAGAACTTAGCAGCATTTAGGACTACTGAAGATGATATGTTCTGTAGTTAAAGAAGCAAGAATTTAGATACTTACAATCCAAATTGTAAAGTATTTAAGGCGCTCAGATTTTGCATACAAGATCAGGTCCAGGGGAGTTGAGGTAACGTTGACATAATCTATGATATGGAAGACATTTTATATTTCCAGTGCAACTCAGAACAAGGGGGGAATTAAGCCTTTTACTTTTGACCATGTGAAAGACTTGAGAAATAATGGGCTAAATGTGTATGGTTCTGAATAAAAGATTACAATACCCTTAGTTTAATTAGATGATTCTGCATAAGGATTTCATGGAAATTATTCAACACATTAAGAACAAGCCTTAATTAGTATATCGGACATAATGAACTATATTGAATTAGTTATGGAGAAGAAGCGTGAGCCGATGATTTTTCTTTTGACCAAATAGGTTAAAAATTGCAGACTGAACGTGCAGCCCCGCAGTGTCTGTCAATATCAGGTACAAAAGGTTTCCGTGGTGGACCCTTTTGTTCATTGAAACTTTTTGGAAATGCTATATAACTAATAAAAAAAGCTATTTAATTTTTTAGATTAAAAGTTAGTGTTAATTTTTTGGGTAATATAACTAATAAAAGAAGTTATTAGTTACGTTATTACCTTTTTAAATAAAAAAATACTGAAAAAATGCATTGGAGGTGACCCTAGTGACCCGCACTGGGAATGGTCGGTGACACATTTTTAACACCCAAGCAAAGGCTAGATCGTGCAGACTTCCGTTCAACCATGCGAAAAAGAGCAAAAACTATGGCAACGACACATCTTTGAATGTGTTAGTATGTACCTATGAAGTCAACAATGAGGCGGCCGTCACAGTATCGTCCGGCGGGTCCGTGGAAGTAAGATTCTCCATGAGGTGGAGGGGCTTGGCCAAATGCAGCAGACAAGCCACCAGTGTCGGAGTTTGAGTCTCCAAAGTTAAAGATTGCTGGGAATTGGCAATGAGAAATGGCCAACACGGTGCAGTGTGGTGCCAAACTCACCAAGAAGACAATGATAGAGGCCGAAAAAGTTGAGGAGTGTGACCCCATGATTGAAGGAGATAAGGCTAAAAACTGCTCTTCTAAGCTGTTAGTCAAGTGTAAAACAAGCGAGAAGAAAGTAATGGACGTGCTACATACATACATATGTACAGATATAGGTGTATGACGTGTGTGGTCTTAGATCAGGCTAAACATAAACAAATGATATGAGCCGTGGAGCACGTGTTTCTATTAGTTTTCCTCCAAAGTAGCTGATATGTGGTTTTCATTTTATATTTTCAAAAGATAAGCATTTATGATAATCCAAATCCAATTCTAATCCACAACTTGTTATGTTAGGCACACATGACCCAACAATTAGTTTAGAAAATTTCATAGTGTATTTAGAAATGAATTACCCTAATTTTTACGGATTCTTTTTCCCATTATTATAGGTTGTTATTGTTATGTCCTAATAATCTTGCTAGTCTTATCACTCTATTATTGTTTATCGTTGGCCGACAGTTTCATACAATAATATATAATTTTACTAGGCTCGACCCTAATGGTTGAGAGATTACTGCGCACTAAGAGGACTTTTTTACCGAAAAGATTAAGATATTCCCTTTTGTGTTTGGTATAAAACTCAGACATACCTTGTCAAATAAAAAAGGATTCTTTTGAATTAAACCAATTCCTTAATATTGATTTCACAGTGCTCAATTTGAGAATATTTGATGAATAGTAATATGATCCGGCAATGATTTATATTATATCCATTATTTATAGGGAATGAGCTTTATCGAGTGGACTACCTTATTATCTAGTCATATTTTATTTTGTGAGAAATCATATTGCCATTTAGTACATAATCATGTTTATCCATAAAACATATATACATATAGAAATAGAAAATTAAACTTAAACTCAAAAATAAAATCGACATAGAGGAAGTGTTGTGCAATAAATAGAAATAGATAAAAAGTTAATTATCCAATATTGCCACAAGGCAACTATGATGAAGTAGGAATCAGACAAATATAATGAACAATAGACATTACATCATCAGTTGTGTTTACAATTACATTTGGAAGTTACCAAAACAAGTTGCTTTACCTCACTTAAAACACTTCACTTGCCGAAGATACGAATTATGGATTGTAGTGCTTCTTACTAAAAATAATGGGATTTTTGGATCCGTAACTTTTTGTTTATAACAGTATTAGTGGGGTCGAGAGAGTCTATAAATGTACCACGTCATGTAATTTGGCGGGTCTATGTAAAGTGTAAACTTCACTTTTTTTCCACCGTAAACCTACAATGATAATTTAGTATAGAAAACATGGAAAAACTTAGACAAGTAGGCACTTATTTTAAATCTAACGACGAAAGAAATTTGGAATTGATGCTAACACTTCAGAGGTATTTGACAAACAACTAATAAGCTATTTTTTAGCTTATTGATTAAAAGTTAACTTTTTGATCATCTTAAAAAATTATTGATATGTTTAGTGAATGACTTATTGAATAGCTTATTTAATTCTAATAAGTTGATTTTTAAAAGCACAATAAGGGGAGCTTTTTTGATGATAAGCCAAAATTTAATAGGTAAAAAACCAATTAAACCCTTATTTCATAATTTTTGAATTATAGTATATATCATATTTGTGTCATTTTATTCACTTTCTTAGGCCACTAATTGCATGTTTTTGCCATATGTCACCATGTTATTTTATTTTAAAGTTAAGTGCCTTAATAAGCCTTCTGTTTAGCCATCCTAAGCCATCTTTATGCATAGTCCATCCAAACACGTCCATGGTGCAATCACGTTGCTTCATGACCTAACTTAAGCCAAAGTTTGAGTCATTGTATAGTAAACCTTGCATGTTTACAGACATTATGACCTCCTCATAAAATTTAAATGCCTTTGTACACCCTTGGAATTACTATGACTTAGTTGCATCTTTCATGTTTTAGTTTTGAATCTCGTTAAAGATGTTTGTTTATATGTACCAAGGCATGCCAACACCACCTAATCTTAAACTTTCATTAACTATGGCCACTTTTCCTTACCTACTCGTAATTTTTTTTGTTCTATTAACCTGAGTAGTAATTATCGTCCAAAGCTCACCAACATTTGCATGATTCCGCATTTTAGAGTTATGGGTCTAACAATGACCTTACCAGAAAATTTTGACGCCTTTTTTGAAATAATCTGTGGGATCCTCTAAATATGGTTCTCTCAAAGACTCTTAGTCATTAGCACACCTCTAATGTGCCATTTCCCTACTCCATCAGGTTTGTCTTTACTTTTGTTCAGACACTCCTTTATAAGGCTCATTAAACCCAATATAGCATAGTTATTGAGGTAGACTTCTTTTGTTAAATCTTCACCTCTCTTTCTTTAATCCTTCGCAACTATGAAAGTCACATGCTTCTCACAAACCTTCCATTTTGGCCATTTAGGAGTTAAGTGTGGCGCTTCATAATGAAATAAGTAATATCCTATTTTTTTATTAAACTTGTACTGAAAAGATTCACACACCTTCTCCTTACCTTTCTCTGATACATTTTGTGTCCTACCATTCTTTTTGTTCTCATTATTCTTTTAAATTGATAGTGGCATTTAGATATCCATTAAAGCATCTGCAACCACTATTGTGCTTAGGGGATCTTTCACGTTTTACCTTTGAGGTTTCATTTTTTTCAAAACTTGCAAGCCGTTTATGAAGTTAACAACTTGTCTTTCTCAGATATTTTATACACGTCTAACATCAAAGATGTGACTTTCCTCACATACACCTACATTGAGCCATCTTGCTTCAACTTCTTTAAAGCTTCCCTCCTGAGCTATGAAGTATTGTTAGGGAGAAATTGTTAGCTCCTTCTTCATTTTCTCCTCAGTGTTAATGAAAGGTAGGTTAGCATCCTCCACCACACCTTTGCATCATCCACCATGTACAACTGTGATCAACACCTTCCCCTAATTCGATAGCTTTACTGTTGCAAAGTATTTCTCTATATCCCATAAGAAGTTTTTGAGCTTTTCAGCAATTTGTTTGCATTTGAAAACTTAGGACTCTCTCATCTTCACCGGAGTGCTTTCTGATCAAAATCTTAATTCGTGCTTAGATATGGCATAGTTAAGCACTAACAAATCGTAGATCATCTCCTTATGAGCCTTTAACTAGTCCTCAAGTGCTTTCTTTATCTCTTGAAGATATAAAAATAAAGAGACATGATAAGTTTAATGGCTTCATTCTCATTACTTGGAAAACCAAAGCTTTTAGGAAATCAAATCAATATTATACTCTTTTTAGACTATATTAAAAATATTCAAGTTGAGCAGGAAGTTTTGTGGTAGCTAAAGTGCATAATAGGCAATTGAAAAAAAACACTTAGATTTGGTTTCACAACTACTTTGAAATTGGCCATCTATATTTACTTTACGAATCCTATGTTGTTAAAGCATACGTTAAACCCTAAAGTAAAGGTTAGTGAGCTCATAAATAGATATGAGGAGCAAATTAAACATAAAGGATTCTCTATTATTTTAGACAATTCGATAAGTTAGGACCTAAATAAATAGCGAAAGCATAACTTAAGATGGCATAGACATTCTTCTAGACTTTTAACTAATCAATCTTACTATTAAGTTTTCAAAAATTAAACTATTAGAATCTAATAGAAGAAGCTAGTTTAGAATAAGCGTATCCCTCCTTAATTATCTTTCATCATGTGTTTCACTATCGAATACTCTTAATAGAATCAGAGGCTTTCTTAGTCTTAATGAAATATAAAAGCTATACAATAAGGAACCTAAATCAAGAGATCACTTATTCTTTAAATGTGATTCCACCAGAAGAATAGGGTTTAAATCTAAGAGAATTGCAATCAATACTGCATGGATGATGATAGGGAATAAACTTTTCTATATGCCTTTAAAAGATAACTTTTAATAAAAGAAGATATCATTTAGCGACGGAGTATATGATATCTAGAAAGAAGGAAATGAAAGAATCTTCAATAATAAAAACATGGACAAAAAAGGTTTTTATCTTGTCACAATTGGTTCGATAAGAAAATTCCTCCAAAAATGTATAAATATCAACTAAGTATTGTCAACAACAAAAACATGGACAAGAGATCTTTTATTTTATCACAATTGATTCGATAAGAGAATTCCTCCAAAAAAACATAAATATGCACCAAGTATTAACAAATATGATAAGGAGATGGAGAATTGGAAGATGGAGAATTGGAAGATGATAGATAAACACTTCAATTACTTCTAACTTGTTAAGAAATATGAAGTTTATAGTGAAAGGATATTACACTGATGCTAGCAATCCAGAATGATAGATTTCTAAGTTCAAAGGTAGAAAATGATACCTCTGAAAGACATGGTTAACTGTTAAATATCTTGTATACAATTCTAAATTCTATCAAAAGAGGAAGAAAAAGGATTAAACATATCCTTAAGCTAAGTTCCAAAAGATGTTACAAAGTTTTAGTTTAATAAATAAGTCCTCATATGTGTTGTTATTGAGTAAAATTAAACATGTCCAAAATTTTGTTGCTTAGGATAAACTTTTTTTGATTCTTTAGATCTTGCATTTTTTTGTGTCTAGAATGAGGAATTCTTCTTATAATTGCTCTTAATTAACCAAGAACTTGTTTGTTTAGATATGTTCCTAGCATCTTTATAGCTTTGTTGTAGCTTAGGCCCTAATACTCATTTTGTAGATTATTCAATACTTTTCTTTTAACTTAAAAAAGAATTGATTATAAAAAGATTCCTCTTCACCTTATTTAAAGAAGATTATTAGTGAAATTCTGAGAAGTGTCTTGAATAGTGGATGTAAGCAAGGATTGTTTGCTAAACCACTATAAATTTGGTTTTACTTTGTTTATCTATACTCTATTTAAGTTATTTTTGAATTTTTAAAATTTTCAATATTTATATTACTAATATTAGATACGTTCAGGGGGAGTGTTTATTGTATTTAGGGAAATTATTGACTTCTTATTAATTTTATTGGATTTAAGACTTAATACTTATTTTGCTTGGATGTAGTATTTACTTTAAGTGGTTCTTTTTGGATGTACAGCTACATCAAACTTATTGTTAATTGTTAATTTCACTGAACTAAACTTGTGTTCTTACTTTTTTGACTACAAATGTGTATGAATAAGAGCTACTTCATCTTTTAGCCTTTGACATTATTTTGTGATCCTTGAATTAAGGAGAAGTAAAATATTTAAGTTACTTTGATATTGAGAGAATATATGTGCTTTAATGATTAATTTATTATTGAATTTTTAATACCACAATAAGTTTTTGTTATTATAAAAAAGGAGATTATTGAACAAATGGAGCTTACAATTCATATTTTAATGATAAAAAAGCATAATTAATCCTAATGATTTATTCTTTGATTTCTTAAAATAAAGCAACATAAGATGAATTCAAGAAACAATTTATGGAGACCAAATATATTCAAGTCAAGTCAAGGAATACTAAATCTACATTTTACTTGTAATCTTTCTTGTATCTCCTACCAAGTTATTTTAACACGTTAGGGCTCTTCATGTATAAGTATATGATGTTCTAAACTTAGTGTATCAATATTTTCTTTTATTAAGAGGGAATTAAGGTTTTAATTTCAAAGGAAAACTTCTTGAACTTTAAAATACTCTTTTAAGAAACTTTTGAAATATTTTTTGATTAAGTTTTGGTTAAAGAAGAGGAGTTTAATCTTTGAAATTACTTAAAAATTCTTTGGACATATGCTTTCAAACACAATGGTCGACTAATATATAGGTGTAGTTAACTAAGCATAGAATTAGTAATTGACTATATTAGTAATTGTAAACTATTTTACAAATTGTTATTCCAACTTGACCAAAGATTTTTCAAACCAATACTAACTAAAAATAATGAAACATTTTTCTAATCACTTTAAGGTGATGCATCATACATTGATCATTCAACTATCTCTATACGGTTCACGTTATATCCAATAACTACCAACTGAGTTACTCTTGACTAGAATATATCATAAGTAGCATCAAAACAGAGCAATACTTATATGAGATACTTTGGTGATTTAAGTCTAACGATTACTTATACAATCATCACAATAAGAATTTCCATAGGTATACAAGTAATGTCCTAAATGAGATTCTCAACTGTTGTCAGTTCAATGAACTTGTTTCCTAATAAACACTTCCACGTTTCTTTAGGAATATCCATTCTTTAATCTATAAGATTGAATACTTCCTTCATAAAGAATAAAAAATGTACTAATCAGTTTATATTTTATTAATGTTCAATTTTAATAAAAAAATAACAATTAACAATTAAAAATTTAGGAATAATGCATCAAACAATATAAATCTTATAATTATGATCTTACCATAATTCCATTTGCAATGCATATTTATATCATAGACTTTATCATATTTATTTGAATATATATAAGATAAAGAACGTCTTTAAATAATTAAGTCATTAAATTACAACTCTTCGATTGGTTGTAGGAGATAAATCAATAAATATAATTCAATGCCAAAGCCATATTGAACAAAACAACGTCATTTTCTTCAGAAATTCCATTTAATTTGCAAAACAACATTTTTGTACTTTTGGTACACTTCTTTTCCATTCCTATCGCAATATTCGAAGGTAGCCTTCCTGCATCTACTTCCTTCTTGCATTGCCATTTTGGGAGTTTTCAAGCATCACTCCAAGTCTCCAACTTCCTGGCCAAAGTGGCTGATATTGAGCAAAGTTTATGCACATGCTTCTCCAGTGTTCTTTTCATAACTCACGCTAAGGGAACAAGGCTCTTGGAGTGGCCAAGATATTTTTGGACAGTGGCCCCTTCATGTACTACATAGCTTGTAGCACAACCAATAAAACATCGCTCTGAAACTATGGCACCCTCACTTGTAAACTCCTCGTGAACCTTCGTCGATAGGTCATGTGCGGTTTCTGAGATCGTGAAGTTACTCATCAAATTTGAGTCAGTATCTTTGTTGGAAATCGTTCTAGTGTAATCTTTTTGTTGTCTTTCTCCCCTACGGAATTGTATGGCATCACTGATACCAGCAAGAAGACAAGAACTTTTACTGCAAGAAAAGCCAATGACATGATTTAATTCTTCTAAGGAAAATATTCCTTCCATATCTTCCTTCACACTGTACAGTGACCCACTCATTCACACATCCCTCTTGACACCGTCAACAAACCATCCTAGTGGACAATGAGGGGTGGGCCTAATGGCTTGAGCTTCTCACTTAAGACTCTCCTTTATAGGAGGCCTTGAGTTCGAGTCACACCAAAGGAGGAGAAATAGGAAATTTGTCCTATTGATGATCCTTTAGCCTCCTGGGTACAGCTCCTTGATCGGATCAATTACGGATGCCTCTCTTCCAGCGGCAGTGTGAGAGTTGAAGCTACTAGGGAACCCGAGGGCTGCTGGGAACCTGATGCTGAGTAGGGGAGCCAGCGATCAATCAGCAGT
>JANIIA010000001.1:7970399-7991436 GCA_027478495.1 Erythroxylum alaternifolium
AATTTTCTAAAATTAGGAAAATCCTAATGAACCTCTCCAATTACCATTCTAAAACACTTAAGACACTTTTCCTATTTCGCTCAATTAATCACAATCCAAAAACCGGGAAAAATGTCATGTATGCATGTACATTCATTTCATGTGCAAGAATTTACTTATCATTATGCATGTGCATATATGAATGCGTGCATATGTCACTATACACTTATACACTCCTATTCATGGCAATTAGTAAGGGGATGTTACAGTTTTGCTAGGTTATTATTCTAACTTTCAGTTTCTCAATCAATGGGAGAAAATTAGGGTATTTGGATTTACCTGTAGTAATAGGTACCCCCAAGTATCTGAAAGAAGTATCTTGAAGTTCATACCTGACTATATTGCCAATCCATTCAGGATTTCTAACATCAGAGGACATATACACTATACTTTTTTGCATATTTATCTTCATCCCTGACCAACCAAAAAAAGTTTTCACCATGTTAAGCATCATCCGAACTGCCTAATGATCATCCTTGCAAAGTAGTATCGCATCATCTACAAACAACAAGTGAGATAGCTTCATCTCCCTACATTTGTAATGGTATTGGAAAAGTCCATTGCTTTCCACAACTTTGGAAATAAGTATTGAAAACCCTTCCATCGCTAGGGTGAAAAGGTAAGGACAAAGTGGATCTCCTTGCCTAATTCCTTTAGTATTTTTAAAGGGTCTGGATGGTATCCCATTCAGTAAAAAACTTAAAGAGGTAGTTTGAATGCATTACATAATCCACATCCTAAATCTGATAGGTAATCCAATAGCCTATAGGCAATCTTGTATATACTCCCAGCTAATTGTATCATATGTATTAAACAAGTCTATCTTCATAGCACAACTTTTAATATGTTTTCGAGAATGATACTCACCCATCAGTTCTTACAAAATCAATATATTATCACCAATACTTATTGAGGGAAGAAAGAACCTTATGTCAAGCTCACCATCTCAGCCAAAACATCTCTCAATCTATCTGCCAACAATTTTGCAATGATTTTATAAACCTTTGAACAACAAGAAATTGGTCTTTAATATGAAATCATCATAGGTTTATCCTTCTTAGGGGCAAGGCAAACGAACGTATGATTAAGCTCCTTTAGTGTTGAATTAGAAGAGAAGAGCTCCAACACCGCATCAGTTAGAAGGGGGCCAGTGATATCCTAAATTTTTTGAAAAAAACCAACTAAATACCCATCAGGCCCAAGAGCTTTCGAGCTGTTGAGATTGAATAATGTATCTTTCACCTACTGTGAATTGAATGGAGCATTGAGCATCTCTAAGAGTGACTGATTTAGACTGAATTCTAAAACATTTTTCACCCCAAAACCTCCCTGTTGAACTTCAGTCCTTCCCATAAGATTATTGAAGTAGCCTCTGATGTAGTCTAATAACTCCTACTGATCAAATATAATATGACCCATCTCATCTTTCAATTCAGTAATTGTATTAATGTTCCTCCTTGTTAGCAAAGAATCATGAAAAAACTTAGAATTAATATCCCTATCCTTGAGCCAAGTCTGTTTAGTTTTTTGTTTCAATATAGAATTATGCAATTTCAGTTATTCCTAGTACTGCCTCATACTCTTTGCTTTAATATTCCTTAGACCCACATTGTGAGGATCCTGATAACACTTTTGCTGAGCCTTTGCCAATGCTTTACTTAAATTATTTAAATCCTTAAATCTTCCCTCACTAAATTGCTTAATAGCTATTTTAATTAACTTAAATTTTTTCATAAGTTGGAAAGATTTGTAACCTTTGACCTCCTGCACCCACACCCTACTGATTAAGGTCATAAAACTCTCTACTTGAGTTAAACTATTGAAAAATATGAAGGGTGCTCCTATTCTTATCCCTGCTCACATTTGGTACCAATATATACTTATGATCGGAGAATACAGAATCACCAAACAATGACGAGGCTTTAGGGAATAAGTTGAGCCATTTGTGATTCACCGAGGCTCTATCTAGCTTTTTCTTTATTAACATACTCCCCTGTTGTTTGTTTTCCCAAGTGAACCATCTGCTAATTCCTCTAAGGTTTAGTAAATCAATCATTTGAAAAAATAGAGAAAGTTTTTTACCTGTTCCAATATCGAAATTAGTTCCTCCCTCCACTTCATTTGACTTATGACAACAATTGAAATCTCCTAATACTAGTCAAGGTACCTGCATACCATCATGAAAGATATTCAACTCCTCCCACAACTTTTCCCTTTGAAAAGCAAAATTTGATACATAAATAATTGTTATTTCAAAATAGAACTTGCCTTTAAGCTAGCAATGTAGATGAATGAACTGCTCACTCATTTTGATAACCTTAGCCTCCACAAAATCAAAATTATAGTAGCATAAAATTTTTCCATTATAATAATAAGCATGATTCGAAATAATCTTCCATTTAGCCCCCAAAAAAGTCATACCTCTTTGATAAGATTGATTCTTTATTTTGATCTCTTGCAAACCCTTCAAAATAGGTTTTTTCTCCTCTACTATTTCCTTTACCATCATCTTCTTAAGGGGGTCATTCCAACCCCTTATATTCCATACAGGTATAGTCATTTAAGGGGAAACCCCTTTATTTTTAGCCATCCTTCTTGCAAACTTCCTTCTGTTATAGCTAGGTGTAACAAAACCCCCATCTTTCTATCATTTTGCTGTACTATATGCACTAAAGTATCAAGAATATCCCCCCACTTCTGCCTTAACTTGACCCAATTCCCCCTTGTCCTTTCTATTTGCAAATTCTTCCTACACTAATATCCTTCCACTGTTTGATGTCTGAATCTGCCAATTAAACTCTATTTGTTTACCATCAATATTTTCCTTTAACCCTATTTCATCTGAATTCTGTATCTAAACCTTAACTGTCCCTTTTTTATTGTTATTATTTTGGGTACCTATACTTCCTTCCAGACCTTCCCTTATTTTTGCATTTGTGTTAGTAATAATAGGACTATTCATATTTACTAATTGCTCCATTACAGATTCCTGAGGCATTTCAGGAACTTTATCTTGTTCGTTAGAACTTATATCAACTTTAACTAACTCCTCTTGCAAGCTTAAATTAAACTTACTCCCAGTAGGTCTCCATTCCTTAGTAATATTTTATGGCTTCCACGGATAAGAAACTTTGATGTTAGTCTTCTCCATCTCTCCTGTTAGTCCCAACCTCCTAATGGATAATGTTTCTGGAAAAACAACATTTCTACTCACCTCCACACAGATTTTTGCGTAGCCAATCCGTTAATACTAGAAATTAGAGCATCCATATATATAAGCTTCCCTATGGAGCTTGCTATAAAGCTTAAACCCTCTACTGTCTATAGCTCAAATCGCATATTGTGGAACTTAATCCATAAAGGGAACACTTGTATGTTATTCATATTTACTTCTATTCCCGGCTTCCATTTTTGCAAAAACATTGGTTGCCCCCCAATGTGCCAAAGTCCCATTTCTAGTAATTCATCCAAATTACTATCTATCGCAAACTTAAACAGAACTGTTATGTCCTCCATCAACATTGTTCTCTCCAACCCTTTCCTTCCCCACTTTGATTTTGCCTATATCTAAAAACTTGGAAATGCAAGCCGCTTATTCTAAAAAGATCCTAGCAATGCAGTTGACCACACAGTTTCTCCAGCCTTCAACAACTCCAACGGAGGACATACAACCCCATCTTTCATCACTTCTACATAGTGTTTCATTTGGACTCTGTTCTCATTCATCTGAATCTTTTTACTCTAGGCACCCGTCAAATTTTGATTCTTAGCATTTCCTAAAGGGGACTCACTTGGCAACACTGGGAAATCTTCATTGTTTTCCTGTCATAGTCCCTTCATAGAGGGGGCGAGATTATCGTCTACCTCCGTCCGTACAGCTAGAACGGAAAATTTTTCCAAATTTGGAACTATATAAGGCAAAAGAGTAAAAACCAAAGAGAGAAGATAGAGCATAAACGATGGAGAAAGTAGTAAATCGCAAGTGCATGCACAATTTACTTCAAACTACATATATTGATAATCCAAAATTAATATTTTACATATCAATAGATATTTGCTAAACATAACTTTTCAAATTTCATCAAAATAAAAATCAAAATATATAAATGTTTAAATGTAATGAAAATCTTGTTCCAAAATGTTAAGCAAAACTTTTAACCTATTCAAAATTTAAAAACAAAGTTCTTGCCAATGCTCAATCAATGTTATCGTCGCGTTCCTCATCTTCACTTACTACATTTGTATCATCATCATTCATAAAAACAAATAATTAAAATAATATTGATTTAATTCAAATTTTGATTTTATCAAAATGAAACTATCAAGTCAAACCCTGATCATCTTTCAATTAGGCATAACCACACCAAAATTTATGGGATGTTCCATCACAATCTAAACTCAAGGTTTCAATTAAAATAGGAAACATTCAAATGACCCCAATTGAACATTGCAAGTCTCACTTTATTACTAAATTATGAATTCCATATAATGGAAAAAAACCTTTCGACTCTTGATAATATATTATATAGAGTTATTGAAAGCTTTTTAAGAATTAAAAAAATAAATTAATTTAAAATTTTGATTTTAACGTTTGATTTTTAAAAGTTTAAAATTTAAAAATAAGACATTAAAATAAAAAATATTTTTTTTATTTTTGATAGATAATAATCGAAAGGCCTACTTAATTTGGATTGTCACAAATTCAATTTTTTTGAAAAAATGAGACATTAAAATAAAAATAACTATGAATCCTTAGTACATAATAATTAAAAGGCTTACTTAATATTGAATTGTGTAAAATAAGGCAATTTCAATTCAAAAAATTATATTCATAATGAGTAATTATTTTTGGGGATGGCAAATATGGTCCGATCTGGCCCGACCCAACTTTGGTTGCCCAGGTCACTGGCTGAGACTACTTGACTTGATTTGGCCATAGGTTGGGCTCGGACTAGGGCTGTCTTGGCCCGATCGAACTATGATCCAATAAAAAGGTACATAAAACCACGTCATTTTGTCAAAATTTTTTAAAAAATATGAGGACGAGCTGGTTTGACCCGGCCCAACCTACCCATGATCCGTCGGGCTATAGATCACCTAGTCCATTGCCATCTCTAATTATATTCAAGGAAGTTAAGTCACACCTTATCCTTATCAAAGTATATTTTTGGAATGCAATCACTCATTTAATAATTAAAAATTAATTTATATGTTGCTCTTTATTGTAATATTTTGAACTAAATTACATAATTTTAAAAATTTTAAATAATAAATTATTAAAATTTTAATTTTTAATACTTTTAATTCAATTCATTATCCCTTTTTTCGTTGCATCTTTGATAATATATAATCCATAATTAATTTGTTCGTTATTATTCCATGAGACTGGAATGATGTCAACATGAAGCCTAATTTACTCCAATAATCATCTCCTTTGTTTCTCATTTATTTTAATTATTTGTTTCCTATCAGGTTCTCCAAAATTTAAGTCACAAAAATTAGATAAATGAAATGTAGGGTCTTGACAGGTAAGAAAAATGCAGAGGAAACACTTTTCATGTTGCGTATCTGGTATAATAGTGTTGATTTTTGTGCTGGAGTATTGTGAGTTATTATATATATGCTTTATATATTTTTTTATTAAAAGGAGGGCAAAGTCCTGAGAAACATACTAGTTACATTGGACACATACGAGGGAGGGCCATACCACAGGCATCCTCAATCACTCTTGGATAACAATGAGAAGGAATGGACGGAAATAAATGTATTCTAGGGTTTAGACTAAAAGCATAAGTAGCAAGGCAGTCAGCACTTCGATTCGCCTCTCTATAAATATGCTGAAATTGTACTTTCCAAGGCCGCCGAAGTAAGAAACGAATAGAGCCAATGACCTGTGTTGGAAATTAAACGCACAAAACAACCCTTTCTTTAAAAACTTAAGAACTCAGTATTGCTCTTACTCAAACACTCAAGAGTTACTCAACTTAACTCTTCTGTCAATCTACTTCTACTTGATGCTAATACGATCTAAAAACTAATTCTAAACCATACAAATTTATGTGATTATTAGCAAGCCAACACTACACCTATTATAACACCACAAATTTCAACTACCATAAATTACAATACTATGTGTCCTCTTCTCTTCCATTCTTTTATTCAATTAAGTTTAATTAATTTCAACAACCTGAGCATTAAGGCCATCATCTTCCACTACATCATCTTCCACTAATGTACCTGAGATAATATCGATAGCTGCCTTCAAGTCGGATTCCACTATAACTTGTCGATAATCACGATCCCATGCCGCCTCAGTCCAATAAGGATACCCCATAATTCAGCTTTAGTTATCGAACAATGGCCAATGTTATAGGAAAATCCTTTAATCCAATCTCCATTGCATCATTGTTTACTTATTGCAGTGGAGATATTGTTATATGCACCTAATAAACCCATAGTGGACTACTCAGTGATATTTTTGTGGATGATGGTTGTTGGAACAGTGATTTGTGCTTCAATGTATTCTCATCTTGAAACTCCTAGGGAGATTGATGGGCGTTATAATGAATTATCACCAAAGGTCAGTATAAAGCTTTATTATTTTTGTTGTGCTTTGTACAATTTCTAACTACTATTTTTCTTTTATTACCTTTTGCATAGCTGCCCTAGCCTTGGATTATTATGATCTTCTGTGCATTTATAGGGGCATGAACTCACTTCTGTTTGACACTTGATCAAAGTTTAGGGTGAATAGAGATATCTCAATGGCATGAAATGGAAATGAGAAATGATATATCTTCTTCCAATTGATTTTGAGTTATATGGTTATATACATCTTAGTATAGGAGAAAAATAGGCAACATTCTCTTATGATAGGAAATCAATCTTGTAGGCTCACACAATTTCCTAGGATAGGAAACAATTTATTGTTGTTTTGAAACATTAAGTGCCAGAAATTTGAAATTCAAAATTAAGAGATTTTGCATCAGATCAGTTGAATACTTCAGGGAGTGCATATTCTAAACCTGTATTTACAATTACTTGGTGTCAGACACTCTCAAACTTGATGATATATAAATCTACCATAAAACAATGTGCTTAATTCCCTTGGACTGAATTAAGTATTGAACTTGATCAAGGAAAGATGCTTCAGAAAAAACTGAATTAAGGAGCTTGGGTATTGGACTAAATTCAAGGAAAGATGCTTCAGAAAACAATTTTCAATTCATCAACCATTAATGTATGTACTGAAGAAGATTTTGTGTGCAAGAGAATTGAGTGTCGAGTTGGAGGGAAACATCATGTACCTTAATTCCCTTGGAGGCAAACATTTACAGATTTTCATATGCCTTAATTCCCTTGTTTTTATTTTTTGGGTTCTATGTAATGATGAGGCTTTTGTCTGCTTTCTATGGATTTTTTAAAATATTTCTATCTTCATTGAGCAGGCGGGTGGCAATGCTTCATCATCTAAAGATGACTGAGATAAAGAAATTGTTGAGATTAATACACTGAGTGCAATATTTTTTGTCATATCAGCATCTACTTTTCTGGTGCTACTGTACTTTTTTATGTCAAGTTGGTTTATCTAGATTCTGATTGTACTCTTCTTCATTAGTGGTATTGAGGCACTAACTTCTCTTTCCATATTGTTACTTGCAAATCTATCTTTCTGGGAAATGAGCGCATATATTATCCAGTAACTGCTTTTATACATTGGACAAAAAGTATGTAAAGGTAGATTGATGTGTTTAATGAACAAAATATAGGAGCTTATATGATCAGTTTTCCCAATTAAAGGGGCCTAATATTTCCTTCCGAAAAAAAGATATATCAAAGCACATATGGATGTGTAATGCATCTCAAACCTGCTCTCTGCAATCAATTTAATTGTTGGAATCGCTACATTTACCTATCCTTTATAGATTTTCCTAATAGGAAATTGCCCTTTTCATTATTGGCATACTTTGAACTTTGGTCGTCATTATGAAGTATTATGTTTTTATCCTTTTGGATTTCATGGACAACTGATGCATGGACAATAGAAATCAGCATTTATGTGCACGCTTACCCAATTATGAGGAAATCTATCTAGGAAGGATATTGATTTCCTTGCCATTTCTTAGATTAAAGTTTATTGGGCAAAGATGACTCTAAATCAAAGTAGAATATCTTGACTTAGCTGAAAATGGGAAAGATAGGAAAATAATGAATGTCTTGACCCAGTCCATTTCTCTAGTTGGGTCTGCAGTATTGGTTATCCCCTAACTTTCAGACCACTTGTATGTAAGGTCATTAGTTCTCAGATATCTTTTATGTTTTTAGTGGATAGGTTATATCCTACCAACTCAATTTTTGCATGATGGTTATTTAATTATTTTTTGTTGTTTTTCTCTAGGGATGCATAATTGTATTGTAACACTGACCAGGAGGTACATTTGGAGTTATTTTGGCATTTGTTAATATCAACCTACCTTATTATGTCATAAGTTCCTTTATGTAAGATTCTCTTTCTTTTATTTTGAGCAGAAAATGGAGAAATTGTGGGGAGAAGAAGATCAAGAGTAAACTTCATCTAGAAGAATAGCGAAAATTTACTTTGGAGAGTTTTAGCTTAAATAAGTACGTAGTAGTTTAGGATAATTGTAATAAATATAGTTGTCTTGGATATTAAAATTTCCAATTTTATATATTGCAAATTAGAATTTTGTACATTTTGATGATTTTTATATATACAAATACTTTTTATTTGCTTGTTAGATAACATCTTGACACTAAAAATCCGTATTATTTGTGACTACTATTTTATAGCCACCAACGCAAATTTTTTTATCAATTAAGCAATTAAATTGTTAAATTTAATAATATTGTTTGTGACAAGCACAAATACATTAGTGATAAATTTATTGTAACATATAACCTTTATTTCGTGACAATATTATTGTAACATATATCTTTCATACTTTGACGAAATTTGTTAGACAATATGGTTACTGATGCAAATTTCTTTTACCACTAATGTAATTCTATTGTGAATTGATAGTTTTATTTGTGACAATAATAAACACATTAGTGACAACATTTTTTGTAAGAATAAATTTTCAATTTTTTGACAAAATGATGTTGACACTTTTTCTTAAAACACTAGTGCCCAAGAAATAATGGACACTAATAAAAAAAGTACTTGTGACATAATTTGTCACTATTTTCAATTATTTTAGTGGCGATAATATTGTCACAATAAAATGAAGTATAGTTATGACTTTATTCGTCACTACTTTATATTGTTTGTGTCGACAAACTTGTCATAAATATGTAACGTTACTGTGATCATATAGTTTTGTCGCACATTCCATAGTTTTTAGTGTCAGTACTTTTTGTCACAAAAGTGTTGCATAATTGTGGCCATTTTCCTAAATTAGTAATTTTTCGTTAGTGATGGAGGTATTTGTGACGAGAGGTGACGACTTTGAAAATTGGACAGTATTAACAATAATAACTAATATTACTACTTTTTGTGACAACTTTTGCTTTTACTAAAAATACAATTTGTAGTATTATGTAGTTGTTGCCTTGATTAATCTATTTTTCTAACTCGTAATTCGACTTTCAATTAAATATAGAGAGCTTCTTTTAGGTTGTTCAATAGCTAGGTTTAACGAACTCTTCTTAATTAAACACGATTTAAGGAAAAATCGAGGTTAACAGAGTTTTTTGTTAACTTATGATTAATAGTTGCTAGGAGAGATATGAGAATAACAATTCAATGAGGTATGTTTAATTGTGTGTAGGCTAAGATTGAATCGATGACCAAGTCCTTAATGCATTTATCACTTTCCATTATTTTTAGGTTGTTTGATTTAATTTGTTTTCATTAGTTTAGTTTTATTTTATTTTCTTATTTAAAATAAAACAAAACCCCCAATAGCCTAAACATCGATTGATTTCATTTTAAAAGCTTTACACACACTCTTTATAGGATCGACCTACACTCATCACTGCTATATTTGTAGGTCTAGTTATTTTGAGTAAAGTTACGATATGTTAAGTCAATTTTTAGTGCCGTTGTCGAGGAGGGCGATGTTTTAGTTTTAGCTTTTGATTTTAATTGGTGTTTTGTATATATTTTTTATAATTAGTTTATTTTTAGTTAGTTATTGATCTTTTCACTTTTTGTTTATTTTTTTGTGTGTTGTGAAAAAAATACATGGACGAAACTAATTTATTCCAAAACTCATATTCTCAATCCTATAACCAGGTTTGGAGTGATCATACGAACTTTATCTATAGATCGGATAACCAGCAAAATTACTTCTGTGATAATTTTCAGGATGCACAACAATTCCTGAATAGATGAAAAGCTTCTTATTACAGCTCAGGTCCATCTCTAGAAGAATTAGTTAATGTTGTCACTGCTAAACCTTTGTAATTTCAGCAGGAGGAAAGACAATTTTGGTAGGATACAAGGCTTAATGTCCAAAATTTAGAGTGACAGTAAAAATCAGGTACATCTTTGGAAGAATTAGTTATATCTCTTGCCACTAATACTCTGCAATTCTGGCAAGATACAAATTCCAAAATCTAAAACTTGGTAAGCTAGATAGGTTAGCCGACATAAGCTATCAATCGCCAAGCATCACAAAATGAAGATATGCAACTATCTCAACCTGAGGTGTACACAGGGGACATTAGTGTAAAGACCTTACAGAGTAAAGAGGAGCTTGAGGATCTTGAGAATACTACTTAAGGAATTGCTTGTGAAGAAGAAGTGGAGAAGGTGCTTGAAGCTGAAAAGGATATATCATTTATCTCAAAGGTAAATATTGAGTTCCAAATTGTTGTTAAAACTAACCCTTTAACTTTACTTGACAGATTGGAGAAATTGAACGAGGAGGAGAAAGGTGAAGAGATATTCCAAGAGTGTGAGAACTTAGTAGATATCGAGATTCTGAAGATAATGAATATGCTAAAAATGAGAGGTCACCGACTTAGTCTTGAAGAACCTTGTGTGGAGGAAACTCATGTGACACTTGAATATCATAAATTTGTCATGTGATGTGGAAAACAATGAGTCGAGCTAGCGACAATAAACAAAGGTGCTGTTTGGGAGGAAATCCAAGAGAAGTTAATTTCTTTTCCTTTGCATTTTTGCATTTCTTTCTTATATGCATGTGTGTTTTTAAGTTTGTTTCTTTCTCACGCGTCTTTAAGTTTTTAATAAAAGAGAGAGAGTATTAAACAAACACATAAATATTTTCTCATTTTTTAATTTCTTCTAGAACTATATAGTTATAATTAAAGAGTGAATTGACTAGAAGAATCCATAACAACTTAACATGTACTTTTGCTCTTGTGATTTGTCATCATCATCGCATCCAGTCCGAAATCCCGCAATAAAGCGGGGTTTGGAGAGGTTTACTCAATATACATTAACTTTAGAATAACAGTGATTAGTGGTAGACAAAAGCCAGTAAGATTTTGAACCTTTATAGATTGACATATCCATATTAGTCTTATTGTCTTTTGTTTATGTGTGACTTTCATGACATATACATCCTGACTTTGCTTTGATTTTCTATTCAATATCACATTTTTATCACATGCATTAACAAGGAAATGATGTAGGCATTCTTTATTTTTACAAGCTACATTAGTCAGATAGCCTACCTATTGATATGAATTTTTCTTCTGTTAAGCCCCTTTGAGTTTTCTTAACCTTTATCACGCTTTAAACCTAACTAAATGTCCTACTCAAGCCTTAAAACTAGTGGAGCATTTGTTGATTGTTGATAATTGTGGATGCACAAAAGTATAAGTGTGAGGATGTCCATATATGTGGGTTGATTATAATCATTGAAATGTCATTTTATGTCTTGTCAATGGATTTTAAGATTGATGTAGTTTCTTTCAACTTTTAAAAGAAAATAAAAATAAAGAAAGAAAAAGAGAAAAGCAAAAGAAAAGAAAAAAGAAAAAATAAAAATAAAATAAAAGAAAGACAAAAATATGTTTAAATAAAAGTATCAAGGAAATTCGTTTATTTTACAAAGTTATTCATTATTATTTTCTCCTCCTAAAGTTGTATAGAATGGGTGATTTGAGTATGATGCATATGAGGTAGATGTTTTAAAGGATCACTATTTATGATTATAATGTATTGTTTGTTATCTATCGTATTATTAATTCCTTATGCTTCATATGTTTTGTGGTGTGAGGGCATGAATTTAAGCTATGAAACATAGTTTTCGCATTCATCATACCTGATGGTACTCAATGTTGAATGAATGTAAGTTTTTGTGCTTGATGTTGCATTAAGTGTACTTTTGCTTCACTAGCTTTGATGACTTTTGCACTATAGTATCCAAATTCATCTCACCTTACCCTTGCCCACATTACAACCTTAAAAAGTCCTTTAATTTATGATTATGCATATAAATCTTAGTGGTGGAGAAATGAAATGATATGCAAAGTTATAGAGTGCCATGATCATAAATAGTGTTTGAGTGTACCTATGGCTATATCTTATTTAAACACATTTTGTCCAAGTCTACCTTTAGATTGCTCAGTTTCTAAAAGTGACGAATGTTGAATGATCATCAGTAGAAGCGTTGAATGTTGAGTACTTGCTTATCTCCTTTCATCATTGGGAAATATGGAAAATGAGTAAGTGTTTTGGGTTTGTGACTTCGATTTTGATGTTTTCCCCAAGGACGATCAAAAGCTAAGTGTAGGGGGAAATTGTTATATGTTTAATTGATTATACATTTATTCCATAACACTTAGTCATTAATCCTATAAATGATTAGGATATTCACTTTAGTTCATATTTAGCTTTAGGTAAAATTCGAAAGTGAAAGAGCTAAAGTGAGTCGAAAGAACAATCTTTGAGCCATCTTCTTAAGATTCACACTCACTTGTCTTCACAGAATAAGAAGAAGAAGGATTAGAGCAAAAGGAGATAAGAAAATACATTAAGATGGAGAGTAAATTGACATGAACAATAACTCACACACATTGTCACAGACATGAGACTCTTCTCACACCCATGACAAGTGTGTCTTAGACATGAGACTCTTCTTATGCCCATGTGTCATGGGCATGACACACCAGTGACGCTGGTGTCAAGTGAGTTATGGGTGTGACACACCAGTTACACCCATGACTTTCACACCTGACACCCAAAAACGTACTTTTTAGCATAAGAAGAACATGTGACGACATAAACTTTTATGAAAGGTTTGAGGAATCATTTTGGAGTTATGAGGTCATGGTTTTGAAGAAGAGAAGGGAAAAGCTTCATTTATTTGGAGATCTATAAAGGGTTAGCTTCACGATGTCAGTTCAGAGGTGATATCGACGCTGAAGAACCCAGTTAAGCATTTCTCTCTATTGTATTTTTTTTTCTTTCTCTTTTTAAGGATTGATTCTATTATCCTATGCATATGGATTTGGGTGGTTTTTCCATTTATGAATGATCGTATTCTCGTTATCATTAGATTGTTTATGTACGAACCCATTTCTAGAATCAAATACAATATGTAATTATTGTGTTTCTAATTCATTTGTGGCAACTAATGGTTTCAAATCATTAGGGATAACATAATGACCCGAACTTATGTAGTTGTTGCCTTAATTAATCTATTTTCCTAACTTGTAATACAGTTGTCCAATTAAACCTAGAGAGCTTATTCTAGGTTGTTTAATAGCTAAGTATAACTAACGAGCTCTTCTTAATTAAACACAACCTAAGGAAAAATTGGGATTAACATAGCTTGTTTTTAACCTACTATTAATAGTTGCAAGGAGAGGTATGAGAATAACAATTTAATGATATATGTTTAATTATGAGTAGGTCAATATTGTACCGATGATCAAGTCCCTAACGCTTTCGTAACTTTTCATCATTTTTGTGTTGCTTGATTTAATTTGCTTTAATTTGTTTTGTTTTGTTTTATTTTCTTATTTGAAATCAAACTAAACCCCCCATAACCTAAACACCGATTGATTCATTTCAAAAGCTTTACACACACTCTCTGTGGGATCGACCTAGAGTCATCACTGCTATAGTTGTAAGTCTTGTTATTTTGAGTAGTGTTACGAAGCAGTACTTCCTTTACGTCTTTTACTAGTAGAAACAAATAGTTAAAAGTTTATTTGTTTATGTCAATGCATTCAATGAAATTTGAATTTGAATAACCAATTACTTCTAGTGGATTTGATCTTCTATACATCAACATCTAGTCCTTTTTTCCTTGAAGATACTTTAAGACTTTTTTTGCAACTTTCCAATAGTTTATGGTAGGATTACTTTGATATCACCTAGCATTTAAACCATAAAATTGATATCGAGTCTCGTGCATGTTTGCTAATACATCATAATGTCAATAATGGAAATGTATAGACTAAATTCCATTTGTCAATGTTTCACCTCATTCTTTAGACTTGAACAATCCTTACTGAACATTTGCTCATATTAAATCTCTTGAGAATTCTTTCGATATAGTCTTTTTGAGATAACCATACCAGTCTTTGTGATCTATTTCAAAATATTAAAATTCCTATTACATATGATTCCTTTCCTATATCTTTCATTTCAAAATTCTTAGAGAGAAAATATTTAATCTTATACAATATGTCTAAATCATTAATAGCAAGTATAATATCATCAACGTATATAACAAGAAATATAAACTTACTACCATTGATATTTCGATAGATACAACGATCAAAAATATTTTCTTGAAAATCGAAAGATGTTATAGTATAATTAAACTTAATATATCATTTTCAGGAAGCTTGTTTAAGTCCATATATTGATTTCTTAAGTTTGTATACCATGTGAACCTTTCTTTTTCTGGAAAAACTTTCAGGTTAATCCATATAAGCTTCTTTTATAGTTTTCACATCCATTTGGTGTATTTCTAAGTCAAACTGAGCCACTAATTCTATGATTATTCTCATTGAATCTTTTATTGAAATAAGTGAAAAGGTTTCTTTACAATCAATGCTATCCTTTTGAGTATAACCATTGGTAACAAGTTTAGCTTTATAATATTCAATATCGCCATTTGAGTCACATTTGGTCTTAAAGACCTATTTACATCTGATTCGTTTAGATCCTTCTTCTAAATCAACAAGGTCCCAGATATTGTTTTATGACATTGAATTTAAATCATCTTTCATATCATCAATCCATTTATCAAACTTATCACTTTTATAATCTGTGAAAATGAAACAAGGTCATTATTAATGCCATAATCAGATTCTAACTCTTGCAATTAAGCCACATAGTCATCAAAAATAATTGATCTATTTATTCTTATAGGTTTATTCAAAGCTGTTTCGCTTGGTTCATTTAAGTTAATTGGTTGTAAGTTAGTTTCTCTATGAGATGTTATTTCATTAAATTATTGTTTCAAATTATTTTGTTCTTTTAATACTGTTCAACATTTGGTATAGATGTGGATAATGGAACATTTGTGGGTAATGGGACATCAACCCCTATTTCACTAATATTCATAACACCGTTTTTAGCACTCCTACTAACTTTACCATTTTCAATGAACTTGGCATTAGTTGTTTCAACTGATTATTCAAGGATCTAATTTCTTTTAGCACTCCTACTAACTTCACCTTTTAGATTTCTCTAGGTAACCAATAAAGTAATCACTGACTATTCAAGGATCTAATTTTTTTTCTTGTGGATTACAAACTTATGCTTCTACTAGAAAAATCCAAACATGTAGGTGCCTCATACTAGGTTTTCTTTTATTTCATAAGTCAAAAGGAGTTTTAGATACTGCTTCACTAGGAATCCTATTTATCAAATCCATAACAATTTTACATGTATACATCTACAAGGTTTTAGTTAATGAAGAATTACTCATTATAAATTTGACCATATCCATTAATGTCCTATTACTCCCTTCTACCATAACATTTTATTGAGGTGTGCCTGATATGGTATACTGTGCATATATGCCATGTTTCTCAAGGCACCTTGCAAATGGACTTGGATATTGTCTTAATTCATCGTATTTTCATAATGTTCACCACCTCTATCAAATCTTACAATTTTTAGTTTTTTTATCTAACTACCTTTCAACCCCATTTACAAACACCTCAAAGGCTTCTATAGTTTCAGAGTTTTTATTAAGCAAGTAGACATATCCATAATATGAAAAATCATCTATAATTGTGATAAAATACTTTTCCTTGCTAAAAGATAAAGTGTCAAAAGGTCTATTAGTGTATATAAATTTAAAAAGTTGAAAACTTCTTGTAGCTCCTTTCTTAGTATGTTTGGTCTACTTTCCCTTAATGTAATCCACACATACATCAAGATCAGTAAAATCTAAATTTGGAAGGATTTCATTTTTTACCAATCTTTCTAATCTTTCTTTGGATATATAACCCAAATGTTTATACCACAAGTAAACTAAATTATTATTCATTATGTTGACTTAGTTCTAATGGTATGACAAAAGAAAATAGGGATTAAAAAAAATAACATCAAGTTTCAATTTATATAAACCATCCATAAGAATTCCACAGCCAATAATGGCCAAAATAACCATCAAAAACTTAAAAGTAAACCTACTTTCATCAAATTTAGAAACTAAAATTAAGTTTCTAAAAATTAAAGGTGCATAAGAGTTCGTATTAGATCCAGGTGATAACCAGTACCTAATATTAGATAATAATATCCTACGCCTTCAATTAGGACCTTTTTACGGTTTCTCAAAAACAAAAAGTCCTCAGTTGGGTTTATGGTTTAGATTACAAGGAATCCCTGCACAAAATTAGAAAAATGAGTAGTAGCACCTAATTCAAGCCACTAAGTATTAGAAGGAATTTTAGTTAAGTTTAGTTTGGAACATATAAAAAGGTTTGATGTACCTTTATTTTCAAACTAAGCCTTACATTTCAGATAATATTTTTGATAGTGTCTCTCTTTCTTATAAAAATTACAGTTATCTATCTTTTGTTCCTTTTTATCAACATTAGCAGTGACCTGTGTCACTTTAGCAGTGCTTTCTTCTTGAATTTCCTAACTTTTATCTTGCGAATCTTACTAGCTCCTTGACCCATAAGGTTAATTGAATGAAATTCTTAATTCTTAATTCTTGTTTCCTCTTAAATGAGCGTACATGACAATCCATTAACATTCCCTTTGTCATTTAAAGTTTCGTAATTAGTTTGAAAAGGTTCATACTCATAAGGTAACGATTTGATAATGAATTGTACTAGGAAGGAATCATCAACTTTCATTCCAGGGTCCTTAATTTTGATGCAATATTTATCATCTCTAGGATATGTTTTTGTATGCTCCACAACCTATCAAACTTCATGATCATAAGTTCAACCATTAGTGTACCAGTTAGAGACTTATAAGTATGAATAAAACCTTCATCCATAAATTTAAGGTATTCTTTAACACTTTTAGTTTATGGAATAGTGGTCTTAATGTTGTTATCAATAGTGATTTGTATGAAATTAAGACATAATATATTAGACCTTTCCCAAGTTTTAAAGTTTGTCTTCTCAACCTCATTGCTCGTATCCGTAATGGCAGTAGGTTTTTCTTCCAATAATGTTAAAAAAAGATTCAGAACACCTAAATGAAAATTGACTTGTTCGCTCCATTCAAAGAAGTTCAAACCATTAAACATGATAATAGAAGAAGCATTCGAATGAAAATAAATAACTACAAATACATAAATGTTCAATAAATTATCAGATTCAAATAATTAAACATTTAGAATATACTGTAGGTTTCTTTGTTTAAACTCAACAATATGTTTTTATAAGTTTGATTTCCTACAAACTTTATTAAGTGATTAAACAAAAACTCATAAAATATCATCAATATCATATATAACATATTTGACAAGTGAATATTGATTTTCCTCTATTATGTTTACTAGTCATTGAGTATTAATTTACCTTAGCCTGAATTTTAAATTCTATCAACTAATAAACATCATGTATCCATATAATTAATTCCATAATAAGCATAATATCTTATAAATAAATGGCTATTTATACATGTCAAAAATTCACTTAGTTAATTCGGTCATTTTGGTGACTAACAAAATTATCCTTTTATAATGTCATGTATAAATTTAACTCATAACATATAATTTTATATTTTAACAATAATATTCATAAAGCTAATATGAAATCATTCATAAATTTAATAGAATACATAACATTAGAATAAAATAAAAATGTAATTAAATTCTAGAAACAGAAAAAAAACTAAGTTAAAAAAGTATGTAGACATGAACTTTAAATACTTATAATAATGATAATAAAATCTACATTGGTAATCTGTTATCTTCTAGTGGTTAGGATGTCTTACATTCAGCTGGTAGACTTGGGTTCAATTCCTAACAATAATGTTATGCTTAGTTTTCTCTTTTTAAAATTCTTCTCCACTTAGAATTCTAAAGGAACACGTATTACGTTATCCTTATTTACACACAACACTTAAAAGATAGTACATATTATCCTTAATTGCCCACAATACTTATATAACTTTGCAAAGGAATTCTCCATATTCTTATTTGATTTTTCTTAAAACAAAATTGATGAAGGAAATAGAAAAAGTGAAAAACAGTGTTAACACTTTCTTCATATGGCTAATCATTATAATTTTCAGCCAAATACCTAAATATTAGCAATCATCCTCAATCAATTATAATAAAATAGATGAACAAATTATTTATTCAAAATACTCACTCTGATACCACATGTAAAAACATGAACTTTATGATATAAAATCGTGATTGATATTCATAACTTTAGGATCTTGAATAAATAATTATCATAAATTAAAAGAGTGTAATATTTTGTATCTGATGTGGAAGATGGAATTATCTTAAAGAGTTTAAGAGACTTCACAGTGTTCTTGGTCAAAATTGGTTTCTCTCTATTGACTTTTTGCTGCTACAAGAACTTGATGGAAAATAATCTATAACCATAATTAGTAAAGAGAGAGAAATTATTATATATATATTTATAACTTTTAATCTTGTACATCCATAATGTGACTAAAATAAATTGTCCAAATTGAATCATATTATAACAATTGCCCTCCATATCTAATCTTCTTATTACAACTATCCACATAAATTATGAGCTAGCAAGAAGATGAGATATAATCAATCATGAGGTATACATATTGCCAATTTTCAATATATTTTTGTGAACTTCTTTGAGATAAAAATAAAAATAAGTAATGAATTATTATGAGAGAGAAAGCTATGTCCAAATTGAAATTGGCTACTTATAATTTTCAAGATGACTATTTATTCCTAATTTTGTTTATAAGTTCTTCTTATTTCATAAGCATCATGCTAATTTACGAAAAAAAATGAAATTTCTAGTTTTCAATAGGAGCATAAGGCCTTCTATTTAAAATGTATAATATTAAATATTGGTTACTTAACTAGTTCTTAAGCCATTAATTCGGCTTCAAGGTTGCGCTTGAACATTTTTCTCCACAATTTAGATTCTTTTGGTACAATGATGAGTTGTCTAACCATTGGTAAGTGATGTCAACTCTTAATCAATTATTTGGTCTTAGAGATATCCAGTGATTAGAACTCTGAGCCCATACTTGGAACATAGGGATTAGATCTCCTGTACTGGTTATGGTGTTCCTATCATATTCCATTAAATCTCATCCACACATTTTTGTGGACCCTACATAAATATATGGATGAGATTTAACAGAACAGGGTTAGAATAGAATAACTAGAATAGAGGATTTGATGGGTGGAACATATTCCTCTACTATTTAGCATAATTTCTTTCAGTTATGTGTGTCTAACCAGCTTTTAATCAATTATTTAGGGTTTGAGATATGTAGTGATATAAACTTTAAAACTACACTAAGAGATGTCCCTCCATTATTTAGTACGTTTTCATTTAGTTCATTTATAATTTTGTCTAACTATTTGTAAATAAGGTTTAGAGATATATTGTAATAATTTTTATAACTAGTTTCAATTTTAAATTTGAAGCTTTTACTAACAATATATAAGTTGAAACTAACAAATGAACTAGATTAAGTTCTAACTCCCTTGTAGCTATGACTTACAACTTTTAGAGTTTGTTTGATTATTAATGTAAACAAAAGTTTAGATGTTAAATCTTAAGGTAATATAAATTAAGAATGATAATATTATACCCCTAAAAAAACAAAAAATAAAAATTTATTGATAAAATTTTTTTCAAATCATAACTACCCACCGTATTACCCACAAGATTTGGTGATCTCTACGTCTCAAAAGATTTTTCGTAAAATTTTATAATTTGAAAATTGTGAAATTTACAATTTTTTAATGTATTTTTCTACATCTAATTGAATTTTAATTGAGATAAAGTGTAAAAGAATGAACAATTTGGTAGTTTAATACCTAAACATAATTTTTCTTTATAGTCAAATAATTCTTTTTATTGTAATTTTCTTAAATTTATGAAAATAGTTATTAGTTCTTTCACGATATGGTGAGTTGAAAATTTTGGAAGTTTAGAAATTTCTCAATTTTAATACAATCAAACAATGATTTCTTAAATTTTAGAGTCTGGAGAATTAGTTAAATTTTTATTAAGAAAATTAGTTTCCTTCTCCCTTTTTCGATCCTAACATCATATATTTCATCTCTCTTTCTTCTCTCCTTTAGTTTAAAACTTGTTTGACTTTTTCCTTTTCAAGATAGGTGAGACCTTATAAGAAGGAACCTAGCTCTAGTTTTAGAATGCTTAAGGATGATTCTTCCTCAGCTTCCTATGGGAAATCTACACGTTCCTCTTCCTCCAATAAATCATTTGACGTCTATTCCTTATATTTAAATTCTCTCCTAACTCTCTTTCCCTTTCCTCATTACTTGAAAGCTCTATCCTCAAACTCTCAATCTCCTATGAACCTTTTTATTCTCTCCATCTCCTTATTTCTTTTAACCTCAAATTATTTTTCTTCTTTTTTATT
>JANIIA010000001.1:7991536-8006998 GCA_027478495.1 Erythroxylum alaternifolium
GCATGAGATGTGGTAATTTACCACATCTGGACCCGTTTCTTTGGTCCGACCCGTTCTCTGGAAACGGGATGTTACAACTCTAGATATAAGAGTTTGTTTTGTAAAGATGTGACAAGAAAGGTGAAGAAAATTTAATAACCAACCATCTCAATAGATTGGTCACAAGTGAAGCTCTATGCCTATTAAATGACAATTTTCCAAATGATCATCTCTTTTTTGTTCAAGAAACTGTATCTTGATATATTAATATATTTAACTATTTGGTTACTAAAAGAATTAAAAAAAGATAATGATTTTAAAAACTGTATGGGATGATCCTTTCTTATGTAAATTTTATTTTGACAAAATATTTTGAAGGCATATCTCCCATTATGAAACTCCCTCAATTTCAAATTTCTATCATTCATATATATAGAACACTTTGATCCTAAAAAAGGCTCGTAAGGTGTTAGAGTATGGATTTGTTTGGCCTACTTTGATTTGTGATTCATACATATTTTGTAAAGCTTATATACATTGCTAAAAAGTTGGGAATTTTGGACATAGAGATAAAATGCCACTTAACCCCATTCTTACTTGTGAAATATTTGATATATAGGGTACTAATTTTAAAGGTCATTGTCCCCTTTCTTATGACAATATTTACATACTTCTTATTGTGGATTGTGCTTTAAAGGAAGTGGAAGAGAAAGCTACTACATTAATGTTTCTAATATTAGAACCAGAGCAATTGCAAATAACCTTTAGCACAAGCTCTCTTTATTGATTTGTAACAAATGGCGTCTACACGGATATGGGCCTTGAAGTTAATTTAGCTTTAATGATTTATTTTGGCCTAAGATCTTTTTCTTTATTTCTCTACTTATTTATATGTAACATACCTGGAAGATGTACATAATTCCCTCTTTAATACATTTACTTAAATTTTAAGTAAAAAACATTTTCACGATATTTAAAACACTAAGAGTTGTAATAAGTGGTAATGGAGCATATTTCTGCAACATAGTAATAAAGGCTTTACTAAAGCAATATAATGTTGCTTACTTCATTTCTAATTTGTACCATTCATAAACTAGTGGACAAGCTAAGGTGTCTAATAAGAAGATCAAATCCATACTTAAAAATAAAGTCAGCTCGAATAGAAAGAATAAAGTAAGCATCTTGACAATGCACTATAAGTTTGCTAGGCAGCTTACAAGGCTCCTATCAGTATGTCTCCTTACCATTTAGTTTTTAGGAGACCGTGTCATCTTTTGATAGAATTAGGACATAGGGCATATTGGATTGTCAAGCAATGAAATATGAGACTAGATGACGCTAGTGAGCAATAAAAATTGCAATTACAAGAGGTAGAGGAAATTCATAAAAATTTCTATAAGAGTTCCAAAATTTACAAAGGAAAGATAAGAGCTTTTGATGATCAAATAATTTTTAAAAATCATTTTTAATTTGGTCAAAAAATTCTACCTTTTCACTCTCATTTAAAAATGTTTCTTAATGAAACCTTTTATTGTTGTTTTTAGGTGTATAATATTAAAGAAATTATCATAGAATGCCTAAAATATAAGACATGAGGAAACATAATGTTTAGTTAAAGAAATTAAAATAGTTAATTAGGAGGCAACTCAATAGTGTCTCTTTTAACAAACTTTTTCTATTTAGATTATGATTTTCTTTTTTTTTCCTGTTCTTTACATTGCTCTATTTTGTTTTAAGGTAGAGAATGTTTTTAATAGAGCATGGGAATGCTTAACAAATGCAATATTTATATAAAGGGCAAAGCATCTAAAAGTAGTTTTTAAATAAGGAGTGCATATGTTTTATTCCACATTACTGAAACCCTTTTTGACTAACGTTGTCTCAAATCTTGCAATAGGATTGCTTCTAACTCAAGAGAAAAAAATGGCAATTTTCTTAAAGAATAAATAAATAAAATATTTATTCCTTTTTTTCATCTTTTGCTAATCCTAACTTATTTTTCTTCTTTAACTATCACCACCCTCCTATCTTTATTGCTAGAGTATATGTAGCTCTCCCCTATCATGCACCTCGCCTATCATCCACCTGCCCATCACACAACAATCTTCTTCCTCTGCTACACAGGCTTGCCTTATCATTGTATAGTCTCCTCTAGTGCTCTACCTCTCCTATCATTATCGTACAACTAGCTCTACCTCTTCCATTATCTATGCAAGTCCTCTATCTCTCTCACCTTTTATGCATTACCTCTCACAATCTCATGAATCCTCCATGACTAGTGCTATGCTCTCCCCCTTAAAGTTAACGTCTTCTTTCTCCTCTTGCCTAAATAATGGGAAAAGAGATTATAACTAATACTCCTTTGAGGAACGAAAAAGCTTATCTTCTGAGAATGAAATGAAAGACTCAAGCCAAAGCTCAAGCATAGCTTTGCTCATCAACTCTAACCAAATCTCTATCACAAGAAAGCACCAAATCATGTACTAGAATGCGTTTAGGGAGAGGCAAGCATATTTTACCCCCCTTAAAGTCAATATTATGGTGCTAAGTTATTGAAACTTGTGAATGTGAGTGGTAAGTGATTGTAATATAGTTTGGCCTAGGAATGACGGGTAATTTACTATTGATATAAGTAGATAAAGAATTATTCAAAGAATAGAAATTGTTTAAGGAGCCAAATAAGACTTTCATCAGCCTAGTTCTAAAAGGAAAATAATGTAAATCTATGAAAGACTATCGACCTATAGCCTGCTGCAACTTAATATATAAGATAATATAAAAAATTATAGCTAAAAGATTAAAACAAGTGCCAACTACTCACATTGGTCATTAACAAGGTGCTTACATCCTAGGGAGATAAATTAGGGATAACATTCTACTTGTATATGAATTGTTCAAGCACTGTTTAAGGAAAAGAAGCTACAAGAAATGCTCCCTTAAGGTGGACTTTTAAAAAGCTTGTGAGTCTAAAGATTGGTCTTTTATTCTTAATTCTTCAAAAGTATATGGTTTTCCTAAGATATTCAGAGTGAATAGAAAAATGCATTGCTAAAGTATCTTTCAACATCTTAGTCAATAGAGAATCATCAAGCATAATTGAAAGATCTAGAAGACTTAGACAGGGAGATCCAATCTATTCCTATATAACTTTTTTATAGTTATAAAGGTTTTCCATAGGTTGCTCTTAAGGGTGATGGAAAGAAAGCGATACCAACCCCAAGGACTTCTGAACTAACATTGGTGGAAGAGAAGATGGTAACAATGTCAGGGGAGTAGATATCTCCAGTTTCCCTACCTTTTCTCATGTATTTATGTCAGTTTTATCCTGGAATTGCTGTGGGACAGCAAGCCCTTTGTTTGTTTCTGTTGTGAAGGATCTCTTCAAAAGACATAAACCAAATGTGAGAAATATTTTGGAACCATATATTTATTAGATTTGTGATCTAAAAGTTATCTAAGATGATTACTTTTATATGTTATATTTATGAATTGAATGTTATTTACATTTTATTCCATGAGTTTTATATTTATTTAGAAGTGTTCAAGAAGATGTACTTAGTCTTGAACCGCAGAACTCTAAATAATATGAATATACAACTCTAAAATGTTCACAGGTCTTGGATATTAGCACGAACACTAATATGCCATACAAGACTGTCGTGTTGATTAAAAGTACGTGGTAGTTCTGTAAAACGTTGATAAAGGATTATCATTTAATAACACGAATATATGAAAGGTTTCATATATTGAACAGACCTAGTAGATAAAACATTATATGGATTGCGTTTGTGTCATTAACGTTTTTATCATGTCTTTGATTCCAAGATTGATACATGTACCTTTTTCACATGAGGAATATATAACGTAATTATTATTAAAAGCTGCTTATAACAAGTGGTGATAAAAATAATAGTTCTTTACATATAACTTGTGCGAGAAAAGGTACATGCAAATAGCATCATTGCCACTCATTAATAATGAGTAATGATATTTTATGGGCCCCTTAGTAAAGTAGAATTATAAATGGATCCAATATAACTGAGGTACAGTTATAATTTATAATTTACTTAATGGAGATCAAGAAATGATTATAATACAAAGATGACACAGTCTTACTTTGTATATTAATCATAATATCCTAAGGCAAGGAATGGACACAAGTAATGTTAAGGATAACATTACTAAAAGGATCGTGTTACGTAAAAGGTTTACTAAATATCTATGTTGTTTGGGTAGCTGTAATGTATAGCTAGAATACCACTTACAGTTTAAGAAATAAAATGTTTTATTTCATTGCCAACACAACATATATCCTAGATATAGGTCACATCAACTAAACAGGAAACAAGAAAATATATTTTCAGTGTACAAGATTTCATATTGATGAAATAAAGGTACATATTAAAATATTGTCACATGATGTGACAGCCTAGACGGGAAGGTTTCAGGTCGTTTGGAGTTCCCTAGAAGAAGCTATCACAGTTCTAGTGCTGGAAGGTTAGGAATTTAGTGTGCTGTTTCGAATTCCGATCTTGATTTAATTGCCATAAATGCTGTGGGAATTTGAAGAGTTTTATATGATATTTTGAGGCTATAAATATCACACCTGGCCATACTTTGAAGTGGGATTTTTAGCAATTGTTCTCTCTCAAAATTTATCAAAACAATTATCGATTGAGTAATTGATCAAGAAACGGGTGACGAAGCTAGGCGCGGACGAAGAGAACGCTAGCACGAACTTGACGTCCTTCTTATTTCAGATTCAAGGTGAACCGAAGAGGAACAGAGCTTTGATAGAGACCATAGGTATGGTTCAACAATCCTTCTTGTAGTAATATAAACTCGATTGTGATGCAAACAAAATACAAGAAGAATTAGCAATAATAGAAACAATCCTTGATGTTATCGGATTAAAAAAATTTTAAATTTTACCCGATCCGCATCATGAAATCCCTTCAATTGGTATCAGAGTTTTTGCTTTTATTAATGCTAATTAGACTATTTTATTATTTATTATGTAAGTGCTTAATCAATTGTTCTTTTGTATTGAGATTCTAAAGGATTCGGTATTGAATTTATTTTTGTTTTTGTAAAATTATCATAGGCTTACTAGTTACTTATTTTTGTGTTTTCTAAAATTCTTATGTCAATGAAAGAAATTTAGAACAAAATACTTATATAGATTAAAGTCTCTAGACAGATCTATAGAGTAAAACAAAAATAAGAAAAATAGAGGGTTGCTGGAATTTTCAGCAACAGTGACTATTTTTAGCTCAAATTCTAATAACGATATCTCTCAAACGGATTGTCGTATTTGAATGAAACTAGTTTCAAAATTTTGATAATGAAGTCTAGTTTTGAATAATGAAACTTGCCTATACAAAAGTGTCACGGCTTTTTTGTGACAAAGACAAAATAAGAATGATGCGCAATTTTTTTTAATTAAAACAAGATATCGCAAAACAGTTTGTATTTTCTTTTAAATGATTAAAGGATGACTTTGCAAACCACGGTAAAAATTATTATTGAATTTTTACAGAGAATTATAAATCTTTTTATGGGATTTAAATGATTTAGAGAATCACAATTACTTAAGAAAATAGAATTGATTAAAGGGTACAAAATGGTGCATCGGCATGCAATTTATGTTATGTTTTATGCTTTATGAATTTATGTGAATAATATGTTAGGATAGGTATGGGTGTATGGATACAAGACCTATTAAATTATAGTCACATTTGAATGTCCAACAAAAAATTGAGTATTTTTCCTTCTCATTTTATCCACTTTAAGCTAAGGATTATTAATTTGCATGAGTGAAATTTTTTTAATCTTTAAAAATTGTAGAATATATTAGGATATATTATCAGGCCATTGATAAATGATTAGATGTGAGGCATTTAGTACATTTATTTTATAGAGATAGTAACCTAATATATTGACCAATAAGAAGAGTTTGCTTAATGAGCAGTCAAGATCTAGGCTTGAAGTCTCAGGAAAATTGTTTAGTAAGAAAATGTTTTCTTAATAAACAACAAGAGTCATAAAGTTTAGAAAATTGCAAATGATTGCAAAAGAACTTTTTTAAAGGTTATGATTAGTAAAAGATTACTTACCTTGAATTTATAAATCGGATAAGGTCGATTTATTTATGATGAGATCTTGAATATACTGTATAAAGGACTTTTTAATAAATGCAGTATGAGTTTTTTTAATAAAATAACTTTTACATAAATATTAACATGAAATCCTTTTGATTTTATTCTAGAATGGCAAACAATGTATTTATCTGATCAATACTTGAAAAGTGCCCATTGGAGGGTGATGGTTCCAATTTTCTCAATTGGGAACTAAAACTCCAACTTATCATCAAATCGGAGGATCTTGTAAATGTGCTGGAGCAGTAAAGAGTGTTCAAAGATCACTCTGGCATTCACGAGATGTAACATGACGGAAGGATCTTCCGTCAACCAGCATATGTTGAAAATGCTGGGTTATCTCGAGAAATTGGAGAAGCTTAATGCTCCAATGCACCCTGACTCAACTGAGGATATAATCCTTGGTTCATTGCCTCCATCTTACAGAGATGTAGTCATGAATCTTCACTTGCGTGAAAAGGCAATGACCTTGGATGAGATCCATCAAACATTGAAGCAGGCAGAGGCTGATATAAACAAGCACAAGGGAGAGAAGAATGTTATTGCGATCTCCCAAAATAGCAAGAAAGTCAACAAAAGAAAAGGCAAAAAGAAGATGCCTAACATGAACAAAGGGAAAGGAGAAGCTAAAGGGAGCAACTCCAAAGGCAAAAAGAAAAACTTGCCAACTCCATAAACGGAGTGCTATTATTACCCCGAGTTAGGATATTTCAAGGCAAACTATTCCAAGTACAAGGCTAATTTGGATAGTGGAAAAATAGAGTGCAAGTGCCCTAAAGTTTAGAAAGGTATCTATGTTATTGAAATTAATTTAACCACATCTATTCACGATTGGGTAATTGATACCGAATCATGTGCTCATATTTGTGCAAATATGCAGGCATTAGTGGACAGAAGACACCTCAAGAAAGGAGAAGTCACATTAAAGGTGGGGAATGGTGTTACCATCTCTGCAATGGCCATTGGCTCGATTCACCTTCAATTAGCTAGTAGTTTAATTATTAATTTGGAAATTGTTTATTGTGTTCCATCTATACATAAAAACATTATATTAGTGTCATGTTTAGACAAGGATGGATATGTATTTACTATTTCAAACTCGTGTATGAGTATTTCCAAAGATGGAATTTTCTATGCAAATGTTATTGTTCCGGATGGCTTATATTTGCTTAAAGTGAATGATAAACAAATTTCAAATATCAATAACAAAAAACTCAAAGTATCTTATGGAAATAAGACTCTCTTATGGAACTATCGTCTAGGTCATATAAGCGAGAAACACATTAAGAAATTACAAGAAAGTAATCTTCTTGATCTCCTTGATTGCGATGCACTAGAGACATGTGAATCTTGCTTACTCGATAAAATGACCAAGAAACCTTCCAAGAAGAAAGGTACAAGGACAAAAGACTTGTTGGAAATAATAAATTCATATGTAAGTAGGCCAATGAGCACACGTGCACGAGATGGTTTTAGATACTTCATTACCTTCATAGATGACTACAGTCGTTATGTCTATGTTTATCTAATGAAGAACAAGAGTGAATCTTTTAGCAGGTTCAAAGAATTCAAGAATGAAGTTGAAAACTAACTAAACAAGAGAATTAAGGCTTTATGAATTAATCGTGGAGGAGAATACTTGAGTAATGAATTTGGTGCATATCTAAAGGAGTGTGGTATCATACCACAATTGACTCCACCTGGAACACCTCAATGGAATGGTGTTTTCGAGAGGAGAAATAGAACATTGCTCGGCATGGTTTGATTAATGATGTGCCAAACAGAATTGCCTCTTTACTTTTGGGGACATGCATTACTTGCTGCAGCTTATACACTGAATATTGTTCCTTCTAAATCTGTCTAGAAAACTCCTTATGAGTTATGGACAGGTAAAATTCATTACTTGTCATTTCTTAAGATTTGGGGATGTGAGGCTTTTGTCAAAAGATTGATGACAACCTAACTAGAACCCCAAGTAGATAAATGCTTCTTTATAGGTTATCTGAAAGAAAAAAAAGGATACTACTTTTGGCAGAAGTCAACAAACAGGATATTTGTTGAGAGTGGTGCAATTTTCTTAAAGAAAGAATTTCTCGAAAGAATCAAAAGTGGTGGGAGTAGTGTAACATTTGAAGAAACTCAAGAAACACTACAAGACCTCGATCAGGTCATGGATGATATACATGAAGATCGAAGTAGCCCAACTATAGCTCCTATGGCTATAACCCAACTACAAGCCTATGCATTGTTACAAGAAGGACATAGTAGGGAGGTCTCACATTTGTGGAGGTGTATATGGAAATGGACAGGTCCAAAAAGGATTCGTTCCTTCCTTTGGTTAGTTTCATATAATCGATTACCTACGAAGGAGCTTTACTTTAAGTGCAAGATTATGAATAATGACATATGCCCTCAATGTGAGATTTTCTTGGAAACTACAATTCATGCACTGAGGGATTATAAGTTTTCCAGGAACATTTAGAACCGACTTGTCCCAATTGATAAACGGTTAGAGTTCTTCAGGTTAGATATGGAGGAATGGTTAATGGCGAATTTATCAGCTACTCAGGAAGATAGGTTGATGCCATGGTCTATGGTATTTAGTACAGGCTTGTGGATGATGTGGAAATGGAGGAACCAACTTGTCTTTGAGGACCATAATGATGTAAGCTCCCAACCAACAGTAGCCATTAAAATGAAAACAGAGGAGTTTTGTTTTGCAATCACTAACTTGAAACACTCTGCATTACATATGGTAAGACGGGAAGATCGGTGGGTTAGGTGGATCCCTCCAATTCAGGGTTGGCTTAAACTGAATTGCGATGGTAGTCATGATACTTCTATAGGTCCCTCTTTTGTAGGTGGCATATTGACGAATGCAAAAGGACGCTAGATCATAGATTTCGCTTAATCACTAAGACGATGTCCATCGTCGGAGGCAGAAGCTTGGGAAATCAAAACAGGCCTCTCTTTGGCTCTCTCAACTGGGATTTGCAAGTTACATCTAGAATCAGACTCGTGGGAAGTGATTCAAGCATTAAGGAGTACAAAGGTTACGACACCCTGGAGCACCATCATCTTAGAGTGTCGGCAATTAGTGGGACGCTTTAAAGATGTCATAATAGAGAATATTTTTTGAAAGGTCAATGTAGTAGCTGATAAGCTTGTAGGATTAGGTCGCAACTACCCACTTGGCATATTAGTACATCGGTCTCCACCGATTTCCATCATTGACAGCATTTGTGTTAATAACTCTGGGTCTTTTATTTTCCGTCCAGGCTATTAATGTTTGCCTGAGATTTCTTTACAAAAAAAAAAGAACTAGAGGTAAGAAGAATGTCATCTAGGCCAAAATCGAATGGAATGAGGTATGTATACCTACAAAGGGGACTAACATTTATTCCACTTAGAGTCACTAATATGACCATGATAAGCAAATGAGATTGCAAGATTTTCAAGGATAAAAAATTCATTTAGGCACATTGGCCCACAGTTACTATATCTAAGGATCAAACTTTTGGTATCTAAACGCCTCAACAAATGCTTCCTCGATTATGCAGTTCATACTCAAGGTCAGGGATAAGATTAAAAACTCAATTCTCTTATAGAGTTAGAGAGGGAATTAATATGTCCTTATGGAATGATAATTGGACAACATATAGAATATTGGAGGGAAAAATTGACCTTCAACCTATGAAGGCAATATTCATCATAATGCCAATGTCTCTCAAGTTTAATCAGATCAATCCTTATTATCAAGAATGCTGACGTATTCAGGATTACTATTTTATCTTACTAAATCACTGGAAAAGATGTAGTTATATAGAATGGTATTTCTTCAGATGAATGCTCTAATGCAACTGCCAAGAAACAATTTTTGACCATAAGACCAGAAGTAGGGTGGCATAAACTTTTTTGGGTAAAGCATGCATAACATCGAGCTTCCTATACATTGTGATTAGCAGTTAAAAGAAAACTACCTATGATGGACAAACTAAACAAGTTTATGATTTAGACCAAGGATCACTAGACCATTTATTGCTTAAATGTACCTTCACAAACAATGCCTAAATGAAGATGCTTTAGCTATGCAATATAAGGAATCCACTTATGCATGGTGTGATATTATAGAATGAGCATCAAAATAAGGCATATGACTAAAACCATAGATGGACATACATGATCTCACTCTCTTACTCGATGGCAAGCCTATAGGATGAGAGGAACAAACGAGTGTTTCAAGACCATGGCAAAAGCAACAAGTTCTTCATTAATGAGCATTTGGCAAAAATCATAATTTAGTTGCATATTTACAAATGCAAAATATCACTCAATACTCAGATCATGGACATATGGGGACATTAATTAGGGAAACACTTTGCTTCTGTTTTTGCTTAGCTAGCAAATAGTTTCTCTAAAGTGAGAAATGAAGCATCAAACGCTTCTTAAAATTCTCCCCGTTGTCCCTTTTTTATGCTTTTAGTGGCTTAATAGATTCAATTTTTTTTCTTAAAAAATGGTATTGAACACTTTAAAGACGTTGGGCTACTCTTTCAGATTTTAAGACTTTTGACTAACACCTCAAATATAGAAATATTTTGACTCTATAGTTCCAAAGGAGATTATTAAAATCATTCTTGATTCAAATCAAATACAAAATGCTTTTTGGCTATATAGTTTACAAGGAGAGTATTAAATACTGTCATTCTAGAATTAAATCAAATATAAAAATGTTTTAGGTCTATAGTTTCAAAGGAGAGTATTAAATATTGTCATTCTTGAGTCAATTAAAAATGCCCCATCTTCAAATTTCATAGCAAAACGAGGATAGTTGAACTGCAGAACTGAAACCTTGTTCATAATAGAGCTTCATTTTATATTAAAGCCTCAATTACTCCCTGTGAAGACGGGGCATTGCTCCAGAAAATAATAAATGTTTTCCTCGCGGAACAGTTTTAAATTTCAAGTTCTTGGAACTAACGAATATTTCGTCACTCCTGATTCGTGCAATTAATTATAGGATAATATTAGGTTGTACAGGTGTGTACTGATACCAACATGCACATGGGACATGGCCATTAAATTAAGCAATCGGTGCTCGCTAACTTGTTACAAAGAAAAGCTTCAATCTTTTGGAGATACCACACCACAATAAGCCAAATCCGCCGGTCAGACACTGCCAAACAAGTAACACTACAAGGAATCTAAAGTCATATAAGGATGGTCAAACCCAAATTCTTGGTCAGAGAAGTAAGCTGCAGATTTACTATATATATGGAGTAGTTGAAACTTTTGGCAACAGCCCCATAATCCATTCTTCCATTTGATCTCCATTTTCAACATGGAGCATCAATTCTGCTTCTCAATTTTTCTTTCTATTTTTCTCTGCATTTCAATTTTTATTTTAAGGAAGATATCAAAGACTAATCAGCAGGCTCAAAACTTGCCTCCAGGGCCAAAGAAGCTGCCAATAATAGGAAATCTGCTTGAACTCGGGGGGTCTTTACCTCATCATCGACTAAGAGACTTGGCCAAGAAATATGGACCTCTTATGCACGTTCAACTTGGGGAACTCTCCACCATTGTTGTATCATCACCTGAAGCTGCCAAAGAAATAATGAAAACTCATGATGTTATCTTTGCTGATAGGCCATATCTGATTGCTGCAGAAATCGTAGCCTATAACTCAAGTATGGTGATGTCAAGGTATGGAGATTTTTGGAGACAAATGAGAAAGATTTGCATCTTGGAGCTGTTAAGTGCCAAAAGAGTGCAATGTTTCAGATCAATCAGAGAAGAAGAGGTGTCCGATCTCATTAGAAACATTTCTTCTAGATCAGGATCGCTGATCAATCTCAGTAAGATGATATTTTCTTTAACGTTTAGTGTTACTTCAAGGACTGCATTTGGTAAGATATGGCAAGACAAATACGCATTTGGACCAATTATACAGGAAATTATACAGGTTGGAGGAGGATTCAGTGTCACTGATGTCTACCCTTCTCTTAAATTTCTTCCAGTTATAACTGGGATGAAGCGAAAACTCCAAAGGTTGCATAAAAAAATTGATAGCGTACTTGACATCATCATCCATGAGCATAAAGCCACTAAGTTGGCAAACAAGGACAGCGAAAAGAGTGAAGTAAGAGATCTAGATCTGGTTGATGTTCTTCTGAATCTTCAGGAGCATGGAGATCTTGAATTCCCCTTATCTACTGATAATGTCAAAGCTGTTATATTGGTAAGTATTGGGATCTTATCAGCTTTACCTGAGTTCCTTTCCGTCTGATTACACAACCACCTTTGTTCGGTGAAGCAGGTAAATGAATCCTATACAAAATTTAACAGGTCTAATTAACTCCTTTGATAATCCTATTGTAGGATGTTTTCGTGGCCGGCAGTGAGACATCATCTACTGCTCTTGAATGGGCAATATCTGAATTGCTGAAGAACCCAAGAGTTATGAAAAAGGCACAAGCAGAGGTGAGACGTGTTTTTGATAGAAAAGGAGATATTGATGAAACAAGCCTTCAAGAACTGAGCTACTTAAAATTGATTATCAAAGAAACTCTCAGGCTACACCCACCTCTTCCATTATTGATACCCAGAGAATGTAGGGAGACATGTGAGATCAATGGCTATGTAATACCCGCAAAATTCAAGGTCATTGTCAACTCATGGGCTATAGGAAGAGATCCCAATCATTGGAAAGAACCTGAGAGATTCTATCCAGATAGGTTTCTTGACAGTTCCATAGACTATAAAGGTGCTAATTTCGAGCTTATCCCATTTGGTGGAGGAAGAAGGATATGCCCAGGCATAACTTTTGGTATAGCTAATGTGGAATTTTCTCTTGCACAATTGCTGTATAATTTTGACTGGAAACTCCCCAGTAGTATGAAGGAAGAAGATCTCGACATGACCGAGCTTTTCGGTGCTGCCGTTAGAAGAAAGCGTGATCTGCATGTAGTCCCTATACCTTACAATCCTCTGCCCCTTCAATAAGCCGCAGCAAACTGACTAGCATTTTACTATCGAGTTGCTTGCTGATTGTCAAGTGATGAAAATTCTCATGTTTACTTCCATTTCTGTTGAAAGAAAGGCTTCATTAAACGTAGATGTTCCAATTAACATACAAGTGCTTTTGCTTGCTGTTTGATCTAAACGGTAGAGTGGAATTTGATGTTGGTCTCGTCACAGCAGGAGGTCTGAACTTTGTTTGCCTCATCTTGCAACTAACCATTTTAAAGCATCAATTTCATCATGCAGCTGCCATTTGAAAGCACCAATCAATATATTTAATAATTATGGATGGAGAACTAACATGATTAGACTCAAATAAAATAAATTTTAATCATATGCTCTAAATTTAATAGAAACATTATGTAATGAAAACATTGAATTATACCCAAAAAAAATCAAGCACATAAAGGTTGACATTTAAAAATATTTAGGTAATCACAATGTATTACAAATAAATAACAATCTTAATATATGAATATAAATTATTTAATTAAAGAATTAAATATAAATTAAAAGAGTTAAATTTATCTAATATTAAATATGATTTAGAGTTAAAATTTATATTCACTGATAGGTCACACATAAAGAATAGTTTGAAGAGAGAAATAGTGATTTAATTAAGTTAAATTTGATAGTAAAGTTTGAGAAATTTAGGATTAAATAAGTGATTTTTAAATAAATAAGATCTAATATGAGATATTGAAACTTATTTGGGTCAATTAATATTTAATTATAATTAAAATTAATTTTAATTTTAATTAAATTACTAAAAAATTTAAAACCTATTATAATAAGCTTAAGCTCTAAAAGAGCTAACAATTCTTGCCTGATTTTCTTTAGACTAATTATAGAGTTCTTTTCATATATTCTATGGATGTTAATAGAGGTCAGACACATGTATAATTATGATATTTAAAATAAGTTAATTTTAGAAACGATTTGAAAAAATCATAAGAAAAAAATCAAGCTTCGTAATAAGATCCAAAATATAATTCGTACTTTATTATATTTTAAATTGCAGTAGGCCTCCAAAGGTGACAACGATGGTAGCAAGAAGACGAGGGCGAGTTGTGCTAGTAAAATAATGTTGTTGGCAATGAACAACTTAGTGGCAACTAGGTTTTGAGTCGAGGTGATTGGGTTTCTAAGAAAGAAGAATATGAGGTGTTTGGGTATCAGAATGTTCTATTCTATAGAATAGGGTGTATTTAGATACAAGAATATTCTATTTTAGGGTTGGAATAAGGTTTGTTTGATTGTTAAATTAAAGTAATTCAAAGATGAATAAAGTTATCCTTGGTATGGAATCATGTATTCTAAGACTTATTCCAAGTATATTTTAAAAGATTTTAAATTCAAAATAAACTATAAAATTAACTGAGTTAGTTTTTAATATGATTAAGAATAATAATTAAATTGATTTCTAATCTAAATTTTAAAAAAGTTATTTTTAGAATTAAAATTAATTATATTTCAATTAAATTAGAATTATATATGACTTTAAACTTAAGAAAAGCATTTCCTTAAATAATTAAAAATGTATTTCTTAATTAAAATTTATTTATTCACTTAATTTAAATAAATTATTTTATTATAAGAATTATTATTCTATTTATTTACAAAATTGTTTCTTTATTTATGGATAATAGGTTTCTTGATTTATTATAAAATTATTTTCTTTTATTAAATTTAAAAAGATGTTTTCATTTATTCATTTAAAAAATGAGTTTTTTAATTTTTAAACTATAGTTTTCAATTTAATAAGGATATATCTTATAATTAATTAAGAATGGAATCTCTAAATGAATAATGAAAAGAATTTATTGATTAAATTTAAAAGTGTTTTCATTAAATTTTTTAGTTGGTTACTTAATATTATAAAATAGTTTTCTGATTAAGGTAAAGTTATTTATAATTAAACTAGAAATAGTTTTATTTAATTGGATTTGAATATACTATAAAAAATTTTAAAACGAGCTTTCTATATTATAATAAGTAAAAAATTAATTTATTGATACTTATCTTTAATTCATTTTATTAACGAAGTGAAGATAACTGGAAATAGTTTCCAATTAAAATTTAAAATTATTTTCAAATTAAATTAAAGTTTTGTTAGAATATAAATTTATTTTATTTAAGAATCAATGAGTTTAATGTAAATTAATTATCCAATGAGTTAGAAATATTATTTTAGATTATGAAAATTAATAAATAGAATTAAACAAATTTTGATATTATGCATATAATTGGATTATACATGCATAAGTATCATGTTTTATTTATATATTTGATATAATATTAT
>JANIIA010000001.1:8083040-8102680 GCA_027478495.1 Erythroxylum alaternifolium
AATTATCTTTTCACAATACCCAATGGGTTCATACACAAATAACCGAACAATAACAAAAATCCAATTATCCATACACAAAACCCAAATTAATTAACATAGGATAACACAATCAATTCCTAATGAGAGAAAGAAACAACAAAAAATAAGAAAATACACTTAACCCAGGTCGTCGACATCGATGTCACCTTCGAACCAGCGTCGAGACGTTTATCCCTCTATGAGTCTCTCCTGGAAAAATGCTTCAACCCCCATTAATAGTCCTACCAAAGCTCCCTTCGTTTCTTCTTCACTGCCCAAGCTTCTTATCTCTTTCACTATTCATTAAAGTGACAAATAAAGATGGTGGTTTTTGGTCCACCTTCACTATTCACTCACTTCTCTTCTCTCACGTCTATGTTTTGCCTGTCGCCACTCCTCTCTTTGTTCTCTTCTGCTGCCTCCTTCTCTTCATTGTAGCTTCTTTTTTTTTTATTCTGTCTAACCTAATGTTGCTATCATTTTTGTTCTCATTAAATGCAAAAATTGATTGTGTTTCTATCAAACATATAACGCATCCTTCCAATATTGTGTCCAACGTTCTTTATGACTACGTCGTTTTCTCCTAGTTCACGTCTTTTGACTATCATTTTGGGCTAGTCCACCAGATGCCCCTATGTCCTTTTATTCAAGCATCTTTTATCTGTTTTTAGTTCACGCTTCAACACTCCCCATACGTCTGCATTTAACTTCATGCTGGATGTGTTTTGGACTCTTATTTCTACATGCGTTTTCTTCACACACATTGATGTTTTGGACGTTTTTTGGACAGATGTCATTGCTTATGCTTCCTCATTTGGTGTTGCATTTTGGTTAGACTGCTCCCACTTTCCAATGTCGTTTTGCTCCTATATCCAACTGCTTGCATGTCATTTTAAGCTTGTGCCAATGCCTTCACGCTGCTGTTTTGTTCAATATTTATCCACTTATTGCATGCTTTGCTCCTCACCATAATCTACGCAGCTCACGTTCTTTTCTTCAAGTCTTCATTTTTTTTGTCTTTTAATTTTCTTTGTCTCGCCCTATGAAGACAAGTGAGTATTGATCTTCGAAAAGTGGCCAAAATGCAGTGTTTTTGACTCACTTTAATTTATTTACTTTCAAATTGCACCTAAAATCATATATGAATTAAAGTGAGTATCTTAAGCATTCTCGTATCATTAATCGCTAAGTGTAAATGTATCAACAATTAACCACATATCAGTGCTTTAATCCAAGTTAATGGTTTAGTATTGCCAATAGACTTTTACATCTTGAAAATGGATGGAGATAGTCTTGAACACTTAGCTTCTACTTTTTTAGGAATTTTCTGTATAAAGACACCTAAGATGAAAATTGATGTAAATGACGATAAGCTTTCCATTGAGTTTAATGGAGAAAAAGTGAACTTTACTATTTTTACGGTAATGAAGTACCCAAATGATTTTCACTATATTTATCATATGAATATTGTGAATTACATTAAGCAGGATACTTTCAAAGAGGAAAGTGTTGATGAGTGGATAAAGATATAAGTGGACAATTCCAACTCCTTATCTATAAGTTTGCAACCAACTCTTTTCAATTATGGTAGATCTATTCATAAAAAAAAATTCTCAATCTAAATATTATGAAATCAAATCATGCACTAACATTCCGGATCTATTAGAACATACATAAAACACATAATTGAATCACAATAAATCAATCAAAATAATTGCATTGAATAAAAGATTAAGGCATATTATCATAAAAGAGGTTCATCATACCTAGACACTAAAAAGAGTTTAGTTACTCATAATAGAAAACGAAATCAAATATAGACATGTAGAAAAACTATTAGAAAACAAAGAGTTCATAGTTTTAAATCTCCTTTATATTCTATTGACTCTTCTTGCAAGTTTGGATTTGATGTAGCCATCTATCGGATCTCTTTTGATGTTAACTTTGTATTTTCCCTGTCTTTGGATATTTATCGTCACCTCTCTATGTTGCTCACGTTTGAAATCTGCTACAAAAGTCAGTTCTCTCTAATTTGCCTCTACTCACGTCCTTTTATAGTAAAATTTAGGGTTTATAGGACATAAATGGTCTGATATATGGGCATGTGAGAGATCATGTATATTTAAAAACTCCAAAATTTCATCTGAATTCTTCTACTTTTGGTCTATGAAAGTAATTATAACCTATAAATGCACTTATAGAGAATTTAAGAACCAAATATACAACAAATCTATAAAATATCAAGCAAATTACATCAAATATGAGGGTATATATATAGTCAAATATGCATCCATCATCTACTCTCCAAGACTCAAGATTTCACTAAATTCTTCTTCACAAGTAAAAAAGAAACCTTGTTACAAATCTCTTTTTTTTCTTAGATAAAAAGAATTCATTTCATAATCTTCCTTGATGGTGAACAAAAACCAAAAGCTTTCTTGAATCTTACAAGCACTATTAATAGCCCTTAATTAACTTTGCAACTTCAATAAATCTTTCTTACTTATTTTAATACTTTAGGTCTCACCATGATTCATAATGAGTATATGTATGTTTAGAATGCTTGGATGTTCTCTCAAATGTGTTCTTGTAACAACAAAATATCATAAAGTTGTCTAACAACTAAAAAAATAAGTATGTATCACTTACAAGACTTTAAATAATCATTGGAGACACAAACTAATAGTTATAATAACAAGTTCTAGGCAAGATAATCTACTCAATCACCTCCTTTGGGCTAGCCAAAAAATTTTTGACCGAGGTATCGACAACCAGACCATTAGTTAGATAGAAAGTTACCTCTCTATAACTTTTAAAATCTACCATCAACTAGCCAATGGCTCACTAACTCAAACCATCTATTATGTAACTTCTTAACACTTTGTTCGACTAAAATATCTAAATCTTTAGGCTAGTCGAACTCTATTAGAAACCAATATTCAAAAACACTTTGAAACATCAAGTTTAAAAATTCAAAATTTTCGAATACATCAAACCACCCTATTTTGATTAGAACTTGACTTCACTCACTTTAAAAGTTCCCCAAAATTTTTTCCAAAGATCAAGATATTTTTCTTTAAGAACCAAAACCTTAACACTTCTTGATAAAAGAAAATGCATGCATTAAAATTGAATATGAGATGTTTATGCATAAAGAGCCCTTACGTTATTAAACCACTTGATACTTGACATAATATATCTTTTGACTGAATTGATTCATATACTTGAATAATTTCTTTTCCTTTCTTTGAATGACTTAAAAAATAAAACTTAATAACAAATATAATTATTTATCATTAAATCATATATTGTAGTCTTTTTTAGCTCCACATTTATCTTATGCTGCCTATTTAATCAAATTTATATAATTTATTTAGCATTTTTCCTATGGATTTCTATTTTTTAAAAAATCTTAATTTAGACCAAACATGGAATTTCTAGTTTTGCGGAACAAGATCTGAATCTTGAAGCCAAGATTAAAAAAAAAACTTAGTTTTTTTTCCCTTTTATTTGGAAATTTTGTGTTTGTAATTGCAAACGAAAAGCAATGAAGAGAATTGTTTGCATAATACTGTTGATTGTTTTGAAGATAGAAAGGCATTCAAGGTTGGAAGATCCTCATAAAAGGTTGTGTTGTGTTATTTAGTGATTGTTCTTGCCACATTACTTTAGGCTCTAGTTGCGCAACTTGCAAGAGGTTTTTCTTTTTCAGGTTCTAGCTTTTCTAATAATTATAATGGCTGATTCGCGCTGAAATCTGAGATTAGGCATTTGCTGATTATTCTAATGGGAAAAATGTTATTTTAAACCTTTGATTCAGCTTTTCTTGTTGGACCAGTAGGTTCTGAACTTAGCAAATTTACAATCAAAGCTAGTCCGGACAGATTTTCAAGCACTTTTTGAATCTCACTTCATGACTTATCAAAACCTGTTGGCAACGGATCTCAAATATCCGTGAAGAGTAATCGAGGTGCTGCAAACTAACTCTGAAAATGAAGCTTATTCTTCTGCCCAAAGTATATATCCTACCTTAATCCGTATGGAACACGCTACTGTTACTCTTTAACACGTTCTAACAAAGTGGAATTTCTGGTCCTACAACTACAAGGCTTGGAATTCAATGCATTGGGTCCAACAACAGTTTCAAATGCATAGAGTTGCATCCGCACCATGAAAATTCTGGTCAACCTTCATGTCATCTTTTTTGACTTTTTGAATCCCTCTGGTTTCCTGAATTCTACTAAGGCACACGTGGTTAACTCTCTTCAGGAATGAGTAGCGTTCTAAGGGTGATATCAACTTTCTTTTCACGTTCCAACCTTCAACTGTCTAACATCGTTAATAATCCAAATTAGAAGCATGGAGAGTCATTGTTTTTGCCAGCCTAACTTCTCTTACGTTGTTAGTGTCTCCTTACCTAATTTCTGACGTTGATTTTGGTTCATGGTCATTCCTTTCTTAGCAGTTCCTTCAGTAGTGGCATTTGTCCCCCCTCAAAGATCCATCGTTCTTTAGAACCAAAGAAAACTTGCGTGCTTTCAAAGTGAACAGTGGATCCAATGTAGTGATTAAATATTCAAGGTACAAGTTTTCATTTTCATCAGTTCTCAGCAAAGGGAAGGTCTTCATGAAGACTAATCTTCAGACTCATTGTGGGGCCTTGATGTGGATTGTGATCATTAGAGTCCAAAAGAGATATGAGATTTCAATGTCGATCGTGGACTCGGCACAAAACTCCTTTCGGACTATTGACAATCAGCGAAATAATAAAGTTGAATAATGCATCTGGTATATATGTTCATATTTGATCAAATCTCATAGTTAACATGACAACATTAATGCTACAGTAAATTCATCCGTTAATATTTTGACAGAACAAAAGATGAAGTAATTGCGTCCAAAAAAACATTTAGAATGTCGTTTACCCCTGAAATCAAACACAATGCGTGATACAAGTCAACCCAGAGAAATGAAAAACTTAGTATTTGGATTTGTCTCATTAATTTGTGGCTTGGAATTTTATGACAACCAGTAACACTTTAGTTGCTGGATGCAGCCTTATGAGTATGACCATAACAACAGGGAAACGAAAGGGGATTTGCTTCACTTGTTCCAACTGATACTATATACTAATTCCTAAAAATGCCAAAAGTTGTTTCTGTACATGCCTGCGTCTAGTGATAACTTAGTTCCTCAATATATATACATCACGCAAGCAGATAAGAACTCCTTTACTGCCTGGGACCTTTACTTTAAGAAAGCAGTTTCATCAAATGTTTAATACAAGTAGAGCAGATTCTTCAGGCGGCAGCAGTCACCTTTTTTAAGATTCCATTTCAGCTCCAGTCACTTATTCCACCTTTTGATGTGAAAAACTATTAAGAAGGTTCTGAAAATGCTCATGCTCCTCATCTTCTCTAACAATCTGCAGAAGCAGTGAACATAGACGTTTCAGTAAAACAAACCAAGTCGAAGAATAATGGGTAACCATCAACTGTTACAGACAGAGTATGATCGAGAGCGAGAGAAAGGAAAGGAGACATACTTCTATTCTTCTATTCTAGTCTAAAGTATTAACAGTGGTTATCAACAACCATATTCAAGTTAAAAGACTAAATGCAACGCCAAGGTTAGATTGCACTTCGGTGTTCTATCGTCCAAACTGGCCAAGGAAAGTAATAGCATATTTCAATGGAATAAAAATTGATAGTAGGCAAACAGACACTTAATGAAACGATCTATTGAAGGTAATACTATGCAATTACTTAGCACAACATCGTACTTTTCACCCATTCCAGAAGTGCAGAGCCTCTTCTCTTCAATCTTTTGGACAAATAACCAAACTGCTTATATCTAATTTCAACCATCAGAAGACGTTTCATAAAACTTGCCCACCCGCCACCTTCCCCAAATGTCTGTGTGCATTACATATAAAACTTGGGACCAACAGATTAATTGATAGGTTACTCGATTCATATACCTAAGGATCTAAGGTGAGCAAACAAAAACATGTATATGTTGATTCACATACAAAATGGAAGAAAGGAATATCTAAAAGCTCAAGAGCGATATGTGATATTTCATAATATACAGTTTATAAGACAAGCGTAAAGAATGATAACTACTACCATTTTTTTCCCTTGCACAACTTTCTTCTATTAACCATGCAGAAATACACCCCCAAAATGTAACTGACGTCAATTCATGGCATTGTAACTTGAATCATAACAAAATTTATAACAATCAGGAAATCAGTCAGCTAGGTCATATTGTCATCAGTCTTCTGCATGTTAGATTTTGGGGGAGAAAATTCATCATGCCATAGCAGCGAAACAAGACTCCATATAATCTCAGAATATGAGCAGTATTAACCTGTAGAGGCGTATTTGCGCGGAAACCAATCTGATTAAGAATGTTCTCTGTCACTTCCACTATCATACATCTTTGCGTTAATATCGCAAGTCATATCATCATCCAAGTCCGGTAGAGAAAAAGACCATGACCGAACCAGGTTCCTAGGGGCTTTAGATGGTTCATCAATTGAAGGTAGCTGCATCCTGGGTGGAGGATTGCTCCCTCTTCTCTCTGCAATTGATTGGCAAATAGTCTCTGCTCTTGAATTATAATTAGAAGAAAGCAAGTTTCTAGGTGACTCTGGAGCTTGTTTGTAGGGTAAGTAAAACCCTTCTGCCAAAGGAGCAGTCTTGACAAAACATGGATCTATCGGTTCTAGTGCAGAAGGTGAAGGTTGCCGGGAAGACAAATATGAGAGGTCAGACCAGTTAGAAGACGATGGTGAAAAGGTGAATGAACTAGATGAGTATTCTGAGGTTGAAGGGGACAGTGAAGGGGACTTATTTCTGAACTTTGGGCTGTTATCTGGCAAACATGAGAAGGAGTCTGGGGAATCACAAGGTGTTGGAGGTGGAATTGAAGAGTCGGTGAGAGCCACGGAGCGACCATCTTCATTACTAGTTCTTGCAATCGTAACAGGGCTTTTGTTTGGAAAGCTCTCGAAAGAATCTGGGGAGCCACATGGATCTTCTGACAGAGCTCCGGATAATGAACAATCTACCGAAGCAAGTTCTTCTTTACAAACATCTATGACCATATCAAACCCATCATGGGATTCAAAAGAACCAGAGTTCATCTTAGTCGATGTGATAAGCTCTTTAACTCTACCGTTAGCAAATTTCTGCCTTAGTTTCCCCCATCCAATTTCTCTGGCAGGAAGACTAGTTTCTGATCCAACGTTTGACACTGAAACTGGAGGAACAACCCCACCAGCCAGTGCCTTGTGGAAGATCTCAAAATCGTTATCATATTCATCAACCTTCCTCTCACCAGCAACCTTACAAATAGCTGAAGCAATATTATCATTCCCAAAAGACAAAGGTTGTTCCATTCTGACCTCAACTTTGTTGCAACCTGCTCCAGAGACTTGTCCACTTGTAAGAGCATCGCAGAAATCTGGGGTTTCTTCTCCTTCTTCGATGCTCACAACTGGACCCTGGGCTCTTTCATATCGTATAACCTGATTGGCAGCCACTTTAGCATGATTTGACATAATTGAGTGACAATTCTTCCCAACCCACACATATATGTTCCTAGGAACATGAACAACGAACGCCCCACGTGAATCAAGTCCTTGTACACCTGGTTGGCTCAACATTTTTGGTACAAGATGAAGAGGATCATATGATGAGTGTGGAGCCATTCTATACATCCTTAGCACAGAGGACGGGCTCGCTGGCAAAGCATGAACTCGCTTCTGACACTGTAAAAGTTGACAAGCAAAACCCATATTTGGATTTGTAACGCCCCTGGCTGCCTTGACATATTGAAATGCATCCTCGAAGCTTTGCCCTTCCCTCCACATCAGGTATGCAATAACCAAAGAAGTTGATCTCGAAACTCCCTGACAACAATGGACAAGAACCCTCCCACCTTGATCTCGAACATCCTCAAAGTAATCAAACACGTCATAGAGAATACTTGTGATGTCCTCGGATGGGCTGTCTTGCAACCAAAGTGTCTTGTAAACAAGATCGTTCTTGAAATACTCAGGGCAAACAAACCCAACGCAATTTAGTACATGAGTAATCCCATTTTGGCGCAAAACCTCACGGTTCTTAGCCACAGCATCACTCCCTAAATAAACATGATCAGCAATCCTCGAACATTCCTTGTCGAAAAAAGCAAGCTTGTCCTTCTTAAACTGAAACTCCCTGACAGGCTGCTCTAAACCATAATTCTCAAGTTGTTGCACAGACCCCCTTGGGGTTTGAGGATTAGGCCACACACCAAGATCATCGGAGCCGGCCCTCGGCCACTCCTCCACAGGTCCCCGTGAAATGGACAGCGGTTGAAGCGGCGGCAAACATGACCTCGCCTTATTATTTTGTTGGGGTCTCGGATTAGGCTTAGTAGGTGACCGGTCGGTCCACGAAACGGACCGGAGATAGGTTTTTCGATTACCACCTCCGGCGAGGCGATTCGTGTCATCTTGGCCTAACATGTCAAATAATAGCTCAACAAAATTCCTCTAAAAAACCGATGCCCATTAAAGGATTCTTCCTGGAAAGGCCATTGACAAAGCCAAGTTGCTGTCTTTGACAATAAATAGCTGATTATGAAATCTGAGTCTCTCTCTCTCTGCTATGTTCTCTTTTCTTCACCTAAAAACCTTGACTCTCCCTCTCTCTAGACTACGTTTAATATACCCCTCCCTCTCTCTCTCCGAAACTATTTCTAAAAACGAAAAAGGAAGTAGAAAAATTAAATACGAACGTGACCCGGTAAAAGCTCAGGCGGAGAAGCTGCAGCGCAAGAAAGATTCATTCAACAATAGAGACAAAAAGAAACGTAAGAAAAGTGGAAGAAAGATGGTTGTTCTGTCTATTTATACGAAAATATAAATTTATGTATATCAAGCAGAAAAAAGCAATGAAAACTAATTCAAAGTTAAGCTAAGACTGTTCGAAACTTGAAAGGAGACCTACTTTTCTTGGCGGAGATCGAAAAATATTAGCATTTATATATATGTATAATATATATACACAGTACTACGACGTCTCTATAGAACAGTGGTTTGAGATGGTATTTTGAAATTTCTCAAGATGCCTTTAATTTATATACTTTTTAATAAACATGTTGATCGTGGTATAGGATCACAAACCTATGATGTATTTTGGAATACAAGTTTAGATCCTTTAATAGATTATTGGAATTGGCTACAAGCATTTGGGCATCTACTTTTCACTTTCCATACACTTACCAAAGAAATGAAAAAAGGAAGGAAAAAAAAAAAGTGGAAGGGTACACAAGTCGGCAACATGGAGTGGAAGAGTATGAACAAGTTGGTATTTGTTGAAATATAGAAACAATGAGAGCGAGAGAGAGAGAGAGAGAGAGGACTGGTTTTGATTGATGAAGGAAGGAAGCTTGGCGTTTCTGTTTGGACTTGGTCAGAGTAGCGATTGGTTGGCTTTTGGTACTTTTTAGACTGAAGATAGATAGAGTCAAACTCGCACATCATAATATCATATTGATCTATTAATTAATTTCAAATTTTTTAGCATTAATTTAATTTAACAATTTGCAATATTTGCATCGCATGTCAAGTCTTGTGATGTCATTTATATCCTGGACAAAGGATAACACTTCATATCATTATTACCCATATGACATGAAATAAATTTTGAACTCTGCCTAGGTAAGAGGAATGCTAAAAGCACGGCCTTGATTTTCATCGACCACGGAAAGTTTCTTACATGCATTTATTTACCTATTCTCCAAAAATATAAATCATTACAAGATGGAATGGAAGTTAAAAAGAGTTTTTGTATCATGATAGGATATAAGCCGGCAATTGACCATGATACGGTCAACCTGAGATTGCTTGGAAGCCAATCCATCTATTAACAAAAGAGGAGGGGAAATAATCTGTTACCTTATTTAAATATTCTTAGAGATGTTTAAAATTTAAGGAAAACTATGTATTAACCGGTTCAATAAATGAGTTACGCAGCCTTTGTCTCCTTAAAACTCAACCCCTGCATTTATGAACTGGGATATTTAAAATTACTAACTTTTTGTCCAAGCATGAATGTTATTAAAACGAGTTTAACAGTTAAATTTTGATGATAATTCAACTGGTTTTAACATTAAGAATGTACTTGGTTCAATTAAAAAATAGTAATAAAAATTATAATAAATATAGTATAGAAATGAAAATAAATATGACTTCTGTTTTTTACTATATTAAGGTAAAAAATATTGCTAAAAAAAAATGAAAATACCGATTTATCTAATCATAATACATTATTAATCGTTTTTTATTGGTTAGTCGTTCTTTTCTTCTCGCAACACAACCACGCATTCTCTAAGTTGTGCAACTTTCAGATTCCCAAGCAACCTGCCTGGCAACAAGCAAGCACCCAGAACTGTTCATAATTTGATTGACAGTGTTTAAGAGTGTGGATGGGATCGTGTAGAATAAGGTTAACACAAGACTTGATCCCGTTAACAGTGGTGCCCCTCAATTGCAGTTCGTTACTTCTAAATGGGTCGGGCTAACTTTATGAAATGTATATAGAAATTAGATGGAATTTGACCAGACAGACAACTGCTATTCTGCTGTCCTATCCTATCTATGTGAACCGTAAAGCCTAAGAGACACTTGCACTTCTAATTCTCAAACGACAACGCATGTAGACCAAACTCTGATACCTAAACCGTCCGGAGAAAAAGAGCAGAAAACAAAGAAATAAAAAAAGCAAAAGCTTAACGGGTTTGGTCAATATTGTCTGCAGCGGAAATTTTATTTTTATGCACATTCTAAACACAAAACATACGAATACGACATGATGTTGCATGACACACTTATTGACTTGTAATTTAAGGTCCCTATTAAAAACTGTTTATACAAATTTTATTATTTATTTTATATAAGTTTTAATTTCGCTCAATTATATTCTCATAATTTCAATTCTTATAATAGACGTAAGAAATTTAATATTGTTGAAATAAGAAATTAAATGTTGAATAACTTAATTTCTACTAAATTACTATACATTTGTCATAACTCCAATATTTAGTTTCCCAATCATCATTTCAATTTCACCAGCCCAAATAATGAAATTTCCAAATACTCTTTAACATTTCTTAAGAAAATTATGCTAGTTCTTATTATTAGCTTAATGGTATCACGTAGTATTGAAAGCATCCTAAATTTTAACTACGTTAAGTTTTCAACATTTTTTAGCATATGAATCACTTATATCCTATCAAAATTAGGCAATTTGGACTTAATATATATTGATTTAATATTTAAAATAGTTGTTAAAGATGTTATTTTTACAGAATATCTCAATAAGTCTCTATTGTTATTTTTCAACAAAAAAAAGGTCTCTATTGTTATTGTCATCTATGCTTTCAAAATGTAATGATTACTATTTTAGTAATATTAGCATGTAATGAATATTATTTCACAAAGTTATGGTGCAAAGTAATAATAAAAATTTACTTAATTTTTTATGAAACATTGCGGTACAAGTCATACATTTAGCTTTAAATAAATTAAAAATGAGAAGAAACGTGAACCTTTTATGCCCATTGAATCGCAAGCTATTCTGCTTAGGAATTAGCGAAGAACATTTTTTAGCAAGAAGGATTGACAAAATTTTACTTGCTGTGTTACTATTAATAATATCGCCGGCCCATGGTCAGTGTGTCTAGTTTGAGTTACAGTGGAATTAGTTTTAATGTATTCCATTTTTAATGCTTAGGAAGCTTAGGGGGAATTGAAGATGGTCCTGGCCAAGGTGGCTTCATATTACCTGTTATTATCTTATTTAATGAGCATTTATTTAAATTTCTTTTATTAAATTGATGGATGCTTTAGGATAGAAAAAAAGTAACGAAACACATAATAAGTAATGCTATGGAAGGAAATTTGGACAAAGAATATCGAAGATCAAGGAAGGTGGGCGACAAAAGAATGAAAACGAACGTGGCTTTCAACATCTTGGATTTCTTGCTTGTTCAACCTTTTGTAACACGTAGTATAGACCTTTTTATGTGTCCTAGATTATACTTGAAAGGATTAAAATGAAGGAAATATAGAATACCTTATTTCGATTCCATCTCTAATTCTGAAACAATTTTCGAGCACCAAACGATTTCCAATCTCTCGAGACCTTTACGGATTATGCTTCCCGACACGTGGTTAACACCTTTCTACAGTTTTCTCAATACGTAAGCTCTCTTAATAAGTCAGAGGATCTATATTCTTACGATTGATATGAGCAACTGTAGGACACCTTGACCTATATATATAGTTTTCATATCGGACTTTCTCATCACAAGTTCGATATAGATCCGGTCCACACTAATAGGGATTTATTTTTTATCCGAACTTCGACCCATTGATTTAGACCATTTATTGGGCCACTTTATTACTTTTATCTGGATCAAATTACATGAATTAACTGTTAATTTATTGAAAAGTCAAAATTACAATTAATAGTTGTCCACTTTATAAGAAAAAGACAAAAATGCCCTACATTCTCTCCCTTGGACAATTATTAATTGCAGTTTTACTCAAGTTCAAAATAGTTTGAAAACTCGGTTAAGTCACGCTACTGTATTGGTACCGAATTTAAAAATTAAAAATATTTGATCCAAAGGTAATAAAAGTCCTACATTCTGTCTTGCAAGACTTTCGATATTGAAAAATATCAAACATATGTGTCATGTGTGACACAAGTTCAATATAATCATAAATATCTAATACCATACTAACATGAATGGGAAAATAGAGTGTGACAAACTAAGATGATACCTTTATGATCTAATACATATTATCTTTGTTTGTAGGTCTCGATTTCTCTAACTTTATACTAAAATGTACATGCTAAACTGCAACAGAGAAATCATGTTTTCTCTCACCAAATGCTAAACTGCATTAGAGAAAACTTGTTTCCTTTCACTAGATGCTAAACAGTATTAGAGAAAACCTTTATGTTCTCCAACTGAATGCTAAACTGCATTAAAAAACCTTTATAGGATTAAAAACTTATATCTCCCTATGTCATGTGAAACTTTAAGGATATTCATATAATCTGTATGTGTTAAACGACATAGGATCAAGATTAATCTTTATAAATGCCTAATGACCTTAAAATGCTTAAGATTAACACAAATCTTAAGGCTTTCATACGTATTATGACTTTATACAAGAACAATTATTATTGAGGATAAAAGAATACGATGATCTTTATTAATTAATAACCATAATGTCATAATACAATAAAATGTACAAACATTTAAAGAGCAAAATGCATAGATCACTAACTACTGTTGTCTAAGGACTTTAACATGCCCATACCGTATACATGTTTAACAAACATTAGTGGGCGAAGTCCTTTAGTCAACGGATCAACTAATATCTTCTCAATCCTGATATGCTCCACTTCAACGTCACCTTTCTAAATCAACTCCTTTATAGTCAAGTACTTGACCTCCAAATGCTTAGACCCTATGATACTCTTGTTGTTGTTACTGAACAACACTGCAGCAAGATTATCACAATATAATCGAATGATTCTCACAATTGAATCTACTACAAACAACTCAAAAATCAAGTTTTTGAGTCAAACCGCCTATGCAACAACTCCATAACATGCAACAAACTCTGCATGCGTGGTCGAGGAAGTCACCAGTGTCTGCTTGACACTCTTCCACAATACTGCACCATCTGCCAATATGAAAATGTATCCTAAAGTGGATTTGTGATCATCTTGACAAAATCAAAGTCTGTATACCCTGTGAGGTTTAATTCGTTGAATTTTTGTATGTCAGCATATAATCATTGGTACCCTTTAGGAATCTCAACACTCGTTTGACTGCATTCTAATGGTCCACACCTGGATTAGTCAGATATCCACTCAGTAATCCAACAGCAACTGCAATGTCTAGTCTAGTGCACACCTAGACATACATCAAGCTACCAACAGCACTAGAGTACGGAACATTCCTCATAGCCTCTCTCTCAACTTCATTATTTGGACACTGTGCTAAAGATAGTCTCTCGCCATGAGAGATAGGTGCTACAATAGGTTTACATTCAGCCATATTAAATCTTTGTAGCACTTGCTCAATGTATGCGCTTTGCGAGAGGATCAACGAGTGTTGAGATCTGTCTCGGTAAATCTATATACTGAGGATAAAAGATGCTTTACCCAAATCATTCATGTCAAAGTGTTTGGCCAAAAGTTGCTTTACTTGATGCAACATGGTCAAATCATTTGAATTGAGCAAGATATCATCGACATAAAGTAGTATGAAGATAACTTTTCTCCCCTTGACCTTATAGTGTAAGCATCTTTTGACTTTGTTTTTCACAAAGCCGAATGAGGTCAAAACCTCATCAAAATTTTGGTACCAATGTTTGGAAGCTTGCTTCAAACCGTATATTGATTTAGTCAACTTACAAACCTTGTCAGTTGCATCCTAATCCTGAAATCCTTCAGGTTGCTCCATATAGACCTCCTCATAAAGTTCACCATTTAGGAAAGCGGTCTTAATGTCCATTTGATGTAGCTCTATGTCATAATGAGCTACTATTTTTATAATCACTCTAAATGCGTTCTTCAAGGACACAGGAGAGAAAGTAACATTAAAGTCAACTCCTTCTCTCTGAATAAATCTCCTGGCAACTAGACGTGCCTTAAACCGCTTAACGTGAGCCTGTGTGTCATTCTTGGTCTTAAATAGCCCTTGCAACTGATAAGTCTGCTATGTTAAGGTAAATCAACAAGCTCTTATACTTTATTGTACCTCATAGATTGCATTTCATCCTTCATTGCTTCCCACCACATGTCTGCATGAGGTTTAGAAACGGCTTCTATTAAAGTAGTTGGATCCACAACATGTCCTATGTCATAGTCTTGCTCACCAAAATAAACTATGTAATCTAATGAGATAGCAGGTCGCCTCTCTCTGGTGGATTTGCATAACTACATAAGTTCTTGTACCTCAGAAACATCTTCCTGACTAGGTATAGATTCCTGCGCCTGCATAGGCACGATACTCGGACATTCATCCATCGGAGTTGACTGTATGAGAGGTAGATACAAAATGATCGTAGTATCCATCCTGCTATCTCTTAGATGATGAGAGGAATCTCCCTTATCACAGACATTATATACCAGAAACTTAGCTGTCAGTGATTCTACTATTCTGGCCCCTCCTTCTCTATAGTAAAATCTGTAGCCCTTAGAGTGTTTGAGATAACCTACCAAATAGCAACGAGTAGAATGAGGTTGTAATTTACTCTCATAAGGATTATATAACCTTACTCAGCAGGGCAACTCTGCAAATGAATATGTGCAAGGCTTAGCTTCCAGCCTTTCTAGAGTTCAAAAGGCATCTTTGGTACTGACTTACTTAGGACTCTGTTCAAAATATACAATGCTATCTTGATGGCTTCACCTCAACGGTATTTGTATAGGTTAGTTCTGCTCTGCATTAACTTCATTGTGTCTTTTAGGGTGCGATTGCGCTTTTTGGCCACAATATTTTACTCAGAACTACCTGGCATAGTGAACTGAGTCACTATTCTAACTGATTCAAAATACCTGGCAATTAAACCTTTTTCTTGTCCTGCAACCCCATGTCTACTATAGTATTCCCCTCCCCTATCAGATCTGACTATCTTTATTGATTTTTCCAATTAGTTCTCAAGCTCAGTCTTAACGATCTTAAATTTATCAAGAACTTCAGACTTCTCTTTAAGCAAGAACACATAACCATAGCGGGAACAATCATTTATAAACGTCAAAAAATATCTGGCATTGCACAACGTGACTGTACAGGGACCACTAACCACTGTATGTATGAGGTCTAATAAACCAAAAGTACGAGTTGACCATTTTTTCTTTATCTTGGTCAACTTACCTCTACAACAATCGATACATATTTCTAGATCACCGAAATCTAGAGTAGAGAGAATGTTATCCTTTATTAATCTCTCAACCCTCTCCCTGGAAATGTGGCCAAGACGTTTATGCCACAATATGTACGATGTTTCCTTTATGAAGGCTCTCTTTTGAGTAATAGGTTGGGCAAGATAAGAAGAGGCATACATTTTATTAAGAGTAAGACACACACTATATAATCCGTAGGATAAGAAGACAGTTTTGATATATCTTGTATTAATAGAAATATTTACAACCGAAGTATCAAATACAAAATGATAACCTCCTTTATCCAAAACTGATACAGAGATCAAGTTTTGTCTAAAAGACGGTATATAAAATGTGTCTCGTAAAATTAATACAAACCCCGTGTCGAGGTTTAATCGTACATCTCTTACAAACAAAACACACCTCTTTATTGTTATCGAGCATTAGCTTCTCCTCCCTTTTAGTCGGCCTTCTCCTAGATGTGAATCTCTGCATTGTGGAAGCAACGTGATTAGAAGCTCCACTATGTAACCACCAAGAACTTGATGTGGTTATAGCTACATTGGATTCATGAATCACATAGGCTGAGAAGTTACCTGACAGTTCCTGCTTGATCTTCCATAGCTTGTACTTCGAGCAATCGACCTTTCTATGCCCTACAGAAGAAGCACTTCATACTCTTTAGGTCATATGGGCCCTTTGTAATGCTGGATTGCCCACTCTGAATTTGCAGAGAGGGTTTGAGTTTCTTACCCTTATCCTTAGACTGTTGGGGTTTAGCCTTCCCCTTACCTTATGGCAGCTGTAAACATGGTTATATGAAGAGAACTCTTAATCTTCTCCTCAGCTACAACACACCGGGAAATCAAGGCATTGATGTCCCAGTTCTCATCCTAAGAGATGTAGGAGGTGGTCAACATTTCAAACTCCTGAGGAAGAGTATTTAGTACCTGATGCACTACAAGAGCGTTAGTAACTAGTATATCTAGTGCCTTCAGTCTGCTCTAAAAGTGCACCCCCGGATGATATACTCTCAAACGCCTCCTTCTCCATTATACCTCATGGAGAATAGTTCCTTAATCAAGGCGCTCTGCTCCGTATAAGAAGACACTTTGTACCTCTGGGAAATGTTATCCATGAACTCCTACTAAGCAGATGATCAGGGATTGCCCTTTTGATGGTCAAATAGCACATCCTATTTGACTTCTCCAAGGTTGCCGTCGCTGCTTTGTCAGCTTTTGAGCTGACATCTGTAAGTGGAGGAGGCCTCTCGATGTGTATCATCATGTTGACGTCAGCCATCTCTAGGGAAAACTCAACATCCTTCATCCACTTCTTGAAATTGAAACCATTTAAGGTTAATTGTTACAACATTGTTGTTCTTATAAAAGGTGACTAATAAATAGAAAAGACAATGTAAAGATCAGTAGAAATACAAGATAACAATGATACTTTAAAGCATTAAAACAGTATCTATTCAGAGAATCCGATTGCACATATTATGAAATACCTGTGGGCTGAATACATAATATATGCAATTAGACCTCTACATGAAAGTGATCAGAGTACTTACCATCAATTCTCATGACACTCCCACCTGTGGGTGAATAGATCATTTAAGCAACGACCTTCCTCCATCTACTGCTTTTATTTACATCTCAAAATATCATATAAGGCCAACACCTGTGGGCAGAATAACCGAATATGAGACCAGAGACATCCCCAAACATACAAGTGATACAATCCAAATACTGACTCGAAAGGCCACTGTGGTAACTAAAATCTTACCAGTACCCAAAAAAACCACAAATACAAGGGATACATCTTTATGTCATCTTCACATTCTATATGGGCATAATGTATGTGAAAATTAGCTATAAATGCAGAAACCAAATCCATAGTCAAATAATCACATACTAAAACTAAAAATATTATTTTTAAACTTTATTTGAGACTTTATTTAAAAAATTCTTATGAGAGTGAATATTGTACTTTCCCAAATACCGAACCTACGACACGAGACATGAAACTTTAAGTTTCTCCCTTATGTGCAGTTCGAAGTATGAAAATGTACTTAAAATTAACTTAGGTTTTTAAAACTTTTTCGGAATCCAATTATCAACGTAATAAATTCAGAAAAATTGAAATTTTACTTTAAAAATTCCCTGACCCAGAAACTGACCCAAAAAGACTCGGGACATCTTTATAAGAATTTCTGAAATTTTCCTTTTTTTGGGGTGCTGATGTCAGCAATACTGTAGCCCTGACATTAAAGCAACACTATGCACTGACGTCAGCCAGGCTTTAGCCATGCGTGCGCACCAACTCGTTCCAGATGCTGCACATGCGCCCCACGGGCATACGCATGTTTACTATTACATGCGCCTCCACATGTCCAAAATCCAATGGGTCACGTGTCAAGACGGATGAGGTCCATGCAACTCATGGCCCAACTGTCCCACTATTGCGCCACTTGCGACACGCGTCCGTCACATCGTGGAGCGAGGTGTCGGCATGCGATTGGCTAACCTTACTGCCACTCCTCCCACTACAGTCACGTGTCTGACGTCACATCGCCCTTCGCTGGGGAGGGAGATTTTTGGGGTTCGGGATGCCTTTTTTCACTTCATTTGGCCTGTGTTTGACCTGTTTTTCAAAGCTAATCTTATGTATTCCACTTTTACATAATCATATACGTAAAAAAACAAAAAATGAATAAAAACGGAAGAAAACCATATGAGATGAAAATCGAAAAACCTTCATTTCCGGTAACCCAATCATGTAACCACTCTAATACCACGTATAACACGTAGTGTAGACCTTATTACGTGTCCCGGATCGTACTTGAAAGGATTAAAAAATGTAGGAAATGCATAATACCTAATTTCAGTTCATCTGTGATTCCGAAGCAATTTTTGAGCACTAAACAATCTTCAATCCTTGGGACCTTTATGGATTATGCTTCCCGACACGTGGTAATAAAAAATACATTTTATTAGGAGTAAGACACACACTATATAATCCGTAGGATAAGAAGGCAATTTTGATATGTTTGCATTAATAGAAATATTTACAACTGAAGTATCAAATAGAAAACGATAACCTTCTTTATCCAAAACTGATACAAAGATCAAGTTCTGTCTAAAAGACGGTATATAAAATGTGTCTCGTAAAATTAATACAAACTCGTGTCGGAGTTTAATCATACATCTCCTATAAACAAAACATCCACCTCTTTATTGTTGCCAACCATCAGCTTTTCCTCCCCTTTAGTCGGACTTCTCTTGGATGTGAATCCCTACATTGTGGAAGCAACATAATTAGCTCCACTATCTAACTACCAAGAACTTAATGTGGTTATAGCTACATTGGATTCATGAATCACATAGGCCGAGGAGTTACCTGACAGTTCCTGCTTGACCTTCCATAGATTGTACTTCGAGCAATCAACCTTTCTATGCCCTATAGAAGAAGCACTTCATACTCTTTAGGTTATGTGGGCCCTTTGTAATGCTGGATTGCCCACTCTGAATTTGCAAAGAGGGTTTGAGTTTCTTACCTTTACCCTTAGACTGTTAGTGTAACACCCCATTCCCGCAAAACCCGAACCCGATATCGACAGTGATACCCGGATCCGTGCCCCGCGAGGGTGGC
>JANIIA010000001.1:8194637-8219041 GCA_027478495.1 Erythroxylum alaternifolium
GGGATCAAATATGAGATATTTGATTTTATTAAAATTAAATTAATTAGAATTAGAATTTGATTTTAATTATAATTAAATAGATTTAATTTTAATGAAAGACTCTTATGATTTTCTATTTAAATGGAAAGAGTTTTTAGAAACTAGCACTTTTGTCTTCTTTCTCTCAAAGCAATTTGAGAATTGCTGTGTGGATATCATCAGAGGCTGAACACTTGAACAACTCGTAATTGATCAATCGAAAAAAGTTTCAAAGACTGTGTGGATATCATCAGAGGCTGAACACTTGAACAGCTCGTAATTGATCAATCGAAAAAAGTTTCAAAGATTTTTCAACAAGAAAGCGAACAAGGAACGATTTCTAAATCATTTTATATTTTATTCAAGTTTATTCAATTATTGAGATCTACTCAGAATCTGTAAAATTTTTTGTTTTCCAATGCGCCCGTGATTTAATCACGACTGGATTCCGACAGGACACACTCTATGACACCAACATTTTCTACTTAACGAAAATATTTTAAAACCCAATCGTATTTTAGATTACGTTCTTCACATTTTCATAAAGAACTCAACAAACAAAAATTTTAGATCTATTCTTAAACTTTTCGCATAATTTTGAATCATCTCAATCAATTATTGGATGAGAAAGTTGCTCCGAATTTGAGAAATATTATCGAATTTGTCTAATATTCAATTTAGACTGTACTTCTTAAATTGGGTGTAAATTTCTCATTCAAACTCTGATTGAAATGATTAAAAATGCTATAAAAAGCTTAATTTTTATCTTACAGTTATTTTCCTAAAAAAAGTGAAGAACACAATGTGGAATACATTGATGTTTAGGACATATCCTTCATAAAAATGTTTATTTAATAAATACATTTTAAGACACGATCAATTATGTTTTTCACATTTTCATAAAAATTTTTAACACAAAAGTATTAAGCTATTCCTAAACTTTCTACAACCTCTTATAAGAAGAATTAAATGGAATTCATAAATTTAAATAGATATATAAAGAAGAGGAAGAAAAAGCGTTTGATTTATGCTTAATTTGTTTGTAACCGATAATTACTTGGAAAAGTTGGAAGAAAAAGAAATTTTAGTTTTAAAAATATAATTTGTGATTTATTCATTTAGTCATTTATCATTTTTATTATAATACAATTAAATATATTGGATGACAATTGATCATAATTAACAAGGAATAGTCTGCTGCTTCGCTAACTAGTCGTTGCCTTTTTTCTAAGTTCCCTTTTTTCTAAGTTTAGTGTGAGTGTGAAGTGGTTGGTTATTGGAACTGGCGTACAGTTCGAAACGGGCAAATGGCGGAACTACGGCACTCGAGCTCGCTCGGTGCTCGGGCCTCTTCCTCTCCGATCAAGCGCGATGGCGAAGCTTCTCCTCTCATTCACGACACCGACTACCACTACCACCACCACCTTCGCCGCCATTTCTTCAGAGGAGATCGGGACCGTCCCTTCTGGTCCAATCTTTCGTTCTTCGTTGACGATCCTAGGATTTCTTCTCACAAACTCAGCATCTCGCTCCTTTTGCTCGGCATTCTCATTTTGGCTGGATTGATCGCTCTTCACTCCATCTATACTCGATTGGTCAGTTTTTGAGAATCTACGATCTCGATAAAAGCGATATTGAGTTGTAATTTTGGAGAAACATGGTGCATTTTCTGTGTTTTATTCAGTAAATGTGGTTCCATAACATTGGGATTTGATTTGGCAATCAATTAAGAGAGTTTCTAGTTTTATTGTTTATGATATCCTTTCTATTAGGACTTTTTGCTAAAATCTCGTGGATTCTGTTTCTTTTTTGGTAGAATTATCCATACTTGTGTAGAAAAGAAGGAATTGTGCTACATTGTCCACATGTAAGTTCTTCGATTACTTTTTCTTTTATTAATCCACAGTCTTGCTGAAAGGTTTGATGTGAAATGTGGCCTTTGTTTTTGCGAAATTCTAGGTCGAGGAGCCTTACTCACTTTGGGAGAATCCATACTCTGCAACAACCTCTTGGAAGCCTTGTTCTGAGCGTCGAGATACTGGAATTTCAGGTAATTTTCTGCTTCCATTGAGTGTTAGTTAGAGTTTTCTTCAGCGTATGGAAAGCTCTCAGAAATGATTAGAATTACTAATACTTTTGGTGATGAGTGTAACTTCGAGAGTTTTATGTTCAGTTTTAAGATTCCCAATTTTCTGTTCACTTTACTTCTTTTTAGTTTTATAATCCTTTCTTAATTTTGCAGGTCTTCCTCCAGAAAATGAAACAAGTGGCTATATTTTTGTCCATGCTGAGGGTGGTTTAAATCAACAAAGAATTGCCGTATGAGTCCATTGTATCAAATAGTGTAATCATAAGAGTTCTCATTTTCATTTGGTTTGTTCTGATATGAAAAGAGTTTGTAATTGTTGACCCCCTTCTCCTTTTCTGGAACTGCCCAAAGCTAAAAATCAAACTTGCATGCTTTATGGTTCGTAATGTATGTTTTTGAGAAACTTCTGTCATTATACTTCTCTGTTTTGCCTCTCTCTTCCATCTTAATGTTAAGATTCTGCTCTGCTTCGAAAAATTGTATGGACCTGCATTATTTTTTGGGAAACAAGATAGCTTTGTATTATCATGTTGATTGGGAATCACTGCTAGTTACTTTCCTGTTTATCTTTTTTGGATGCACCTGTTTAATTCAAAATCCATGTTAGTGTTCTTCAAATGATTTTTTATCTAACCAGATATATTGAATAAATATGTATAGTGAATAAATTCTAAGTGATTTAATTCTAATGTTTGTTTGCAGATATGTAATGCGGTTGCCGTGGCCAAGATAATGAATGCCACCCTTATATTACCAGTGTTGAAGCAGGATCAGATCTGGAAAGATCAAACGTAAGACGATCTGATTTTTGGCATTTATATCTTATTATCTGTTGAGCAATTGTGGTTCATGAAATTTGCAGTATGCTGATCAAAGTCATGTCAAATTCACTTCTTATTTTACTCAATTTTAGAAGTGAAAGCCACAGTTTCACACTAAGTGCACACTTGCAGGAAATTTGAAGACATTTTTGATGTTGATCATTTCATCGACTATTTGAAGGATGATGTGCTTATTGTTCGTGATATACCAGATTGGTTTGCTGACAAATCAGAGTTATTTTCTAGCATAAGGTTTCTATATTCACTAAGCCTCTTCAGTAATCCCAAGCATGTTGGACATATTTGTCTATTTGTTTGATGGACTGAGTCTTAATTTCATGACTAAATTTCTGTTTATCTAGACGGACAGTAAAAAATATTCCGAAATATGCACCTGCTCAATTCTACATTGACAATGTACTGCCACGAATTAAGGAGAAGAAGATAATGGCTCTAAAACCTTTTGTCGATCGACTTGGGTAAGACATTGATGCTACGTGTTCATGGGTGCCCAATATCTATCTTTTGTTCCATTGAAGAAAATTGGCTCTGAGCTTTTCCATCTTATCAATTGTTGACATTTATGCTTGGCCCAGGTATGATAATGTGCCACCTGAAATCAACAGGCTAAGATGTAGGGTGAACTATCATGCTCTTAAATTTCTTCCTGACGTTGAACAGATGGCTGATTTACTGGTATCTAGGATGCGAAACCGTACTGGAAGTCGAAATCCCTACATGTATGTTGCAGTTCAGCTGGCCATGATCATTATTCTTTAGCTCTAATTCTGAAGGTGCTAATGGACATTTTTCATTCAGGGCTCTCCATCTTAGATTTGAGAAAGGGATGGTAGGCCTATCTTTCTGTGATTTTGTGGGAACAAGAGAGGAGAAAGCTAAAATGGCAGAGTACAGGAAAAAGGAATGGCCTCGACGTTATAAGGTCTATGATGTGTCAGTTTTCTGCTTTTCAGAACAAATGAAAACTCAGATACTTGACGTACGAACTTAATAATCATGTGCAGAATGGTTCCCATCTCCATCAATTGGCCCTGGAGAAGCGAAAGGAAGGTAGGTGTCCTCTTGAACCTGGGGAAGTGGCAGTGATTCTTCGAGCTATGGGTTATCCTAAGGAGACTCAGATATATGTAGCTTCAGGTCAGGTTTATGGTGGACAAAATAGGATGGCTCCACTGAGGAACATGTTCCCAAATCTGGTATGACCTTGTATATTTTATGGTCTTATGGTAATCATTCATTTTGGTTCAGTCACTCAAATCAATTGCATCTTTCTCGTTTCTCTCAAGCTTAGACTAATGATTGCAACACATCTGTTATCCTATTTCCATGAAATATGATATGATTAGGGTTGTTCTTAGATTCATCTTTGCGGCCACATCATGATTCATATATTTTATTATGTAAGAGTGGACTTGTAAACATACTACATTATATTTATCTGCCTACCACAAGTTTCACTTTGATGTGTTATTGTCAAAGAATAATCTCAGTTTTGAACGGAATGCTAATCAAACGCTTTTGTTTGTCTGACTTCTTTTGTGGGCTGAATTGTGTACACATGCTGACGTGAAGCTACAACTTAGGTTCACTGGGTTAAAAGCGATATTATTTGCTGAGTGGTGGGGCAAGCACATATCTAGGAAACAACAAAAAAGAAAAGTACGGAAAAGTAGGCTCCAATTTTTTCAGTTGGTTATGTTGTTGAAGGTTTTGTAGTGCTTATGAAAACTGAAGAGAGTGTAAACGTTTTCTAGGGAGCTCAGAGGTGGTACTAATGCAGTGGGCGTGTGGCAACATATGAAGGGTTGATGAGAGGTGTGAATGTGCCAGGGACACAAACAAGATTAAGCATTTGTCTTTTTGTTGAACTCTTGGTCTAGAAGGGATTGAGGACAGGTTACACGTTTATTGAACATTGAAACAAAAACACTGTTAACTTGTAAAAATCACATTAAGGGTTTAGAAAAAAATTGGTATGACACCTAATATTTAGGAATCATTTATGGGAACTATAAATCATCCTTACATGAGAAAGTTTCACAATTCAAACTTTATTCCTATAATAAATGTAATTCTGCTAATCCTAATCCTACTAAATAACTCTAATTTAAGATATCTAAGTGGAATGGATCTTACTCTATTAACGATTCTTATTACCTAATAGACTTAAATTCTAAATCAATTAGTACAAACTAAAACAAAATTATTTTAATTCTTATTAATAACTAAAATTATTTTTGTTCTTGGAGATTGAGTAGCTTTGCTCATGTATACATGTGCCAAAAATTATTGAGAATTGGTATATTATACAGTAATATTATTATATACCTGATATAAGATATTTTTATTAAAATAGGTTAGGTGCTATTTATGAATATTTCGTTATTCTATTATGGAATTTTGTATTGCCTTCAATTATGAATGATGTGACAAATCTAATGTTTAATACAACTTAGTACCCTTGTGGTCTCTGTGTTTGTAGAATTAGCTTCACAATCAAACCGTATTAAGTTGTATATATTCTTTTCCCTTCTATATATCTTGTTTATCTCTATGTTCACATAGTATTAAAGCTAATTTATCAGAGTATCAGAGTGAGGCTCCAATTTTAGGACAAATATCTATTTCTTCTTCAAAATCCAGAAGGCTTTTATCATGAAACTTGAATTCGTAACTTTTGTTTCTTTTTCAAATTTTTTATTTTGTCGTTTCTTCATGCAGCTACCAAGAGCATCATAACCTAATGTTTTTCTTTCTAGCAATCTATTGAAAGCGTGGATATGGGATCAGATCGTCTGTGCCGTCTGCCCTGCGCCAACTTCCTCCAACTACAAATTTTACAATAAATAAATGGAATAGAGCAAAATTTGTGGCTGAAGGAGAGTGGCACAGGGATGGAATGGGGCAGATGGCACAGACGATCTTGCGCCCATGGATATACCTCTAGCCTTCCCTCTTGCAACTCATTGAAAGTATAGTTAACTCTATTCTGTCTTTCCTGTCAGTAGTCATCAAGAGCGCCGCTATCTCTATTCTTGTCTTCCTTCAAGTAGTCCATTAAGAGAGCAGTTGCCTCTCTTTCTTTCTTTCCTTCTGGAGTCCATGGAGAACACAATTGCCTCTATTCTGTCTTTCCTTCCAGCATCCATTGAAAACTCCAGTACTTCTGTCATTGGCTTTCCTTTTTCTCTAACTTCTATTCTGTTTTTCCTTGTTCTTTCTCTGTGAACATCTTTCTACTCTCAATCTTTTAGTCACACTACTGCCGCCGTTCTCTCTCAGCGGTGCTGTTTCCTTTATTATCAAGATATCTTCTATAACTTTTAAGATTTATTAAGAAAAAGCAAAAGTGGCCAGAAACTCAAAAGAGGAAAAGGTGATATATTTAAATAGATATGGGGCACAAGTTGGACCTGGCCTACCCCCGGACTTGAGCCACCCAAAGCGACGTTTTGAGGAAGTTTCCCAAGATGATGTTGTTTTGGCGGCCCGTTTTTTAAACTTAAGATTAAAAGGATATCATTTTGGGTGGAGGTAGGCATCGGGCCAGCTCCCAGGCTCTTGCTCAGCTCAAAACCCACTTTGACCATTCCTGGCCGGCTGACATCCCTATATATTATGTTTAATTATTTATGCTCTCTGTTTGAAAATGTCTTCGTACGTTGATTCAGAATCCAATGCCAGTTCAACGTAAAAATATCCACTTGTCACCTTGAGGGGAGTGTTGAAGATCATGACAATTTAGTATTTTCTATAGGAATATTATTATGTTTCAATATATAATGTTTTGTGTTTAAATACTTTTGGTATTGTTTAAGAATTTTATAGTATCCAAGTATGATACCTTTGTGATATTCGTCTTCTTAGAAGTAGGCTTGACATCTGAACCATCATTGTGTAGATCACTCTTTTCTTTTTCTCCTTATTTCTCATGTAGTTTACTTTTACACAATAGTGAAACTAATTTAATGTAATATAAATTGATCAGAATTTCTGATACTTTTTGAGTTTGTATTTTGTTTATTTGTTATGTTTCCTATCTTTCCCATATTCATCACGAGGGTTGATAACAGGTGACCAAGGAAGAGTTGGCAAGCAATGTGGAATTGAGTAATTTCAGGAAGCATGTGACAAGTTTGGCAGCCCTCGATTTCTTGGTTTGCTTGAAGTCTGATGTTTTCGTTATGACCCATGGGGGCAACTTCGCTAAATTAATAATTGGAGCGCGCAGGTACATGGGTCATCGTCAAAAATCCATAAAACCAGACAAGGGGCTAATGTCTAAATCTCTGGGAGATCCATACATGAGCTGGGGTCCCTTTGTTGAGGATGTGATTGTCACCCACCAGACCCGAACTGGACTGCCAGAAGGGACTTTCCCTAGCTATGACCTTTGGGAAAACCCCTTGACTCATTGCATGTGTAAAGCTTGACGATACAACTCCTTCAACACTAATTTATCGTGAGCAGCATGCCTAGGAAGAACCTGCTAGCCAATGCTGCTGTAACTAGCTTCTGATAATGAAGAGTTCAATATCGCAGTTTTGATGCAGAGAGGAACTTAAAGATCAGAATTCACGTTAGAGATATCGATAGGCTCGTTGGAGATGGTTTTGGCGTGATCAGAGAACTTGTGAAGGGACCATTTTATTGTTTCTCATTGCTGTGGTGCTCAGAAGTTTTGTTGTCCAGAAGAGCACGCAAACTCAATGGGTCATGTTAAAGAAGATGTGAGCAGGTGATATTTGTGTACGAGTCGATGTCTTGTATATTGCAAGTTGAAATGTGTAACTTTTTGGCCAACTCATTTTACCCATTGCTATTGGCCTGAAAGCCTTGTAAAAGCTTTTGTTTTTCAATTTTTTAATGATTTAGCATTGCCTATTTTCCGCCTAAACCATCCACAGTCACCGTTATATCAGGCTATCACCAACTCCTCACCAGTAGGTGACAAAAATCATAATAGAAAGGGAGACACAGATTTCAACTTCAGGCGACAACAATCACAATAATAAAAGTTCATTTGTGAGACAATAACGAGAGTGAGAAAAAGGTTGACAAAACGATAAAGAACAAGAGAGAACAGAAGAGTGACGGGCCGATGACACGTTGACAGTGTCGGCAGAGAAAGCAAAAATGAAAACTGAGTTTGAGGATGACAATCATCACCAGCAAGAAAAAAAGGAAGGGGAAGGAAACTGGGGAGAGAAGAAAAATTCAATAGCTTGTTACCAAAATCATCAATAAAATGGCAGCTGATAATGGTGAGTAGTGGTTGTAGTGATATGTTTATAGCTGTGCCGTGAATAAGAGAATAAACTAGAAAGACGCGTTTTATATGCATTGTCGGAGTTCAAAAGTGTATTTTTATCCACTACATTATCTTGCTAGTTTCACTCAACGTTAATTGGAAAGTTTGTCTCTCTTTTGTTTTTTTTTTTCTCTTTCTCCTTATTGCAATCCCTTTTAATAAGTGGTCTTGTTTCATTCATTAAATTTTTTGGTTCATCTTATGGATAACTTTTAGTCTAGTAAACTTCCCGTTTGTCTTGGAACTTTTATAGGTGTACTTGATTCATTTAACTATTTTTTCCCTATGATTGATAAAAAAAAACTTGGATGTAAATAATTTTATTCATTTGATGTCTAAAATCACATAATATAGCTTGACTAATCTCAATTATCTGAATTATGATAAGAGAGTTCATATTTACCGTATAAGTATTTCTAAAGATCGTCTCCTTATTGATGATCCACCAATGAACCATAATCACAAGGAATGGCTACGAGATAATACCTTAGTAGTTTTAAAAATCCAAAACTCGATTAATAATAAGGCCATCAATCTAATTAATCAATAGGAGTATGTCAAAGAGTTGAAGATTAAGTAAAAAGAAATATTTGACGTATTTATAAAGCGTGTAAGGGGTTTTATCAGACTAAACAATAAAATCAATCCCTTTAAACATATTTTATGAATTTTAAAAAACTCTATAAAGAATTATATATGTTTTATTGTTTAAAAATTATTTAAAAGTTTAACAAGGTTAATAAGAGCATATAGTAGTTAAATGTTTGTTTGGGTGGTCTTACATCTCAGGTAGAGGTTGTTAAATCTTAAATTCTCTATAGTGTTAACATTCCTTCCCAGTATAAGGTCCATACTAAATACTCTACACAAATTTAAATTTGTTTGTTTCTCCCAAATTTAGACTTTTAGTGCTCTTATGAATTGGAATAATGGATAGGACATTGGAAATTCATTTAATAGGAATGATAATAGAGGAGGAGGGATAAGAAATTATGACAACAAGAATCAGGACGGAAGATCAATTATTTGTTGATATTATCATGGGTCATACTAAATGCATATGTCAAAAGGTGCTAAATAAATCTCAAAAATCTCATTACACTCAATGTTGTATCTACTATTAGTATACCGAGCTCATTTGTGAAGAAGACAATTATAGTTTTCTTAACCTAGTACCAAAAAGAATTACAAGGTTCATGTCACCTGATCACTTATATTGTTGACACAAGTAATATATCTACATGTATTCTTTACTCTTCCTTATAATGTTCATTGATTTTTGTGCCTCGGATTATATAATAGGTAATTATAGTGTTTTTTTACATAAACACTCTTCTCCTTTCCATGTTGCCTTATCTAATAGATCTATTTCTTGAGCCTACCTTTTCTTTAGTTTAATATATGTCAGTAACTCACCCATTCCTTAAATCGTTGTGTTTTATTCTTTCCTTTTAGGTTATTAAATGAGCTAGTTTCCTTTTGAGTTAGTACTTCTTATGTTTATGGTCTATTTCCTATTGCGTCTATCAATATTTTGTTACTTTTACTGATGATTTCTTTTATATGACTTGGCCTTATTTAATGAAAGTCATTTTAAATTAATTTTCCATTTTTATTCTTTTTATAATGAAATAAAAACATAATTTAATGTCTCTTACCCATACCTTGAGAAATGTTAATATTAAGTAATTTTTTCATACAATTCTAAACTAGCAAGATACATAATTACATTCTTCATCAATCCTTATATGTTGACACAACATTTCAAAATGGCGTTGTTGAAAAAAAAATCAACATCTTCTTAAAGCCTCTATGACACTCTTATTCAAAATGCATGTTCCTAAACCATTTTGGGTCAATGCAATCTTGTCAGTGGATGTTACCTTTTTGAAACATATTCCTTTTTCTTTTCTAATTCTTCAATTTTGAAAAGGAAAACAATGATTTATTTGTTTACTGGATTGCTTTTTAGACCATAAATGCTATCTCTTCATATGATATACAAAACCACAACCACAACCTATTCTCTTGATTTATTATAAAAGATGAGATCATCTTTATACAAATTTAGTTCCAATCTTTTCTTTGACATCAAATCCAACAGCTGATGATCTTGACCTCTTAGTCACTAGTTGCAAAGAAAAATGTCAATGCACTTTTCCTGTTTTCTCTTCTGATTCTTATGATATTTTGTCTTCCTCTTCTTATTATTTTATTACCTCATTTAGTTCCATTAGTATTCCAAAAATTGATTATGAATCTTTATCTCATCCTAGTTGGTGTGATGTGAGAGAGGAGATGAATGCTTTAAATGCTATTGGTTCATGAGATTTAGTGAACTTACATATTAGAAAGAAGGCTATTAGATGTAAAGGGGTGTTTATAGTCAAAGTAATATCTAATAGATCCATGGCTCAACTTAAGGCATGACTTATATGAAAAAAATGCTATGATTAGACCTATAACGTTGATTATTGTGATACTTTCTCTCCTGTTTTAAAATTGATCTCTATTCTTTTATTCATTTATACGTTAACTACTCATGATTGGCCTTTACATCAGTTAGACATCATGAATGCCTTCATATAGTGACCTTTAAGAGGAAGTATAATTGGAGTAACCACTTAGGTTTGTTACTAAAGGGGAATATGAAAATTTTTCCATCTTTTAAAAGTAATTATATGGTTTAAAATAAAGTTTCCATGATTGGTTGAAAAAAATTTTAGTCAGGCAATAGAATAGTTTGGCATGAATAAGAGTAAATCTAAACACTTAATATTCTATAAACTTTATGTATTTCGTGTCATTATCCTTGTTGTCTATGTGGATGATATTGTCATTACTAGTAGTTATAATATGTACATTTTTATCTTTGAAATCCTTCCTTTAAATTTATTTTCTCATAAAAGATTTGGAAGTTTTGAAATAATTTTTAGGAGTATAAGTGATAAGAAGCAAGAAAGGCTTTTTTAAAATCTCAAAGGAAGTATATAGCGGATCTATTAATTGATACTGGAAAGATGGGGGCTAAGCTATGTCATGCTCTAATGATTCCTAATTTATAAGTCACCAAATATGGAGACTAGTTTGAAAATGCTAAGAAATATAGGAGATTGGTTAGAAAATTAGATTTTTTTTACAGCAAATTTCCTCTATATTGCATATTATTGTCTTCTCCAACCATTCATCATTTGGATGCTTTAGAATAAATCTTGTTTACTTAAAAGGGAGCTCCTAGTCTAGGCATACTATATAAAAATTATAGATATGCTTATATTGAGTGTTTCTTAGATGTTGATTAGGTAAGCTTTAAGATTGATCAAAGATCTACTACTGACTACTATGTCTTTATTGAAGAAAACTTAGTCTCTTGAAAAAGCAAGAAGCAACATATCATGTTCAAATCTAATGCATAATCTAAATATAAGGCTATGGCATAATCATCATATGACATAATATAGGTATATGAGATCTTAATGAAAAATGGTTTTAAAGCCTTAATACCATTAAAGTTGTAGTTTTATAATTAAGCTACTCTATATATTGCTCATAATCTTGTGTTTTATGAAAGAAATAAATATATTGAGATAAACTATCTCTTCATTTATGAAAAAGTGTAGCAAAACTTGATCTCTACAGGATATGTCAAAACTGGAGAACAACTTGGTGATATTTTCACAAAGGCTCTAAATAGAGCTCAGGTCAATTATATTTGCAACATAATATACATGATTAATATCTATGCACTAACATAAGGGGAGGTGTTATAAATTAGATAATATGAGATCAAATAAGATATTCATATCAAATAGGATTATAATAGTTAGCATATCCTAATGATTCATCATAGGCTTGATTATAGGGATATTACTCTGTAATTAATTGTTTATTGCAAGTATTTAATGTATCAATACCTTGTACAAATATATCAATAAAGAATACTCTTGTTTTCTATTAATAACAATAAAAATAAAATTATATTAAAACTAACCTACGTAAATACTGTAGAAAAATATAAGTAACAGGCAATGAAATAAATAAAAGTAAATTAAAAAGATTATTGAATTATTAAACTTATCAAAATTTCCCAAAATACCAAAATAATGATTCAAAATGTGAAATTAAAAAAATTCATTTAAAATTAACTAAAAATTTATGGAAAAATACAGAAGTCTTTAACCGTATTTAAAAATGCAACTAGAAAATGACAAGATTTAGCTACTTTTTAGTATTGTTCTTATTTTGTTGCAAATGTTGTATTTTTAGGTTGTAACCTTCTACAAGGCTCGAGCATGTAACTCGTATAGACATTATTTCAATTCACTAACAATTCTTTTATTATTTCCAATTGAAAGAGAACTTTTTTGTACCTCCTCTGTTTTTTAATCCAAAAGAAGCAAATTGAAATTATTGTTCCATTCTTTGTATAATTTTTTACTTATCAAAATAAAAACAAAATCATACTTTATAAGAATCGGACTACTTATCAAAATAAAAACAAAATCATACTTTATAGGAATTGGACAAACTATCTACAACATTCGTTAAAGTAAGTAATTTAGTAGTTAGTTTACAAATAGGTTTAAAAAAATAAATACACACAATCCATTCCTTATCTAGAAAAAAAATAGTGAAAATGAGACAATTAACCATGAGATTTCTTTTTAATATTTAAGTTCAAATTTTTAGCCTTTCTTTAATGGCCAATTAATCAAGTTCTTTGAAAAGAAAGAACTTAAAGTGTCCCAAAGTCAACTTTTATTATGTTAATAAGCATTAATGTTATGCACTAATAGGTAAGAATTTAAACAGCAAATATATGTGTGCTCTGGTGAGTTTTTCAGTGATTTTTTCACATATATCTTTAATTGCTTAAAAAATTTTGTAAAAAAGGAAAGAGTAACTAATATTCTTATTCAAATTTAATAAAAATTGACTTTTATGTTTGAAATTCTAGGGTGAAGTTCTAATACGGTGCAAAGTTAAAGGGGGAAAAAAGATTATATGATCCAGGCAAATTTTTAGCATGTATTTTTAAAGTCATAGGGAAATAGACAATTAAGAACTTATTTAGATTTATTACAAGTTTTTATTTTTTTGTTTTCAAATTCAATAAAAATATTTGCTCGATTAAGTTTTTTATTTTTATTTTTATTTATAATTTTCCAATTTTCATAACCATAAGCTTAAATGTTTAGTGAAAAAGCTCCTCGTTCCCTCTAAATCTTTTCCATCTTAGTAACCATGCCAAGCACTCTCTATAGTTTGACATGCTTGGATCTTTTGGAGCTTATTATCCTTTTTTGTTATTTGAACTTCTTCATATCCCTCTCTTTTGGCCCTATTTTTTTAGCTTCTTTGTGGCTTTTCAATTATGCTCATTTAGATTCATCTAATTGAACTAGTATAACTAGTTTAACACTTTTAAAAATTACTCTTATTCTCTCCCTTATTTTTAGGATTAGCTCTTAAAAACTTTCGAAATCTCTATACCACTTATCATTCCTTGTTTGGTGCTTATTCCAGCCTTTCGTCCTTACCTATTTAGGAACTATTTTTTTAAGTTTTTAGATGCCTAATTTACTCATTTTCCTATTAAAGCATCATCTCCCCTAACCTGTTGGTTCCTAACCAGCTTAGTACTTCTAGCTTTCCTCCCCTCAACCCTTCCTTAAACTCCTCTTCTTCCCCAACTAAAACTCAACCATCCATAACTTTTATTTCTTCTAGTAAGCATACCACAATTGTTTTTTCTTCTCATCTAACTAACTTTGTCCCAGACCTAACACTTTTAAACAATAAGATTCCCAACTACCTCTCCTTAAACTAACCTCAGCCTACTCAATCTTCTTCTCCACCTCATACTTCCCCCAACCCATAATCCCATTTCCTCTAAACGAAGTTGTTGGCAAGTTGTTGTAAACTCTTATCCTTCATAAAAGCTCTAGCTTTTCCTCCCTATTAGGTTGATGGAATTTACATCAATACATCACCAATAAAGGTTCTTAGAGAGGTGCATACAAATGAGAATCAATATTAGTCAGGTTTTTCTTAAATGAACATCTAACATTCCCTCTGATGAACTCTTAGGCCTTATAGAAATGAAAAAACTGGTATTGATAAAGGTGTTTATAAATGAAAAGAAGCTCTTCCTCCTTATGTTTGACACAAAAATAAATGCTTAGAGAATCATTGAAATTAGTTCATGGCATATCTCTAACAATGTTATTTTTCTTTATCACTAGAAGCTGGCATTCAACTAGAAAAGCTAAAATAGAAACAAGTTCAATTATAGCTCACTATACACATTTTCCCTTTAGAATATTAGTCAACCAAAGACTTGATTCATTTAGCAATCTATATTTTTAAGCCAATATGTAACACCCCACTCCCATCTGACACATGCACACGTGCCTTTCGGTCACACGTGAACATGTCTGACAAAAATGACATGTTATCTATTTCAATTTCTATTTATAACATGGCATTATAATTAAAATCACAATTCACACATTTGCTAACATCTAAAATTTCCTCATTTTATATCATACCATCATATACATTGTAGCTTTAAGATCAACATCATCCATAATTATACAACATCGTCCTATGAGCATAAACAACTCAGTCTACATAGTATGCTACAAATATAAGGAACGTACAAAAGTTATTAACAAACTATGCCTTCAATTCCCAGCTGACCAACCTTTGAGCCATATTTGAACATCAAAGCTGCACAAAATATGCTTCTATAAAGTCTTAGAAGCTAGTTGTCTCACTCTCGAACCTGAAATTGTCAACGTGCAATTTTAGTAAGTTTTGTAAACTCAATGGAGTAATCATCTTCGGTGGTTCACTCATGTTATAACACACAATCAATCATAAAAATATTGTCACACAATTCATATTAACTTGATTATCATCAAGATCTATCACCAACAAATTGTATTTCAGTCAAACAATTGAATTAAACAACTACTTCATAACATTTGAATAAAAACATAATCATTGGTTTAATACCATGTATTCAATCATCTAACATTCTTACAGCTTTGCAAATCATTTAATCAATTCAAATTATATGTGCATGCTATATGCATGAGACTCACATTCATTTTTACATTGTTGTGACTGTGTGCTTTTTTAATATCCCGTGTTATTGGGTTCATTGATCACAGTGAGCCTTAGGCTCTAGTCACATATGTGCTTGAGCTTTAAGCTCTTTTTAGTCGCAATCTCAGTCAGTAGCATCACCAGCCACAACTACCTTTATATTACATGTATTAAAATGAAATGCATCTCAGTCAACACAATTAGTCATAACATTCAGTCATTTTTAGTTGAGAATCATTTAGGCAGTCTCATTCATATACAAGTAGCTCTTCTAATAATATTCACATGCATCAAACGCTCAGATAAGTATTGTCTGGAATTCAGTACACAATCAGTACATATTCATCAAATATCAAATTCAATTCAATAATGATCAGGTCAAATTAAAGTGAGACCATCTTATGTTACTCACAATTGCTCCCTTAAGCCTATCGCCTTGACGTTCCAGCGATATCTGAAAGTGGTCGCATTATTTGCTCTCCTATATACATTAAAACAATTTGACATTACTATACTGCTTATGTAACTAGGTAAACACATATATATCAAAAGGTATCATGTATCATGCATGTACAATGACAAATTCTTGGGTATATTTCTGTAACAAATTGATGTATATATTAATTGTAATCCAATTGTGCCAAAATTCACATACTAAATCACTATTCCAGCTTTTGCTAAAAGCACCTCATTTGGGTCAACTTTGCATAAGCAATAAGATCAATAAAATGATGTATTTCTGTAACACTTTCTTCTAGATAGTTGTTCCTTTATGTTTTAAGTTTCTAATGATACTAAGATTATACAATTTGGTTTATTATTCTATGAGTTATGCTCAAAAACTATAAACTGTGTACATTTGGAATTTTGGCTAGAGCATGATCATGCAGTCAAGTTGTACAACTCATATCTCTCAATTAAAATATCAAAAATTACAAAATTTATACGAATTTAAATCTAAGAGAATAATCTACAACTTTGGTGAAGACACTTTAGTCAAATTCGGGCTATATCAATACAGTTTATTCAATAACTATAGGATATGATTTCTATCCCTGGTAGTACTACAACTTAAGCCAATACTCAATTTCATGCCAAATTTTGAAATTCTTAGAGACAGAATTAAAAGTATACTTCTTCAAGAAAGTTGTAACTATAAGTCTCTAAGTTAATTAGAATCAAGAATCAACTCATTTGGAAATATACAGATCAATATATAATCAAAATACCGAAGCATGTTAAATGAAAATATTCCAGTTCATAATATTCCAGCAGACTCCCTCACTTTCATCCAATCAATCTTTTTCAAATCAATTTAGATGGCTTTAAATTTTTATAGAGAGGGAAAAAATGTCTTAAGTGTCTAATGACATCAACTTCATGCATTTTGGTTCAGTATCGTGTAAGTTATAATCAAAATACCACATACTGTTCTCATACCTCGAGAGAACTCCATTCTCAACTTCAAGTCAATTTTTAAGACTCTTAAGGACATAATTCATATTCGATTCCTTCATAAAAAATGTATCCATATGTCTCCAGTTTACTCTAGATCAAAATTCATCCAATTTGGATATTCATAGATCAAGTTATGGCCAAAATACATATGCATGTTCAGTAAAAACACTACAGCTAACAGATTCCAACACACTTTAATCATCAATCCCACATGCAATATATTCCAATTTAGGTATCATTCTTTTACCATTAACCATTCTATATAGATCACATATTTACTTACTTGTTAGCTCTCAGTTCAGCTCAAAAGTCACTCTAAACCAGTGCTAAAAAAATGCAGAATCATCATACATCCAGGGTGGAACTTGAATGGATTTCAGCTATGTTTAGTACAGTAATTTCAAGCTGATCTTTTACTTAACTTTGTGAGGCTAAAAAATGGATTATTTGTGCAACAATTAGGCATAACCATAAGCAAGTTTAGGGGGGTGAAAGAAGAGAGTTTTGGTGATGTGAGTGAGAGAAGAAAGACAAGAAATAAGCTGAACCAAGTTTGCTCCTGCTGAATGTTACACCTAAGGTGTTAGGTGTCATCTAATAAAATGGTCACATGTCTAAAGGCATGTTCAACACTTATCAAGTATAGGTGTTGCTATATGTTACCATTAAAGCTAGGTCACATGTCATTTAAGTACAGCAGTCATTTTTCCATTAATCAATGCCATTTGTCATCAACTTATTAGTCCATTTGTCCCACAATGATCAATGCCAAATGTCACTCAATTGTAGGCTTAATCATTCTAATTTTCATGTATCAATTTATCTTATCACTTGAAATTTTTCCTAGACCAAATATCCATTATAATCCCTTAATTTTCCAATTATATCAATTAATTCCAAATTTACTACTTGTAACCAATCGCACTAAAATTCAAGGCATAAACTTGTTACAATTCATATAATGAACATTTTAAACTTTTCATACCCCAAAAAATGTCAATGAATGCATGTACAATTATTTCATGAACATCAACACAATTCACATATTTAAATGTGCCATATGATGCATGAAATGCACTTCTAATTTCTCAGTATACTCCCAACTCATTATTTTGGGGTCTAGCCTCGAACATGGGATGTCACACAATATATATGGATGAAGCCACAACTTCAGTGAAGAGAATGGGCTATCTAAAATTATGCATTGTTGTAGACTTACATTAAAACTCACTTAAGCTTATCTCACTACTAGGAGACAGTGATATAATGTCCAAAGACATGGTTAGAGTCTCCTATTAATGGAGACCATATTTAAGACACTGGCGGAAGAAATAAAGGCCATCAAGTAGGATTTTCCAAAATGGTTCTATTATAAGCTAATGGGATTGGAGATATTATAAGATCTTGAGGTGGATATAGGAAGATTGAATAATCAAATATTGCAAGAGCCCACCCAAGAGAATAACGAAGCACTAGTTTTGCTGAAAGGAAAGGAGAAAGAGGCATATAGAAAGAACTAAGGATAGGGAAGTAAACACTAAGAATGAATGATCCTTAATGTTTTAATAAGGTAGATAAAAATTCTCCCTTAATGGAAAGTAAGGTTAATGGGACTGCTTTACATATTCAAGGAGATCCTCTTTGTCAAATCATCATTAATTTTTTACAATTTCATTTAAATTTAAAATAAAGGGCTAAAATAAAATTTTGAACATGAAATGTACCAATATGTTTATTGGAAAGAAATGACCTACAAGCTTAATGAATATCAATTAGTCACTAAATTAGACAAAATGATCTTGAAATATGTTGTAGCTTTCTTTTATTTTTGTTTGAGAACTTAAGTTTAGGCTAGAAAATATTATAAAAGAGGAATTTTTGCAAGAAAGATGGCTTGGTTTTCTCCTCCTTCTCTCTACACCCAAGTCCTCCTATGGTTGTCCTAACTTTTCCCCTTAATCTTTCTTACCTCATCATTTGTTCACAAACATTGTTCTTCCCTGCTCTTCCCTTCCTTTTATGTCTTTGTCCTTATCTTTCTAGTTCAGTTAGCTCTCTAATCAGTCTAACCAAGTTCATTTACATTTAAAGTAACCTTCCTTTCTTTTTTTTTTTATAAAATGAAATGAATTAAGACTTAAAGGCAATCAAGAGTTTTACACAAGCTATATAAAAAGATTTATAGAGTTTCTAGAATAAACTAAGAGCCCAAAAAATCATAGTGCTAGTGAGTTAGTTTAACATGCTTAAATGTTCCATGCTCTAGAACAATAATCATGGTTAAGGGAGTTGAGCGCATGAAGACTGAAGTATTTTCTAATCTGTAAGTCTTGAAAGATTTGAAGATTCCTCTCATTCCAAATAACCTTAACAAGGAAGGATAGCACTATGCAGAAGCTCCATCTTTCAGAGTCGTCCTTATATACAAATTGGTTATAATAAGAAGTAAATGAGCTTTAGTTGTTGGGCATATTCAGTATAAGACATTGATGTAGGATCATTTTCTAGCTAGGATTTACAAATTCACATTGGAAAAAGCGGTGCTCATGGCTTCCCCCCTCCCTTCAACATAGTCTGCATCGATTTGGTATATAGAGGAAATTCTTTAGCTTGTCGACTGTAGGTAGACATAGATGTATAGCTAACCATAAAGTAAACCCAGCCCTCAGGTGGAAGTGTTTTACCCATATCACTTTAGTCCAAGGAAGAACATAGTGCTTTTTTAAAGAAATTCATAACTAGCTTTATTAGAGACCTCCCAATCTTAAATAGCTGGTAGAAAACTCTGTCCTCACCTCATATAGATTAGTTTGGAGTAACACCTGGTAGATGGGGGAAGGCACTGCATGATGTTCGAATATATTCCTATCACCAAGAGCCTAAGCCATGGTTATCTCTGGATGCAGAACTATTTTGAGTCTCTCCATTCCCAATAAATTGTATAATGGGCCACAACACAGCCAACTACTAAATGAGAAATGAGTGGTGGTGTCATCTCCAAGAAGGGTGAAAAATTCTTACCTTATAAGTTCACGTATGCTTAGAATGGCTCTCCATGTGGATGAGTAGAGAAGTCTTCATGTACCTTTCCTTTCAATAAAACTAATGCTTCGTTATTCTCTTGGGGTGGCTCTTGCAAAATCTGATTATTCACTCTTCCTATATCCACTGTTCACCTTCCTCCTCCCTCGACATCCACTCACTGTTAGACCTTCTCTTTTAACTCTCTAGCCTTGCCTCTCTACTGCATTCCCTTTCTTCTCCTCTTGCTTGAACCCTCCCTTATCATTTTCCCTACTTTGTCTCAAAATATGATAGCTCATTGTCAAAGGTAAAATGTCAACTGAAGCTTTGGCTCTTCCATCTAAGCTGCCAGAACCTAACAACTCCCCTTACTTAAAAACTGAATAAACCTTCTTAGAGAAGAGTTGTAGGAGATCCAAAAACCTTTGGCAAGTTACACTTTGTTCTCCAAAATAAGAAGGGACAAATATCTCCTCCACCAGAGATATTGATGAAGGGAGAAAGCAAATGGAGTGCTACCCTCTGGAAAAACTATGTCACTGAAGTTGAACTCTTCATTTTTTATTTTTCTTCAAAAGAAATGGTGCAATGGATTATGAATTTGTGTCCCTCGTACATATAAGGTAAACCTATTTTCTTAAGGAAACAGAAAATGGGATTCAAGTTGAATAGATCATAAATGAAATATATTCCTATCTAGTCAATTTTCATTGCATTCCTTTGGAGTACTAGTCCTCTGAAGGCCAGAGTTATCTTTCTTATTACCTTGGCTCACAACTTGCTTTAGATGATAACATGACTAATCTCAAGAGGGTAGGATTTATAAAATTCTATACTGAGGTTGATGCAGTAAAAGAATTGGCTGATAACTTACCAATAATGAAACTCAACGATAATGGGAGTCAAATAAAGAGATGTAAGGTTTTAATATTTATGGATGCCTCAATTGAAAGATACCATCAAATTCTAGATGCCTAAGAAAACTGAAGCAAAAAACCCAAATACAGGGGTGAAGGAAAATATTCTGCAAGAACAAAACAACTACAATGTTACCATAATCAACAATACTAGTAGTTCTAAGCATATAATAATAAAAAAGCAATCTCTAGAGAAGAACTTGACTCACAATTCACCTACTAAACATTCTGTAACTAAGGAGATTACCATACTGGAAGAGGAACCTTTAAGGAATTAGGTAACTTAACCAATTTCATTAGAATGTAGTAATGAAGTACCAATGGAGAATTTGATAGATGAAACTAAAAAAAAGAAGAGCGTGTCCTAAGGTAAAGTACCAACTTAAGGAATGGATGGAACCAGGGACTAGCAATCATCAAATAAGGAGTAGAAAAACCAAATCCAAAACTCCTAATTGTAAGCATTATATGGAACGTTCAAGGACTTAATTGTCCAAAAGCATCTAACTCTAAAGGACTTCTTAGTAGCTAGAAAACCATATTTTATAAGTCTTATTTAGACCAAAATAAAGAAGGAGAATTTCTTGATAGGCTTAAAATTCTTGCATGCAGATTGGACCACTTTAAGTAACCATTCCAAACACCACAATTGTAGTATCATTGTCTCATTTGATTTTGCTCCATTCAGCTTATTCACTTTGAATTCATTCTCAAAGCTAAAAGCAATCCTTTATCCATTTGTGTGATCTATGCTAATAATCGGGAATACCAAAGAGCTAGTTTATAAAGAGATTTTAAAAAGATAGAGGCTAAGATGACTGTGCCTTAGATGATTGCTCGAGACTTCAATTGCATAGTTTTACGCTCAAATCAAATATTATAAAGGGTACTTCACACTTTGATGTAAAAGAACTAATTAATCTCACTTCTTCCTTGGGTTTGGTGGACCTTAGATACCATAGAGCCTTATTTACTTAGAGTAACCATTAAAATAGGGAGAGATTTTTGTATAGGAAACTTGATAGGTGCTTAAAAAATAGTTTGTGGCTAGCAAACTTGGGGGAGAGCTTTTCACTTTTGAGACACCAGTTTTCTCAGATCACCCACTTATCACTATTGACATATATAGTAAGCCAATTAAGAAGAGATCCCCTTTCAGATTCTTTAATTCACTCCTAAAGCATCCCCATCTCAACTCAATCATTTTTTGAGCTGTGGAGAAATCATGTTATGATTTCAAAGCTTTATATTGTATAAAAATGCTGAAAGCCATAAAAAAGAATCTGTCTCACAAGTGAAACATAACGCTAATCTAATGTAATAAGACAAAAATCTGGCTTTGGAAAATCTTATGGAAGCTAAGATGGATTTATCTAATTCACCAAATAATACATCTCTAAGGGAAAGAGAAAATGTTGAAATAAAGAAGTAATTTGAAGCTCAAAAAACTTATAACTCTCAATTAAATTAGAAATCTAGAATACGATGGCTTCATAAAGGGGATAAAAATGTCAAATATTTCTATAGTGTTATCTAGAGGAAGAGAAATAGAAAAAAAAAAGCATCACTCATTGATCCTCATGTAAATATAGTTCAATAACAAACCAAACTTAAGGAGCTTGCTAGAAATCACTTATTCGGAATCAATGGTACTTGTTGCAGCACCTCAGAATTCCCTAATAAGCTGCTAAGAACTATGTAGGGATTTATAATGCAAACTCATGATGCAACATTGATCAAAGAAGTCACCAATATAGAAATTAAGGCAGTACTATTCTCCTTTTATCTAGACAAGGCTCTAGAGCTAGATGGCTTCAATATAAGATTCTTTCAAAATAAATAGGACCTAACTGGTCCTAGAATTATGTAGGTAGTGCAGTTCTTCAAGAGTGATAAGTTACTAACTAAACTTAATAAAAACTATCTTGGTTTGATTCAAAAAGTCTATAATCCAATAAGCCTCAATGATTATAGACCTACTACTTGCTATAATTTTATATACAAAATTATCAAAAATACTAGAAAACAGGCTGAAACATTCCCTTCTTGAGGTGATAAATGCAAGTCAAGGAGCATATGTACCTGGAACAAGCATATGGGATAATATAATGCTGGCCCAGAAACTCTTTAAAGATTACAATTCTAAGTTAAAACATTAATATTTGTGCTCTCTAAATTGATTTCACCCAAGTTTTTGACAAAGTAGGATGGACATTCATCATTTATGCTCTCCAAGCCTTTGGTTACCTTAACAGATTCATCAAATAGGTTCATGCTTGCATCACCACTGTCTCCTTTACAGTGCTAATTAATGGGGAGCCATCATAACTCTTTAAAGCTTTAAAAGTGTCTTGAGACAAGGAGATCCATTATCCTATTACCTTTTTTCAATCACCATGGAGGGATTACACAGAATCACTAGTACGAACACTACTAAAACTCCAGAATTTAGATATCATAAAAAATGTGGAGACCTTAAAATCTCACAACTTTCTTTTACTAATGATCTACTAATTTTTTGTGCTAATAGCCCTTTCATTAATTAGAGTATTGCTACATTCTCTACAAATGTTTAGGTAAATTTTAGAATTGAATTTCAATCCAAACAAGAGCTCTATCTATCTCTCTAAACACAATCGTGTGGACTATATAAATTCGATCTCCAATATAGGGTTGAAAACTTTGCAAGTAACCTTATCCTATCTTGATGTTCCCATTTCAACAAAAAAACTGAAGTAAATAAAATCTAAGCCTCTAATATCTTATATTCAGAATATAATCTTAATATGGAGCAATAAATTCCTTTCATATAGAGGCAGATTACAACTAGCTATCTTAATCCTTAACAACTTGCACATCTGTTAGTCATCTCACTTTGCACTTCTAAAGAGCATCCTCAATAAAATTGATAGAATCATTAGATACTTTACATGGAATAGACAAAATAACTCCTATGACATACCCCTGAGGTCAAACCGAGTATAGTTTGCTTGCCTAAGGAATATAGAGGCCTTGGAATCACATCTACAACCAAGATGGCTAAAGCACTAATGGCTAAGAGACTTTAGAGAATCAATGTAGAGAAAGAAAGTCTTTAGGTGAAATGGATCCCTATGATGCATATCAAACAAGAAAGCATATGGACCATTCAATGTACACCAACTCAATACTATGCAATTCAGCAGATCTTGAATACCAGAAAGCCTGTGCAACGTTATGTCAAGCATTTTATAGGAAATGGAGGTAATACAAAATTTTGGTATGATAATTGGCATCTATTAGGGCCATTATATCTCACTCCATACTTCTACAGGATAAAAGGTTATATGCCTGTCAATATTAAGGCTTAAATGCTTATACAAAATGGAAACTTGAGTTGGCCTTTTCATTGATTAAAGGGTTCTTGTATCACTATGGAAAATATCTCATGTTGTTAACCTGATCAACTATAACCTAATTCTATACAATGGTAGCTACACATGTCTAAACTATTCTCAACTGATGTGATTCCGCAAGTTCATGGGTCCCACGTAGTATAGTATAATATCATCCCACAGGGAGTAATTGTGTAAGTACTAGGCTTGGATCACTCAATTAATTGGACTAATCAATTGTGTAAGAATGGGGAATTT
>JANIIA010000001.1:8334431-8344963 GCA_027478495.1 Erythroxylum alaternifolium
TATGTGAAATATTTAAAAATTATTGTCATTTTATATTAAATTATTAATTGTGATTATTATTTATTATTATGATTTTTGAAAATAGGGTTAATGTAAATTTTTAAACTATATAGTATATAGCTGCACAATATACCAATGGACTATTTTGCAAATTTTAAAAAATTTTAGGGACTATTTTATAAATTCAAAAAATTACCTGAATCAGTACCCGATATTGACCAGTACCAATACAGTACCGTACCAAAACTCAATCAAGTACGAGGTCCAGTACGGTATTCACAACTTTGGGTTAAAAGGCTTGTAATGTGTTTAACACGAAAAGAAAAGGGTAATAAAGCTTAAGAAGCTTAATAACAAGATAAATCATATTTTTAAATAAGCTACTAAGTTAATGTAGTTCGCAAAACAAAGAATGCCTATATCAATTTTTATGTTAATGCATGTGATAAAAATGTGGTGTTGAATAGAAAATTAAGGCAAAGTTAGGATAGACATGTCAAAAATGTTACATATGAATAAAAGACAATAAAACTGATATGGATATATTAGTATAAAAAGTTCAAAATCTCAGTGACTTATGTCTACCTACTAGTCACTAATCTTTAAAAGAAAGCATTCATTGCCAACCACAAGAGTAAAAATACATGTCCAAGTTGCTACAAAATTTTCTAGTTAATTTGACTCTTTAATTATAATTATATAGTCCTAAAACCAGTAGAAAAAGAGAGAATTTTTCTGTTTGTTATATATGTATAAATACATGCAAAGGAATGTAAAAACATACATAAGAACCAATTCCCCTCCCCCACACTTAAAACTTACGTTGTCCTAATGCAACATTAAATGTAAATGATAAAGCATTCAATAGAAAAAAAATGCAAAAATGTAACAAAAAAAGGAACAAACTCCCCTTAAGTTGCCTTACAAGTAGCACCTTTGTTTATTGTCATTGCTTGACTCCATCTCTTCTTCATCATGTAAAAAAATTTGACCTTTAGATGTCACCACTTCCACATTCTCCACTTGAAAATCTTTTTGAAATGACTTCAGGCCATAATCATTGACCTTAAATATCTTTCCTATTTTCGAGCTCTGAATGTCTACTGCACTATATGGAGAAACATTAGTACAAAAGAACTGACCCAACAAGAATGCAATTTACATAAAACAATTTAATTCTAGAATAATAAAACTTTTTGGCCAATAATAGAGATTTTCATCGAAATCATCTTATCATGGGAAGCTTTAGTCTTCCCCTTATATAAAAATACTTCAATTCATCCCTACCCTTCCACTTAAAAACTTCCTTTACTAAAGGGTCAATCACATCAATTGCAAAAATATAATGGTCATCTTAAGGGTATTTCATGACATAAAAATACTAAAATAAATAACTCCCCCATCAATTTTCATCGTGAGGGTATTCTAAAAAACATCTTTCTAAATTTATGTTTTGTTAAAGAACAATCTCCCTAGCAAAATGGGCATAGGATTATAGGAATTATCATCATCCATATCTACCGTATAAAAATATATAGAAAATGTTGGTTCATTCACCTACATAAGCACAACCTCAATCACTCTGTCTGGATAAGCATTATTTTGATCATTTAATTATATAATAACACTAGTTTCTTTTAAAGGGCCAAAATTTAAAAAACTACAAAGGAAATGAGGGCATAACATTAATTTATGCTCCTAACTCGAACACCACAGAAAAATTTTCACCCATCGTGATCATTTCATTACATCTTTACTTCTACTTGTTATTACATAATTCCTTAAGAAATTTCACATACCTTAGCACCTACTTGATCGTATCCAACAATGGTATATTCATTTCAACCTTTTAAAAAGTTTCTCAAATCTCCTTATCATTTTCCTCCCTGTCTTCACTAACCTACTAGGATAATGTGAGGTGTTAATCTTAACCAAATTTGGAGGTTCAGAATTTACCTTTGAACTTGATAAGAGATCTCTGTCATCTTTAAGCTCCTTCTTAATTTTCTCTTCATTGGCCATCCTATATGTAGTCTTTTTAGGATCCTCAAGTTTCCTACCATTTTTCAAGATGATTACACTAACATTCTTTAGATTTATCTCAGGTTATAATGACAATTTTTCTCTACAATCTTAGCAATGTCTTTTTCTAGATCAAATTGTACAAGATCTTGATGAGGAGACCTAGTCATTGTCATGTACAAAGACCAAAGTCAATGAACCATAGTGCAGAAGGGTCCCTGCTTTACTAGGGTTGGGGAGGGACATCAATTGTACATAACCTTCCTTTTGCATTTTTACAAAAAGGTTGTTTCTGTGATTCGACCCTATGACCTTGCAGTCACAAAGGAGTAACCTTACTAGTTACTCCAAGAAACATAAATATAAAAACTAATTATAAACAAATATATATACGTATCACCAATTAATATCAGATACAAAAACTAAATCAATTTCACCCCCAGCAACAATGCCCAATATTCTTAAAGTACACCGAATACACCAAAAAATAAAACCTAACTTTTCATAACTAAATTTGTAGCAATGATCAGAAAGGATTATATCTACAGAGAGTGTGTGATTAGTTTTTGTAATGAACAAATCATAGTAATATGATTTGGTAAGTTTTGGGTAAATTCAATTGATACAATGAAATAAAATTAAACTATGGAAGACAGATAAAAAAAATTCAGAATTGCAAGGATTGGTCAATGGGTTTTAGTCCAATTCTCTGTTTAATCTCGATGTTAATGGGTTTTATTTTAGTTCTTAATTCAATATTGTCCTTCTTATGAATGTTCATAATCAGTTGTAATTTTTTTTCGGTACCTCTCTTTGAAACCATCAATAGTAGATTAACAACATGCTTAGTTAATCCTAGTTTTTCCATAGATTGTAACTAATTAAAAAAAACTCTTTAATTAGGTCCAATTGTTAAATAACCAAGAATAAGCTCTTTGGATTTAATGTGACAACCATATTACGGATTAGCAAAGCATATTAGTCTAAGAAATAATCATATAAGCTCAAATCATTTAATTTATACTATATTATCCCTAATGATGCACGATCATTAGTTTACCACACATGAATCAGATTTACAATAATTATGGATTGTAATCATGATTCTAGTATCTATACATGAATAATCTAGCAGGCCTATCTAAATCGTTCATATATAAATCCCAAACATTACATACAAAATAGCATAATCAACTCCAAAAGAGAGTAAGAATAACATCATAAAGATTGATCAATGCCCAAACATGTCAATTGTCCTCAATATCCCTTTTAGACTAGAAAGAAGAAGATTAAATGCTCGCAGCTCTCAAAAAGGAAATAAATATGCACCCCTTTTGTCTATAATTTGTATATGCCTTAATGTGCCTCTTAATTGCGTTTTATACTACAAAATTAAGGCCACATGATTATACACAGTCAACTACATGGGTATGTAGATGACCATGTATATTAATTTTCTAGAAATCACGGAGTTACACATTCATAATTGGATACGTAGTTAAGATACATGGTCATGTATCTCATTTACGTCACAAATATGATTGAAACAATCTTTTCAAACTCATACATTTTTAGTGACTTACACGATCCCTTATATGATCTTGTAAGTCACAAACATAGGTGTGTGCACTTCTACATAGGCATAGAAGTTACAGTGACTCTAATTCTTCCATTCTTTGTCCCGTTTTCATTTTAACACATCTCCTTTTTGCTCCATGAAGGCAAATAAGATTGAAATTAGTAAAACTACATCAAGGATGTGAATTTAGCTCATTTTGGTTCTTTTTCCTCCAAATTGTACTTAAACCAAAATAAGTATCTTAGTCGCAACATAAATATTAATCATTAAGCATTAAAGAATAGTTCAATCATCAATCAAGAACTTATCAGTGCCATAATGGACTAATAAGATTAATACTTTATTTTGTAAAATTTACTAAAAACTAAAAACTCAAAACTCAAAACTCAAAATTTGAAATTAATAATATGCAAATAAAAACCTAATGAAAATGTTATGGAAACAAAACTGTACAAAATTAAATATAAAATTTTTTATTTTTATTTTATTTTTATTTTAAAAAGGTAAATAAAAATTCATGGAAAAATTAATTGTCTACACCCATAGATAGTAAAAGAGAATATACCTCTGATTAGTTTTATCACGATTTGAGGTGACGTAATATTCGACAAAATTTGACATTTCTAAATATGGCACTATAAAATGAAGTTGTCAAAAGGAAAATATCAAAACCTTGTCTGTGTTAAAGTATGCTTCATGCTAAGAATGTACTAACAATATTTTAGGTAGCATACATAAAGATAACATTCCATATAACAAATAAATTCCTATATGAAAAAATTAGATTCACCTTACCATATGAGAAGTTATAGAAAATCAAGCCAATAATATGTCATTTTCATATTCTTAGATACATATACTATATATTTGTTCCAAATCAGCTAAGAAGTAAGTTCAAGAAGAAAGAAATTCAATGCATATTTATGGGGTCATGATTGTGAAAGAAAAATTGAGAGGTATTGTGATCCAATATCAATTGTTATTATACTTTCAAAAATATAATATTTGATAAAGTGTAATATATTGGTCACTACAAATATTGTTCTTACTAAATTTAAAAGATATTGAAGATAATCTAGAGGAAAAAAGATACATCTTATTTCAAAGACAACCATATTATAAAAGATGGAAGAAGTTCCTCAAAACAACCTAAGCCTAAAGTTAAGAGTTTGTTATAGATTGAATTGAGTTTGTTATAGATTGAATTGTATTATATGCCGATCGAGAAAGAAAAATTAACTTATCAAAAATAAATTGAAGAAGTAAGGAAAGAGATCCTATACAACTAATCTAGAGATCCTCAATGTTACATAAACCAAAATGTAAATATGATATTGAATCTTTAATAAAAGAAATAAGGAGTCAAGTTTATATGTAAAAGCTATTAAGCACAAGCAATTGATAGTAAAGATTACTATAGTAAAAGTTTACTAACATTTATAAATAAGCAAATCATGGAAGCTTTGGCAGATAGATATATAGAATGTATTCCTATATAGAGAGGCTAATACCATAAGGATTCAAGAATAAGACTTATCTAGAATGCATATGTAGATAAAATAAGATTTTTACGAATTCAAGTAAGTACTACGAGTTTGGTACGGTAAGATATTAGAGTTTATAGTACAATATGATTACACATTAGTTCCTACAAATTCCAACTTATTTATTAATGAGTGAGATGGAAGGTTAACAATTATTCAAATATATGTGGATTAATCTAATCATCCCCAGAGATGAAACCAACGAGATTAGCCAAATTAGAGCTAATTTATCCATACACTTCCAAATGAAAGACCTTTGTGATTTCAAACATTTTGTTTCTGGATTTTAAGATAGAGAATTCAAAAGAAGCATTATTTATACACCAATGCGCGTAATGAACTTACAATAAAAATTTACATGCTCAAATGTAAACATATCTCAACTCCTATATAGATAAATACAAGTTTATGCTTATTTTAATAGAAAGTTTAAAAGTATATAGCTTTCTGCATGTAATAAGTTAGAAATCTTAGAAATCTCATTTACGTCATCCTAATTCCACTTAACATAACCTTATAGTTATTAGTCAATATGTATTGTAACTTAATAAGTTATGTCTAGAAGCAATACAATGGATTTTGAAGTGTATCAACGCTACTATCGATTATGATATCCTATATAAGAAAGGAGTAATATATGAAGTAATTAAATTATGTGATGCTAATTATGCTAAAGATTATGATACGAGAGACCCACCATATAGTATATCTTTAATCTTAAATTGAGGATAATATCTTGAATTCAGTAAAAGACCATGAACAATTTCACTATACAATATAAAGAAGAGTATAGAGGAATATAATTAGTGATATAAGAAATTAGTCGGCTTATGCAACTAATAAAGGTTATGTATCACGATGTAAAACATCTAAAGAAATTATATTAGGATAATTAGTCTACTAGTTGACTTGCTAAAAGTCAGTAACATTATACTAAAGGTAAGCTACTTTATAAAGAAATTGAATTATACCTACTCAAGACTAAAGACATATTAATTAAAATGCTTAGTAGAACAGGTTTATAAAGTTTAAAAGACAATTGATGTTAGTGAAAAAATCGAGATACTAGTCATTAGAGAGGAGTGTCAAGAAGTTGTACCTTTTATAAATATTTTACCGTGGAAAGTTGTAGCATAGGTAACCTAATTTCTTAAGTCGACGAAAATTGTGTCACAAAGTTGATATCATCACAAAATAGAGTTTTTCAAGTGTGAAGTATGGTGAAAACTATGAGTTTGCGATGGAGAGTGTTCAAGCGTGATTACATGAGTGCAAAAAGTGAAATACTAAACAATAAAATCACAAGACTGCATGCTTTGTTGAATTTTTTGACAAATAAGTAAACATTAAATTTTTTTCGATTATAGAAATTATACATTAATCATATCACGTATGTTTTAAATAGATAATGAACTGTTTCTATAGCAGTCTACAACAACTACCCTTTAAGTACATACAGAATAAATCGTTATGTGCATAAGATAACCTACAAATTATGTACTTCGAATAAGTTACTTGAAACTAAGTAATGGGTTAGATTTAATTAGCCTTTGTAGGCCAGAACATGTCTCCATTCTCACCTGACCATCCTCTTCAAAATTTTTTGTGAGTTACAGTCTCGTTACTTTTACTCGAATCTGCAATTTTTTATACTAAAAATTTTTTAAAGAACTTGCTTAGGATGTATATTATATTATATTATTATTTAGTTTATTACTTATTTCATATTTTATTTATTAAATATTTATTCATTTCTTTTATTATATTTTTATTTATCACTATTATTTATTTTCGTTTTGGTTATTTTATTATTTATTGACTTTGTGACATATGTTCAAATCCTATATTGAAGGAACATAATACTGAGAGAGCCTCCTTAAACTATAAAAGGAGGGCTTTTCCATCTTTTATCTAACATCCCAAAAATTATCTTTCCATAAGAAAAAAAATCCTCCTCTTTTTTTGTAGCATTTCACTTTTACTTTTTTCTGAAAATAGTGAAATATCAATTTAGTAGTGTCTGAGGAAATAGGAATAATTGGCTGAATCTCATTAAATTATGGTGTTCTTTATTTGTCTATTTAATAGCTATTGTTGGCTATAGTTGTGATGAATTATTGTGCTATTAAATTATATGTCGAGGAAAATTCTGTCTAGGAGGTTGGATTTTAAGTGGGATCATTTGAGACTCCTCCAGTCTTTCCTAGAAATTTACCTGATGTGATTTTTTAGTACAATCATTCACACTCTATTCACTTAGGCAATGGTGCTCAAGGTATATTTGTTATTATTGGTGGAGATTAACCCTAATTTCACAACAATTAGTATCAGAGCTAAGGTTTTTTCTTAGCAGTGGTTGCAACATAGTTTGATCTTCTACATTAGAAAAGATTTTTCCTTGCACTATTGGAATTTCGCATTGACAACTATTGAGTAGAAATTGTACTAAAAATAACAGAAATTAAAGATACAACTGCACCAACAACTTCTACCTCGTCTATTCTAACAAAGACTGTTATAACAAATGCAAGATCTGTGGTGGATATTTTTGATGGCACGGGTCATTTCAGTATGTGAAAAAGTGAGGTTCAAGACGCTCTTTTTAAACAAGGTCTTGACATTAATATTGAAGAAAAGAAACCAGATGATGTTGAGGAGAAAGATTGGAAGACTATAAATCGTTTAGAATGTGGTACAATTCGATCGTGTCTTTCCAGAGAGCAAAAGTATGATTTCTCGAAAGAAATTTCTATATCTAAATTGTGGAACGCGTTGGAAGAGAAATTCCTAAAGGAAAGTAGTCATAATAAGCTCCATATGAAGAAGAGATTGTTTTGTTTCTTTTATGTTCCAGGTACCACTATAAATGATCACATCACTAGTTTTAATCAGTTAGTTATTGATTTAATAAATTTAAATGTGACATTTGAAGATGAAGATCTGGCTTCGATGTTGTTGGGATCCTTTCCTAAGGAGTTTGAGTTCTTGAAATTACACTACTTCATAGGAAGGCTGATGTGTCTCTTAGTGAAGTTATAGCTGCTCTGTACAGTTATGAATTGAGAATGAAGACAAAGGAAGAACATAGAAGTGGAGCAGCAGTAAAGATAAATGTGTCTTTTGTTTGGAAAAAAGGCACCAGAAAAATAATTGTCCAAAGTTGAAGAATAAAAACAAACCTGATAAGGGAAAGGATGTTTCATCCAATGTTGTTGAGTGTGAAGATATAGACTCAAATCTTTCATTGGTTGTTACATCCTCAATAAGCCCTTCTACTCTATGGCTACTCGATTCAGGTTGTAGCCATCACATGTGTCCCAATCAGGATTGGTTCTCTGATTTTAAAGAGCTAGAAGGTGGAGTTGTTTACATAGCAAATGACAATCCTTGCACAACAAATGGGATTAGTTCAATTTGCTTAAGGAATCACGATGGAACACTAGGAACCTGACAGATGTCAGATACGTGCTAAGTTTGACGAAGAATCTCATTTCTGTAGGAGTCCTAAAATCAAAGGGCTACAGCAAATGGAGTAATAAAAGTCATCTATAGTGCACTTGTGGTAATGAAAGGAATTCTAAGAAACAATAACCTGTATTATTACCAAGGTAATGCAGTTATTGGAACAACAACAGTAGCTTCTAATGATGATTAAGAGCTAGAAGCAGTTAGGTTGTGACATTTGCACTTAGAACATACAGGTGAAAAATACTCGAAGATATTAGTAAATCAAGAATTGTTGAAAGGAGTTCAAGCCTACAAATTGGACTTCTGTGAACATTATGTCAAAGGGAAGTAGACAAAAGTGAAATTTAGTACTGCAATCTATGATATGAAGGGTATTTTAGATTATGTTCATTCTGATATGTGGGGACCTTCCAAAATAGCTTTTTTGGGAGGAAAACACTATTATGTGACCTTTATTGATGATTTTTCTTGAAGAGTATGGGGGTATACTATGAAGCCTAAGGATGAAGTGCTAAGAGTTTTCCTCAAATGGAAGAAGATGGTGGAAACTCAAATAGGTAGAAGGATCAGGCGTCTACGTACAGATAATGGTGGAGAGTATATGAGTAATCCATTTTTAGAAGTCTGCAAAGATTAAGGTATTGTTAGACACTTCATAGTCAGGGATACACCACAATAAAATAGGGTGGCATAATATATGAACCAGACATTGCTAGAGAAAGTTCGGTGTATGCTGTCTAATGCTGGGTTGGGTAGAGAATTTTAGGCATATCTGTTACATATGCTTGTCATTTCATCAATCACATTCCATCAATTGCTATTGGTGGTAAAATACCTTTGCAAAAATGGTTTGGAAAACCTGCTACAAATTATGATTCCTTACATGTGTTTAGTTCTATTGCATACTATCATGTCAAGGAATCAAAGTTGGATCCACGTGTAAAGAAAGAAATTTTCATGGGGATAACCTTTAGTGTCAAAGGATATTGTCTTTGGTGCCCAGAGTCAAAGAAAATAATTTTTAGTAGGGATGTTACCTTTGGCGAATCTACCATGTTAAGAAAGGTGACAATTGAAAATGTTAAGCAAATAGATGGGACTCCAAAATAAGTGGAGTTTGAAAGAAGAATTATTACCCCAGCAAATGATAAAGCATATGTATAAACTCCTGTGGTAGAAGAGGGGCCAGATGAAGAAGAGGTTCCAACTCAAAAACCTCCATAACAACAATTACCAATTGCATTGAGAAAGCCAAAAAGAAACATTCAAGTACCTGCTCGTTATGTTAATATAGTGGCTTATGCATCTCCAATTGAAATTGATGACAATCTTACCACTTATAAGGAAGTAGTCCAAAGTTCAGAAGAAGATAAGTGGAAGATAGCCATGAATGAAGAAATACATTCCCTTCATAAGAATCAGACGTGGAAACTAGCTAGTCTCCTAAAGGGAAAGAACGAAATTGTATGCAAATGGGTAGATGCAAAAAAAGATGGATTTTTTGATAAAGATAATGTTCGCTACAAAGCAAGGCTGGTGGCCAAAGGTTATACTCAGATGGAGGGAATTGATTATGATGAAGTTTTCTCTCCAGTTATAAAACATTCCTCCATTCAAATTTTATTGGCTTTAGCAGCACAGTTTGATATGGAACTAGTTCAACTGGATGTAAAAACTACGTTTTTACATGGAAACTTAAAGGAGAAAATCTATATGATTGGGCCCGAAGGTTTTTAAGTTGTTGGAAAAGAGAATATGGTGTGCAGGCTTAAAAAATCATTGTACAGATTAAAGCAATCTACAAGACAGTGGTACAAGCGATTTGACAAGTTTATGATAGAAAAAAAGTACATAAGAAGCAAATACAATCACTGTGTGTATTTTTTCAAGCTACAAAACGGATCCTACATCTATCTTCT
>JANIIA010000001.1:8345063-8355431 GCA_027478495.1 Erythroxylum alaternifolium
ATTTTATTATATAAAAAAAGTACATAAGAAGCAAATAAAATCACCGTGTGTATTTTTTCAAGCTACAAAACGGATCCTACATCTATCTTCTCCTGTATGTTAATAATATGCTGATAGCTTCAAAGAATCAAAGAGAAATTGAGACATTAAAGATTCAGTTGAATCAAGAGTTTGAAAATTAAGAGATTAAAGATTCAGTTGAATCAGGAGTTTGAAATGAAGGATCTGGATGAAGCCAAGAAAATTCTCAACATGAAGATAAGTAGATACAAAAAGTTAGGGAGGCTGTGTTTGACCTAAAAACAATATTTGAATAAGGTACTTCAATGTTTTGGCATAAATGAAAAGTCAAAACCTGTTAGTACTCCTTTCGCTCCTTATATAAAGCTCATTGCATCCTTATCTTCGACGAAAGATGCAGAACGAGAGTACATGACTAAAGTATCGTATGCAAATGTGGTTGGTAGCTTGATGTATGCTATGGTGTGCACAAGGCCCGACATTTCACAAATAGTTGGGGTTATGAATAAGTATATGCGTGATCCTAGAAAGAAACATTAGCAAGCTGTAAAATGGATTCTACGACACATTCTAAACATTGTAGATTTTAGTTTGGTATTTCAGCAGGATAAGCAAGATAGTCAATGTGTAATTAGATATTGTGATTCTGGCTATGACAGTGATTTAGATAAATATTGATCAACTACTAGCTATGTGTTTACTTTTGCAAAGGCATTAGTCAGTTGGAGGTCTACCTTACGGGCAACAATTGCTTTATTATCTACGGAGGCAGAATATATGGCAACTTCAGAGGCTGTGAAGGAGGCAATTTGGTTTCAATGATTGCTTAGTGAATTAGGAGTTCAACAGAAGCACATCAAAGTGCACTGTGATAGTCAGAGTGCTATCTTTTTAGAAAGAACCAGGTTTACCATGCAAGGACGAAGCATATCGATGTCCGTCATCACTTTGTACGAGAGGTTCTGGAAGAAGATGGAGTAGCAATCTAGAAGATTAAGACCATCGAGAATCTTGCTAATATGTTGACAAAGGTGGTGATTGCGATCAAGTTCCAACATTGTTTGGACTTGATCAATATTGCTAAAAACTGAAAATGAGCGCTTTGAAGCGCATTTGAAGACACTACTAAAGATGAGTTTTGTGAGATATTTTAAGATGTTGAATATTCCAAGGTGGAAAATTGTTGCTTTGTGGCATATGTTCAAATCCCAAATTAGAGAAACACAATATTCAAAGAGCCTCCTTAAGCTATAAAAGGAGGGCTTTTCCACCTTTTATCTAACATCCCAAAAATTGTCTTTCCATAAGACAAATTTTCCTTTTCTCCTTTTGTAGTATTTCACTTGTATTATTTCCTGAAAATAGAGAAATATCAATTTAGTAGTGTCCGAGGAAGTAGGCATAATTTGTTGAACCTCGTTAAATTTTGGTGTTCTTTATTTGCCTATTTAATAGCTGCTATCAGGTATAGTTGTAGTGAATTATTATGCTATTAAATTATATGCCTAGGAAGATTTTATCTAAGAGGTTGGATTTTAAGTAGGACCATTTGTGACCCCTCTAATCTTTCTTGAGAATTTAACCAGTGTGATTTTTTAGTACAATCATTCGCACTCTATTTACCTAGGCAATAGTGCTCAAGGTGAATTTGTTATTATTGATGGAGATTAACTCTAGTTTCACAACATTATTTTATTATTTTATATTTTTAATTTCATGTGGAATATTTAGAAATAACCTCTCTACTAATTAGGGATAAGATCACGTGCTACTGAACTTCCTCAAACCTTACGTGTCATCAGGATTTTTACTTAATGTTCTTGTTATTATTGTTGTTGTTAATACTTAATAGGAATACTAAATAGAAGTATTTGTCATTTTCGTTAAATTTAGAAGGCTTATTTAATTGTTTATCTCACATGAAAGTGGCCTAGATCTAATAGACGGTAAAATTAACGAAATAAAATTCTATTCCAGAAAAAGGAAAGTAGTTCAATTTAATTTTTAAATTTAGTACAGGTATTTTGTATTTATTTAATCTGCAAAAATAAAAGATTCAGTACACCCAGTGAATTCTTATGCTTTGTGATAGGTTAAAAAGATTGTTCTTAACAAGAGCAAGAACCTACACATCAATCACCCCACAATTACAAAAAAGGATTAATATCATCCAACAAATGGATGAATACCTCATACTTCTTTTATTTATAAAGTAGATTTTAGTGCTTCGTTCATTCATGGATAATTTTATTTAGCTGAGAGATCAGATGATCGTGAATTTAATTTTGGTGGGCGTCAAAATCTTTAGTTTCTTGAGCTGGCCCAAGATAAGTTATAGTTAGTAAGCAATTATGGAGTACCAAGTGTTTGCTTTATTTACCCTTTTCTATCCATGTACTAAGCCGAAGACCCAAAGAAATGAGTTAGCGCCTGCATTTTTTGAATGGTCAAATGAATCCAAGTCAACTTCTAGAGTTAACTAGACCGTTTGAGAATTTATTGCACAATAAGTTAGTTTCCTGGAAATAGCTCCAGTTGTAGTTGTCGCGTATTGGAATTTATACTTCAGTTGAGATTCCATGCAACTTCACACAAAAAATGACGTAGGGAACAACAGGTATAGCATATCTCAGCAGATTTGGCAGGTAGTGAGAACAGAGCTATTTGCGGCTCGGAAAATCTTATCCACCATTGGATGATATTATGATCCGATCATACTTCCTTTTGCCAGGAACAAGTGAGGTTTTCACAGTTCCACTAAAGTCAAAACCCGTGAAGTAATTACACTCAGCCTGAAATAAGTTAATACGAAAGGGTTAATTGGAAATTATTATTATTAGTCGTGATTGATTTAAAGATCTTTATAAAACAATCGATACGTTCAGAATCCCTCTACAAGAAAGATAACAAATTTCCTAACGCTTTTATAGTCCACAGTTTAATCAAGAATCTAATACACTTTAACGATCCAACTTATAAGCTTTCTCGGATCAATGTTAAAGTTGGATAAGAGGGTCTAATGTCGTTTTAACAGCGGAAGTCTAGATCGGCTCAACAACTATCATTTGACTTGAAAGAACAATATGAATTATTAATAATCACGACTTGGAAAAGTTTATAGGTCAGTCTACCCTTCCAAAATTCTCGATATCGTGGAAATTGCACAAGCAAAAGTGGTTAAGGAAGCATGTTGACGTGTTGCTTCTTTCTCTTTTCCTCCTATAGATCCTTACGAAGGAAAGCATTTTTAACATCAAATTGCTGTAAGTCCTAACTAAACAAGAGAGTAGATTTCTGATTGTATTCATCTTAGTAACTAGAGCAAAGGTTTCTTGATAGTCTACTCCATATGTTTGAGTAAAGCCTCTAGCCACCAATCTCTCCTTGTATCTCTCAGTGGATCCATCTAGTTATGCTTCATTGTGAATACCCATTTACAGCCAACTCTCTTTTTTTTTCCCTTCTGGAGTAGTGACAAGTTCTCAGGTCTCATTTTTTTCCAGGGCCGTCATTTCCTTAACCGTAGCTTCTTTCCATTGGACATTTTCGATTGTTTCTCTCCAATTTTATGGAATAGACATAGAGGAAACATATAAGAAAAAGGTTCTATAGGAGGGGGATAGTGAGTCATAGGAAACAAAGTGATAAATTGAGTGTTCTGTGCAAGTTCTAACACATTTTCGAAGGAGAATAGGCCTATCTAAATCATCAGCTAAATCATATTCTAACTCGCCAGTGATTTCAAGGGAAGAGGATGACATATAATACATGATGACTTTTTTTGTCTTATCTTTTCTTGAGTATGTCTTTAAATCTGATCTATCCAAGTGCATACTTCAATTCTCCTGAACCAAACTAGTTTTCTCCCTTGAATTGTTCTCTCTCCCTGGATCACATTATCAAGCAACACCTCTTCGCTCTCATTCTCCCCCCGAAGAGGAGTTTTATGTGTGGTGAAATAAGGCTCATGCTCCAAAAAAGTTATGTCCATATTTACATTATATTTCTTAGATGGGGGTGATAACACTTATATCCCTTTTGTATGGGAGAATATCCAACATTCACTCACTTCAAAGCTCTAGGCTCCAACTTGCCTACATTCCGATCATAAACTAAGCAAATACACCCAAATACTCTTGGAGGTACATTATAAGAATTTTTACCTTGCAATATTTCTATAGGGCTTTTAAAATATAGAATCTGAAGTGGCATTATGTTGACAAGATAAGTGGTGGAAAGGACCGCATCATCCCAATATCCCTTGGGAATGTTCATGGTGAACATAAGTGATGGAGCTATCTCTAAAATATGTTTGATCTTTCTTTCTGCAACTCCATTCTACTGACTAGTATAGGCACAAATGGTTTGATGTATTATTCTATAAGAATCTATATAAGTACAAAACTTTCCATCCATATACTTTATTCCATTATCAGATCTTAGGATTTTAACTTTAGCATCATGTTAGGAACAAATCATTTTATGAAAAGATTGAAAGCATGAAAACACTTCATTCTTAGCTTTCATCAAATAAACCCAAGTCAATCTTATGCAATAATCAATAAAGGTTACAAACCATTTGTGGCCAGAAAGAGAGGGATTTTGAGTAGGACCCCAAATATTAGTGAATTATCGTAAAAGGAACATAACTTTTATTATTAGATAAATGATAAGAACTTCTAATGTGTTTAACAAGTTCACATGCTTCACAAAATAAGGAATTAAAAGAAGTTCTTTTAAACAAATTTGGATATAATTTTTCTAGAACAAAAAACTATGGATGTCCTAACTGCCTATGTCATTGTAGAATTTCCTTATTAATCATATCATTCCCAAGAGACGCTTGATGTGCAACTATCATGTGATTTTCCTCCAAGACATATAAGTCATCTTGCAATCTACCGGTTCCAATTCTCTGCCCTGTGTGGAGGTTCTAAAGAACACAATAGTCAGGAAAAAATTTCAACTTTGCAATTAAGATCTTTAATGATAAAATTGATAGAGAGAAGTAATAGAAAATAGGGTACATGAAGAATTGAGAATAAGGTGATATTGAGAGTATAGTTAACAAAACCTGTACCAAATATGGAGGTAAATGACCCATATGCTGTTCTAACATTATCCCCTTTTTCTATGAGAATGTTAAAAATTCCTTTGAGAGCCTGTCATATGTCTATTAGCTCCAAAGTCTATAATTCAAAGATTATCTTTAGCATGTGAGTACACAATACCTAATTTTACAATATTTGATGTACCAACTATAGAAGGAGAGTCTAGTTTTGAAAGAAGATGTCTGAAGTTCTGAAGTTCCTCATTAGATAAAACTTTAACTAATGATGTTTTAGATGCTTCATTCCCTTCAGCCAAGTGGGACTGTCCCCTGTCCCCTGTCCCCTAAACACTAAACCACCTCATTTTTCACGACTTTAATTTGACCTCCCATGCAGTTGTCAGCATATTTCTTTGATGTCCCTTTGTTTTCAATAATAATCACAATGTAAGTGATCCTCATTAGATAAGGTATTTGTAGGTTTTGGCTTCTCAACAGAACTAGCCACTAACCCTACTTTCTCAATAATGGTTGTATGTAGCATAACATTTCTTCTACTCTCTTCTTACTAAACAAGAGAATGTGTAAGTTGTACTGAGCAGAAATAATATTTTCCAAGTATAGTACCTCGTATACGATCATATTCTAGGATGAGATTGGCTAAAAAAAATCAAACACTCGATCCTCCTCTATCATTTTCTGGAATTTGGTAACATCTTTTGAGCATTATACTCGAAAGTCTTGATAATAATCTAGTTCTTACCGCAATCTATATAGCTTCGTAAAGTATTGTGATATAGTCATATCTCCAAGCTTCATGTCGTGCAGTTTATTATGAAGATAAAAAATTTAGGCTTTATTACCTATTTGATAATAAGTTAGAGAAGCAACTTTATATATATTTGTTGTTGTATCAGGTAACAAGTATGTCCGAGCAATCTCTGGTTTCATTGAATTAATGAGCCAAGACATCACAAGAGAATTCTCAAACTCCCATTGATTATAATCAGGATTATTGACATCGAGTCTCTTACTGTCATCATTAATGTAACACTGTAATCCTCGAGCTTCAATGAATAATAAACAAGATCTTGACCAAGTAAGATAATTAGTTCCATCAAGTTTTATAGGGCTGATTTGAAGTGAAGGATTATCATAACTCAAAATAATTACCCTTTTTTTCATTCATCTTCTTTAGAATCACTTAGGACAAATAAAGAAATATGCCAACAGTAGTAATCGAAAGAATTCAGAGACAAATAGAGGCTTTTGGAAAAATTTCCGACAGGCTATCAGAGTTCAAACACCATAGGGAAGATGTATAGGGGTCAGCAACACTGGTGGATCAAGACTCGAGGTGAAAAATGGCTAGAGGGTGGAGTGTGGAGCTTACCTGTAGTGGAGACTGGCAATCTATGGCGACACATGATGACTGATATATGCTTAATTGATTATACATTTATTCCAAAACACTTAGGGAGTGCATGGTTCGTGGGTTTGGGAATCAATCAATGAGTATGAAATGAATACAAATGATTGCTTTTATATTATAATTATAGGAGATATCTAACTTTCGGGGAATCATCCATACCCTCGATGTATTAGAGGAATGGGTTTCATTCCTAGTTTGCAACAAGTGCCATCGATGTTACACTCCTTGTTATGCCTGTGACATACTTCTTTCCTTTTTTCTTTTTTAATTAAATATAATTAAAATATAATATAATTAATTACAATATAATTAATTAACTACAATAAAATTAATTAATTAATTCAATATCATTAATTAAAATATATATAATTAAATTACAATATAATTAATTAATTACAATATAACTAATTAATTATATTTTCTCTTTTTAGCAATTAAATATAATTAATTAAAATATATTAAATTTTGATGTAAAAAATTTTTATTTCTAAAAAATTTAACAAATTTTATTTCTTAATATTTTTAACAAATCAATCACTATTAATGGTAATGGTAATCATTTATTCCTTTTAACGAACTATCATAATTATAATGATTATATCCATTTTTATTCCTAACTATATTCACTCTCATTCTTATTACCATTCCCCAATGTATACCAACCGCCCCCTTAATGATTAATGTTATGAAATGCTTAAGACATTCACTTTAGTTCATCTTTAGTTTTAGGTACAATTTGGAAGAGAAAGAGTTAAAGTGAGTTGAAAGCACAATATTTGAGCCGCCTTCTTGAGATTCACACACTTGTCTTCATGGAACAAGAAGAAGAAGGATTAGAGCAAGATGAGCAAGAAATGCATGAAGATGAAGAGTAAATGGACATGGCCAATAGCTCACAGACATGACAAATAAGTCATGGCCGTGCTACATATTGTCATGGGCATGAGACTCTTCTCATACCCATGACAAATGTCAAGAGCGTGACACACCAGTCACACCCGTGACTTTCACACCTGGAACCCAAAAACCCATATAAAAAGAAAATGTGACAACATAAACATTTATAAAATGTTTATGAATCGTTTTAGTGGGTTTCGGCAGATAAAGAGAAAGAAGAGGGGTGAAGCTCTCATCCTTTGGAGACCTATGGAGGGCTAGGCTTTCTCAACCTAGTTTGGAGGTGATATCGATGCTGAAGAACCCGATTAAGCATATCTTTCATTGTCTTTGTTGTTCTTTCTCTCTCAGGAATTGATTATGTTATCTTTTATTTATTATCTAGGTATTGTGTTAAGATGATCTTAATGCATTCATTGAATTGTTTTATTATAAACCCATTGTTATAATCTTCAATATAATCTGTAATTATTATGTTGAGATTTGTTTGTGGCAATTAATGGTTTTAGATCAATAAGGATACAATTCGTAATTATTGCCTTTCTGATTAGTGTTGAATCATTAAGGATAACATAACATAGGTTAAATGACCCGAATATATGTGATTATTGCCTTGATTAATCTATTTTCCTAACTCGTAATGCGGTTGTCAAATTAAGTCTAAAGAGCTTTTCCTATGTTGTTTATTGGCTAGGTTTAATTAACGAGCGTCTCTTAATTAAATATGATCTAAGGGAAAACCGGGGTTATTAGAACTTATCGTTAACCTATGATTAATAGTTTCTAGGAGAGGTATGAGAATAACAACTCAGTGAAGTATGTTTAATTGTGTGTAGGCCGAGATTGCACCTATGATTGGATCCTTAACGAATTCATTACTTTCATCATTTTTTGAATGTTTTCTTTAATTTGTTTTTGTTTTTGTTTTTGTTATTTTTGTTTATTTTCTTATTTTAAACAAGACCAAAACCCCTCATAACCTAAACACCAATTCTTTTCATAACAAAAACTAACCGAACACTCTATGTGGGATAGACCTCGACCCATTACTGCTATAGTTGTAGGTCTAGTTATTTTGAGTATTGTTACAACACGCTACGTTAATTTTTTCAAGTGTGGTGCTGTAGATTTTTTTTCAATTGGTGTTGTGTACATATTTGTTTATAATTAGTTTCTTTTCAGTTATTTCTTGAACTTTTCTTTTCTTTTAGTGTTTATGTGTTTTTAAAAAATTCATAGAACGAAGTAACTTTTTTTATAACTCATATTCTCAATCTTATAACTAAGTTTGGACTGATCATACAAACTTCACTTATGAATGAGATAACTAACAAAATTACTTGATAGTTTACAGGACATGCAACAATTCCCGTATAGACCAAAAGCTTCTTATTATGACTAAGGTCCTTCGTTGGAAGAATTACTTAATGTTATGGCTACTAACAATATCAAAATTCAATAGAATAACTTATAGATTCAATAGAATACTCTACAATTCTAACAGGATGGAAGGCAATTTTGGCAGGATATAAAGTCTAACGTCCAAGATTTGGAGAGCCAACAATACTCAGGTACATCTTTGGAAGAATTTGTTAATGTTATAACTGCTAATACTTTGCAATTTCAATAGGGTGTATAATAGTTACAGTAGTTTCAGTAGGAAGTGATGCAATCGTACCAAAATACAACGTCGAGAATCCAAAACTGGGCAAGCCAGGTGGGTCAGCTGGTAGAAACTTTCGACCTTCTAGCATCACAACACGAAGAAATGCGACCATCTCAACCTAAAGAGTACCCAAGGGGTGTTAGTGCAGAGATCATACAAATTGAAGAGGAGCTTGAGAATCTTGAGAGAACTACTCAAAGAATTGCTTGTGAAAAAGAAGTTGAGGAGGAGCTAGAAGGAGAAAAGGATACATCATTTAGCTCGAATGTGAGTACTGATTTTGTGATTATTATTACTACTAACCCTTCACCTTTGTATGGTAGATTGGAGAAATTAAACAAGGAGGAAAAGGGTGAAGAGACATTCAAGATATTTCAAAAGTGTATAGACTTAGTAGAGATTGGAAGTTTGAAGATAAAGAATATGTTGAAAATGAGAGGTCATCAACTTAGGCCCTATCTTAAAGAACCTCAAGTGGAGGAAGCACAAGTGACACCTGAAGATTATAACTTTTTCAAATGATGAGGAAAACTAGGATTCGAGCCAACGACACTAAACAAAGATGCTTCTTGGGAGGCAGCCCAAGGGAATTTCATTTCTTTTTCTTTACATTTTCACATTTGTTTTTTATATGCATGTTTATTTTTAATTTTGTTTACTTTTTACTCGTTTTTAAGTTTTCAAATGAAGAGAACAAACATTTTCTCAATTTTCTATTACTTCTAAGACTATATAGTCATAATTAGAGTGTGAATTGACTAGAAAATCCATGAAAACTTTAGCATGTACTTTTACTCTTGTGATTGGTCAATATGCAATATCTTTATAAGAGTAGTGACAAGTGGTAGTGTAACACCCCATTCTCAACTGACATATGCACATGTGTCCATCAGATACACGTGTACATGCCTGTCAGAAATGACATGTTAACTATCTCCTCTTCATTGTACATAATATGGCATCATACACTAAATCATCAATCATAGATTTTTAGAAACCCAAAATGTTATCACATTATATCAAACCATGATTTACATTGTTTCATATAGCACAATATGTAACACCCACATAATACCCCCTGGAGGATATGTAGATGCCACACAAGACAGTACAAACAAACAAAAAAAACATTTTACACATGCATTTCAGAATCTCAAATCAACCATATAGTTCTTAACATATCATTCATACTGTGCCTATCATATTACATACCATAAATTCAAATACCAACATGTATTAAGGTTATTACAAACCTTCAAACAAAATTGAAAAGTCATACACATCAGATACAAGCCCAAAACA
>JANIIA010000001.1:8355531-8379521 GCA_027478495.1 Erythroxylum alaternifolium
CAAGTATCAAATACTATCACAAATAAATCATTTCTACAGTTCACTCATATAACGAAATTCACATAGCTTTGCAAATCATTCAATGAAATCAGTTTATATACGGATGCGATATGCATGAAACTCACATTCATTTTCATATTGATGTGACTGTGTGCTTTTACAGTATCCCGAATTGTAAGGCTCAGTCAATCAGTCTGTGATTTAATGATCACAATGAGCCATAGGCTCGAACCACATATGCTAGAGCTTAAAGCTCTTATCAGTAACAGTATCAGTAGTAACACCAGTCACAACTCCTTAATATTACATGCATCGAAATGAAGTGCATGCCACAGTTTAGTTGTCAAATTTAATCACTTTCATTAGCATATAATATAACAGTATATTAGTCACAGTATCAGTTACAGTAACAGTCACAGTAGCAGTGGTCATCGGACTAGGTCCTGCATTCAACTTTTCAGTTGAGATTAAGAAAATCATTTAGGCAGATGCATTCACATTCAATCACCACTCCCAATATCATTTTCATGCATCAAAATGCCTCGGACAAATATTATCCGGAATCCAGTACACAATCAACACAATCAATCATATTATGAAGCACATAGTTCTGTACATTCCCATACAAGCAGCACTTCAATATCTCAATCCAATATCACAGTCATCGGACCTTCATTATCTGGAATCAACAATCAAGCCTCATTCATTCAATCATTTCAAAACAAAATTTAAACAAACAAGTAATTAAGTGAGACCATCTAGGTTACTCACAGTATGCTCCAAACAACTATTGCCTTGAAGTATCGGCAATGTCTGGATGCTGTCGTTCAATGCATTCCTCTATACAGACAATACATTCACATATTACAATATTGCACAATTATATACTCATTTATGCACATTTATGTATACTGGATATATACAATGCATGTTCATGACAATTCCGGGTATCTTAATATAATTTTCATCATTAAATCAATCAGATATCAAAGCCCTCATTAATAACATTTGGTGCTTAAAATTTGGACCAAAATAAAACAATGTTAAATCAACATCATAAACTAATTTACCACTTCATATTTTCTACCCATATGATTTCAGGTCAACTTTACAGAATTAATATGATAGGGTAAACGACAAAATTAGGCAAAACTTCCTTCTGAAAGGTCATGCTACAGTGTCTTAAGTTTCTAATGACTCTAAGACCATCCAATTTGATTCAGTATTCAATGAGTTATACACAAAATGCCACAGACTGTGCACATTTGAACTTTTGGCTAATACATGATCATAACCTCTGATGGTACAACTCATATCTTTCAGCTCAGGTATCAAAAAATTACAAACTTTATACCAATTTAAATCTAAGAGAATAAGCTACAACTTTGGTGATACAACTCAGCCTAATTCGGCTCACATCGATACGGTTTATTCAATAACCACAGAATAAGATTTCTGTCCTTCACAAAAGTTGTATACATATGTCTCTAGTTCAATATGAATCAAAAATAAAACCATTCAGATATCTACAGCTCAAGTTATAAATAGAAAACTAAAGCATGACCATGAAAATACTCTAGTTCTTAACATTCCAGTAGACTTCCACACTTTCATTATATCAATCACTTTTCAACCAATTCAGATAGCTCTAAATTTTTATGGAGGGAAAGAACAATGTCTTAGGAGTCTATTGGTTCAAGTTTCAAGTCATTTAGAGTTTGGATGAGAAAGTTATAGTCAAAAGACTGAGAGCTGTTTCAAGAAAATACTCTAGTTCCTAATTTATACATACAACCACCACCTTTTCTCTCTCTAAAACTCAACCTTCATCTTTACAGAACTGCACTTATTTTCTTCTTCTTTAATCCATTAGTTCTGTACACCATCTCTAGCCTACCTTCTCTGTATCTCTACTCCCTTTCCAAGTCAACTCACTCTAAAAACAACTTAAAATTCAAGATTAAATTCAACTATCAAAAACAATACTCATTTACGGACATCACCATTCTACTCTTTCTCACTGTTGCAGCTTTTCTCTTACTGCTGCAACTTCTTTCTTTCTTTCTTAATGCTTAACAATTTACAAACCTTAAACCATTATCAAGCAATCATTTACGGTACAATAAAACTTAGAACATGACTTACTTGATTTAATGAAATTGTAGCTTAAAAATTCCAGATTCTCATCCTCGCAAGCAAACAAACATCAAGTCATCTTATGCTCATCTTCAACTAGCGATTCAGCAGTGGTAGAGTTAGATACCAAGTATACAGACATGCATAATAGGTAGTTTCGGTGATGGATGAAAAGAACAAAGAAGAGCTTTGGTTGGTGTTTTCGGTGGTGAAGGAGAAATGAGAGTTGCATACGTTTTCTCTCCAAACTAGCTGAGTGTGTGGATGGCTAGCTCAATGACACATGGCACCCATGCATGTGGGCCATGTGTCAACCTCCCATTTGCCTCCTTTTTTCCTGTCCAAAATACCCCAAATGTTCAGAAATTTCTTAAAATTCACCAAAATTTCTGAAATAATACTAATCGTCTCCAAATAAAATTTCAATGCAAATAAGTCACAATTCACATTTTTAATTATATTTATTTTATTTTATTAACAATCAATTTTACCCCAAAAATGTCAATGAATGCATGTACAATTTTTTTTAATGCGTCAAAATAAATATTCACATATGTGTGAACATACAATAATGCTTGAGCATGAATTATGGTTCCTAATTTCTCATAATTATTTATTCTAGCTTTAACATGGGTAACGGGATGTTACAGGTAGACACAAGCCAGTAAGATTTTGAGCCTTTATAAACTAACACATTCATATTAGTCTCATTATCTTTTATTTATGTATGACCTTCATGACATGTACATTCTGACTTTGCTTCGATTTTCTATTTAAGACCAGATCTTTATCACATGCATTGACATGAAAATGATATAAGCATTCTTTGTTTCATAAGCTATATTAGCCAAATAGCCTACTCATCGTTATGATTTCACCTTTTGATAAGCCCCCTTGATCTTTATTTACATGTTCTTTTGTGCTAACCACATTACATGCTTTAAACCTAATCAAATTTCCTACCTAATCCTTAAAGATGGTGGAGTATTTATGATTGTTGATAAATGTGGATGCATAAAAGTATAAGTGTAAAGGTGTACATATTTTTTGGGTTGGTTATAATCATTGAAATGTCATTTTATGTCTTATTAAAGGAAAAGAAAGAAAACAAATGAGAAAAGAAAAAGAAAAGAAAAAGAAGAAGAAGAAAAAAAGAAAAAGAACGAAAAGAAAAAAAGGATATATGTTTAAATAAAAGTATCAAGGAGGAAATGCATTTGTTTTGCAACGTTATTCATTATTAGTTTCTCCTCCTAAAGTTGTATGGAATGGGTGATTTTAGTATGATGCATATAAGGTAGATGTTGTTTTGAAGGATCACTATTTATGGTTATAATGTATTATTTGTCATTGATTTGAGTGATTCCTTCTCATTACTTATGCTTCATGTGGTTTGTGGTGTGAGATATTGAATTTGAGCTATGAAATGTATTTTTTTCATTCATTATAACTCATGGTACCTAGTGTTGAATGAATGAAAATTTTTGCACTCGATGTTGCATTGAGTGTTACTTTTTCTTCACTAGCTTTGATGACTTTTATGATACATTATCCAAACACATCTCACCTTACCCTTGCCTATATTACAACCTTAAAAGTCTTTGATTCATAATTATGCATGTGAATCCTAGTGGTGGAGAAATGAAATGATTTGCAAAAATGTAGAATGTCATGATCATGAATGGTTTTTAAGTGTACCTATAGATATATCTTATTTAAATACATTTTTTCCAAGTCTACATCTATATTGCTCAGTTTCCAAAGGTGATGAATGATGAATGATCATGAGTAGAAGCGTGGTATGTTGAGTTCTTGCTATGATTTTTAAAAGTTATTCATCTTTGCTTATGAATATCTATTCTCAGGAAATATGGGAAATAAGTAAATGTTTTGGGTCTGTAATTCTGATTTTGATGTTTTGCCCAAGGATAGTCAAAAGCTAAGTGTGGAGAAAATTGATATGTGTTTAATTGATTATACATTTATTCCAAAACACTTAGTGATTAATCCTCTAAAATGCTTAAGACATTCACTTTAGTTCATATTTGGTTTAAGGTATAATTTGAAAGTGAAAGAGCTACAGTGAGTCAAAAGCATAATATTTGAGTCATCTTCTTGAGATTCACACTCACTTATTTTTATGGAACAAGAAAAAGAAGGATTAGGGTAATAGGAGGCAAGAAAAAGCATGAAGATGAAGAGTAAAAAGACATGGCCAATAGCTCACAGCCATGAAAAATAAGTCATAGCTGTGCGACACATTGTCATGGGCATGAGACTCTTCTCATGTTCACACCCATGACAAGTGTGTCATGGGTGTGATAAATTAGTCACGCCCGTGACTTTCACACCTAGCACTCAAAAACACTATGATGATAGAAACATTTATGAAATGTTTTTGAATCATTTTAGTGGGTTTTGGGAGATGAAAAGAATGAAAAGGGGCTAGGCTTTCCCAACCTGGTTTAGAGGTGATATTAACGCCGAAGAATTCGATTAAGCAAATCTTTTATTGTCATTATTGTTCTTTCTCTCTTAGGAATCAATTATATTATCCTATGTTTATTATTTGGGTCTTGTGTTAAGATAATGTTAATGCATTTATTGGATTGTTTTATTATGTAACCATTGCTAGAATCTTCAATATAATTCGTAATTGTTATATTGACATTTGTTTATGGCAACTAATGGTTATAGATCATTAGGGATACAATCTGTAATTATTGTATTTCTTATTGGTGTCGAATCATTAAGGATAACATAACCTAGGTTAAATGACCCGAATGTATGTAATTGTTGCCTTGATTAATCTATTTTCCTTACTCGTAATGGGCTATCCAATTAAATCTAGAGAGCTTTTCCTAGGTTGTTTGATGGCTAGTTTTAATTAATGAGCAACTTTTAATTAAATATGATCTAAGGAAAAACTGGGTTTAATAGAGCTTATCGTTAACCTACGATTAATAGTTGCTGGAAGAGGTATGAGAATAACAATCCAGTGAAGTATGTTTAATTGTGAGTAGACGAAGATTGAACCAATGATCGGATCCCTAATGAATTCATCACTTTTCATCATTTTTTGAATGTTTTCTTTAATTTGTTTTCGTTAGTTTTGTTTTGTTTATTTTCTTATTTTAGACCAAACCAAACCCCCTAACCTAAACAATAATTTTTGTATAATAAAAGCTAATCGAACACTCTCTGTGAGATCGACCTAGACTCATTACTGCTATAGTTGTAGGTCTAGTTATTTTGACTAATGTTACGTTGCTCTACATAAGTGATGTTGGTGATGTATCACAAAGAGGGTTGTCGGTCAGTTATAAAGCAAGCTGGGTAGATGGTGAGATTAAACAACCTTGTTTTTTAGGTAAGTACAAACTCAGCTAGAATACTGTTCTGAACAGAGAAGAACAACTAGAAAATTTTTAAAAGAAAAAATAGGCCTTTAAATCAAATAGAACTCTAATATCATGAAGAAAATAACTCAGAGAGAAACCAAAGTATTTCTATTAGTGAATTGAGATGTTTTGTAAACAGAAATCCTATGGTTTATATACAAAAGGCCTAGGCTTATTTAGGAAATTACTACAGATATTAATTTCTAAATGTATGCAAGGAAATAATCAATTTTAATAACTCTAGTTAGCACCTCCGCTAGATAGTGAAGTAAAGATAGTCTTAAAACCAAGGTTTTAAAAACCGGATGGCCAATGTCTGGTTCAGTTTCATTTAATAACCTTTATGTATAAAAACTGGTCAATTTTTCAGAAAACTGATCAAACTTGTCAGTTAATATATGGATAATACCTAAATTTCAGATTTTAGAAATTAAACTCTCTCCGAGCCTCATCCCTGTCTTCTCTCTTGTAAGATCTCATCACAGCAAAATCAACTTTCTAGCTTTCTAACCCCATTTGTCTTTTCCAAAGGAGAATTAAGTGTACTCATGGGTAGTACAAAGAATCGGAATATATTTATAGACGGTAGGCACAAAGAAAGCTTAATGTGTGCCATAGACTGATGCTTCTATCGCACTAGACAAAAATCGAGCTTTAGCTCGAAGGTACAGCAAGCCAAGCAAGATCTCTCTCTCCTAATTTTGATAAGTGCATGTAAGTAAATTCAAAAGGGTATTGCTCTTTTTTTCCATTTTGGTGCTACTAATGTTGTCTTATTGGAGAGGATGAAGGAAGAATATATTATAAGTTGAGGTATAGGAACTGGATGGATGGAGGAGCAAAAAATTTGAGATTTGATGAATGAATTTTAGAGTGAAATGGTGATTTGGTTGTCAAGTTTCTATTAAGTTCCATTTTTTTTCTATAGATAAGGATAAGGTAGTCAGTTCACAGAGATTTCTTCTTCATTCATAGTTATTGATTAATTAGTTTTCTATAACAGTTAGAACTTTATTTCATTTCAATATCTAATTTTGATATTTGTGTTATACATACCTTTTGAAGTATTGAATTTGTTGATCTAAAATAGCAAAACTAAAAATATTTCGGCGAGACAATATGGCTATTTACTGGAGCAAAGTTTAATAAGTGAGTGCCATTCTGCTGTTTGTTTGTTTCTGTTGTTAGTTTGTTTCTGTGTATATGTATGGTCACCATTCTGTTGTTGGTTTCTGTGTATATATATAATTTGTGATGGTTTCAACTTGACTTTTTTTAAAAAAAATTGATTCTTATTTCTTGGATTTTCCTCACAAATGTTATTAGTTTATAATCAGATGTGAGTTGATAACTTAAATTTAAGGAGTGTAAGAATTTGAAGTAGTTTGATAATATAACATCTTCAATTGTAGTATTGTTAGTAATAAAATTCCTTAGTGAGACCAATTATCATGCTAAAAAGAAGTTAAAGCTCCTTCTCTCGGCTGGTAATTGATTCTCACCTTGACTCTTACTTTAAGCTTGATTATATGAATCATTAACTAAGAAGAAAGTTTATAAATAATATGAATTTATTGCACTATAAAGAAGTAATTTTATATTTAAAATAATAATAAGTTTACAACTTATTATTTTAATTCATCATAATATAATTGTCAAATGTCTTCTTGAAGAGATTACCGTGAATAGAACAATACAATATCCATCTTCTTGAGGTATAATTTTGTTTTATGTCATTCACCACTTCAAACTTTTTTTTTCTTCCTAATTAATCTATATAGATCATCTTTATAATGTTGTTGAAGAAAATATTATTTTTTCATGGGAAAGTAATACTATTAATAAAAGGAAAAAAGAAGTTGATCCTTACTTTACATCATCTGTGCCAAAAAAAAAAGATTCGTGCTTCCTATCCACCAGTACAATTAGAGCTTCTAGTAGTTACAAAACTAGTGTATCTCATAAGCATACTTGGTAACATTCTCAGATATCAATTCCGATTTAGGTATTAGTTAGTTTTGAAGGATGGGACAAGGTTGATAAATTGTTGAAAAAGTATATCCTAAAGAACAATTTTATGCTTATGATTGTCGTTCTCTATTAGAATCAATGATAAGAATTATTTAAGTAGAAGACTTTTTCCCTGACGATAGTATACCTAATAATTATTTTTATACTTTTTAGGTTAAATCATAATGGAGAATATGGAATCATCAAAAAAATATTCGATGAATATAGCAACCTCTACAAGTGCTAAGTTCGATCCAGCATGAAATTATTTTTCTTCTTCTCAAGCATTTGATGGGAATATCCAATATAACTGTATGTTTTGCAGTAGAATATTTAAAAGGGGAGGAATTTATATAATAAAAGATTATCTTGCTGGTGCTAAGGATAATATTGCTTTATGCAAACAAGTACCATTTAAAGTACATGATAGGATTGGAATTTATTTGCAGCAATAAGTAAAAAAGAAAAAGGGAAATAAAAAAGCCCAAGATATATCATTTAGACCACAAGTATTATATAAAAGGAAAAGGAAAACTATTATTGACATAGATTCTTACCTACCTCCAAGAACCACTCCTGATTCTCAATCTAGTCTAAAGAGTGTTTTGGTTGATAACGATATTGTTTTGTGATGTAAAAGAGCATGAGTTAGATGGTTCTATCATTTATATATTCCTTTAAATACTTTAAATTCACCGTATTTTCAAGAAACAGTAGATGCTACAACAATGATAGGTCCAGGATTTAAGTTATCTTCTTATTATGAGATGCATGTGCCTTTGATTCAAGATTTAAAAGAGGAATGTTATTTAATTGTGGATACATATAAGTCTAGTTAGGAATCAACATGATGCACTTTTATGGCAAATGGGTGGACTGATTAAAAAAAAAGAATCTTGATTAATTTCTTAGTTTATTATAATATTGGAATAACTTTTATAAAATCTGTTTAAAAATTGCTAATGCTTTATCTGGATTATTTTCTAAAATTGACAAGTGGGTTGCATCAAAGAATGTTGTGCATTTTATTACAGATAATGCAATTAATTATGTATCAGCTGGGTACTTTTTATAATCAAAGTATGGACATATTTATTGTTCTCCATAACTGCTCATTGTATAAATCTTATTTTAAAAGATATTAGTGGTGTGGATCATATTTCTAGTCTTCCTTCATACACATCTAAGATCACAACTTTTATGTATCATCATATCACATTTTGGTCTTGGTTAAGAAAGCAAGAAGATTGGGTTGAGATCCTGTGACCTGCTACTACTAGGTTTGCAACTACATTTATTACATTGAAAAGTATTTATGAACATAAACAACTACTTCAAAATTTAGTGACAAGTAAGCACTTTTCAAGTCATAAGTTGTAAAAGAGTGAAAAAGGAAAAGAAGTTTGCACCATTATTTTAGATAATAAATTTTGGGATGCTTGCTTTATCATTGTGAATATTGTGGCTTTGCTTGTAAGGTTGTTAAGGATTGTTGGCTCAGACAAGAAGCCATCTTTGGTGTATATATATGATGCTATGTTAGAGCTCACAAAATAATTATAAATCTTTTTAAGGAGAAGGAGAAATTGTATAAGTCTTATGTACATATTATTGACTGAAGATGGGATAAGTATCTTACTTAAAGGATCTACTTAGCAACTTATTTTCTCAATCTTTATTGCTTATATAATGGAGATGCAAGTCCAATTAATATTATGGGCGGTCTATTTGATATGATTGAATGAAAGATATTTTCTCTATTGAAGAGAAATCACAAGTGATAAATAAAATTAATTTGTATCATGAAGGTTTAGAGAGTTTTGCTTGATTATCAGCAAAGAGAGAACTAATGATGAAAAAATGCAGCCTAGTAAGTTTTTATACTCTTAATTCATTCTTAATTCATTCTTTGCTTATTAATAATAAATATTCTTATTTTTCATAACTATTAATTTAAAGTATAGATGAGTGGTAGATATTATTCGATAACATTGCTTTAACATTAAGAAAACTTCCTATTAGAACACTTAGTTAAACAACTTTTGAGTCAGGTTGTGAACGTAATTGGAGTGTTTTTGAATGTACTCATACAAAGAAACGAAATCGTTTGGAATATCAAAGATTTAATGACCTTGTTTATATTACTTATAATCTAAGAATGAAGATAGGTATTTTATAATTTTGTTTTTATTTCGTGAATTTTATTTTTATTATTGATTTTATAATTTTTCTATTATGTATTCAGAACGCTAAGTAAGAAGAGAACGTGTGATCTAATTAATATTGATTGGATTAAACATATTGATTTTTAAATTGAAGAAGAAGAACTATCACTTGATCTTGATTATAACGAACTTGAAAAGACAATTCATGAAGAAAATGCATTTGTCACAACGAATGAATTAAGAGCATCTATCGATGGTCAGTTCGTATCTTATTTTGATCATATTTAAGTTAAAAGTATAATGTATTACAAATTTATAATTAAGAATAATTTTGTACATTACTAATTTCTAATTTATTTAAATGCAATAGAAGAAGTTAATGTAAAAGCCTTAGATGAAAGCATTGTGTACGAATCTTTAGATAATGTTAGAGAATTTAGAGCTTTTGATGATGATGAGACATAACTTCCTTTAAAAAATACAATTTTAATTTTTATTGTTATTTTAAGTTTTATATTAGACTTATATTTATTTATTATTAGTTCATGATATAAAAAACAGGCATCGGTGTATTTTTTATTTTAATAAAATATTTTATTTTTATTTATTCTCACAAATTTTATTTTTTATTTATTATATATCAATTTTATTTTAGCTTACTACCGGTTAATTTTTTAAACCTAGAGTTTTCTTTTGACAAATTTGATATTCGATCCAATTTTTAAAACATTTCTTAAAACCACCATGCTCCAAACCTTACCTGAATCCGGAGGGACCCCATCACCAGTAAGTCATTCTTGAACCTTTATCTAAAAATTTTCTCCACAAATTGACCCATACGCACTGGTTATGTTATACTCCTTGCCAGGCCTTCACATACTACTAAAATTTCCCCAAATCAATACCGGACCCGCGTTTAATCAAGTAACATTTAAGATGGAAAAGTGACAGAATAAGAAGCTATTCCAAAGGGCTGATGATCATTGGCCAGGGTTGTTTCTTGCTTCAAAATGTGGAAAAATGGTGACAGAAACTAAAAATGTAATACGGTTTGGACGTCTCAATCAAGCTTTAACAAAAAAGTCCATTGAAGATGACGACACCGCCATTGTAGAGTTGATTGAGACGATTCTTTTAAGACAGATAAATTCGTAAAGGTGAGTGACCCCCATGTCAAGTAGTTTTACAGTTGGAAGTTTGGAACTGTAGACGGAAGTAATTCTGTAGTTGACAGAGTCGAAGAGCGAATATGATGGTTAAGATACTTGTACCATTTAACATGATACAATCCTATTTTTCCTCACAAAAACATTGTTTTATGTGGAAACAAATCTAAAACAACACCGTATTATGTGTAAACAGGTTAGAGCGGGTTAAGTGGATTGATGCCGAATAAGATATGACTAAAAACTATTACTCGTTAAAAAAGACCTCTTACTTCCGTATTTGCGTGTTCTCTTTCAAAACCCAGTTGGCCTTCCAAATTGCGTGCCTGGTTTGGTGTTGTCTTGGATTATTTCACCGACATAAGTGTGTGTATATATTGTATCATCAGTAAAGGTTTTCTATGGTCGGTGAAAATCATAAGGGTAGGTATTTTGTAAACCGTCCAATTTTACGCAATTTTTTTGAAATAAATAAAACAAAAATTAATCAAACAAAAAATATCAGATGGTACCAGAAATTTGATAACGCAGTTTGACACTTTTTGCATACGTCTATGGGATCTTCACTCAGCTTAATCACTTTCCCTGAAGTACAATAGATTTATCCAAGGCTTTACTGAGCTGACACCGCTCAACTCTTGATACTATCTCTCAATCTCACTTCTCGTGAAAGAATTTCACACCCAATCACACGACCGACTCGTGTTAACCTCAACAAAGGGTTTTCTAAGATGACAATTTACTACTATCCAAAATACCGAGAGATATGCCCAAAAGAGAGAGAGATACCTATACTGGTGAGAGAGCTGAAGAGTCGTCGGTAGAGCTAAATAGAAGTCACAATGCAAACTACTAAAAAGATAAAACGACAATGGCAACATAAAACTAAAGAAGACAATTTTTTTTTACATTTCGTTTTCCTTTTTTTACTTTTCTTTTTTAAACAACAAAAAAACTTCTAACAAGTAAAGAACACAGTCCCTGTATCCCTCAAAGAAATTCAAACCTAGGCTTATTTCTCATCACATTATCTCGATCATCAACTGTCTGATTGATTTTTTCATCTGAAGTAACTGACTTGTCCTCAGTTTGAACAATTTCTTCAAAAGCAGTAACTAACTGTGAATCTGAACAATTTCTTGTTTTTCCTTCACTACATCTTTGTGCTTGTCCTTGACCCTTTCTAACCCAAATGGATTTTGATACTGAAGGATGATTCTAAAATTTATATGAGGGATATAGGGTCCTTCGATTTTGGCTTCTTTGAAACAATATTTGTCGTAACTTGTAGCATTTTGGCCTTATGTGCCCGATAACTCCGCAAAAATGACACGTGGGTACAAGTCTTCGATTCTTTCTCGATGTTTCTTCTTCACGGACAGATCTGGACATATCATTTTTCCCCTCATTCACCTTAAAATACTCACCTTTGTAACCAATGCCTTGAAGATCCCCTTTAACCTTGCCAATTTTTATTAACTTTTCTAGTTTTTCTGTTTCTCCATTTAACATTCTCAATTCCTTTTCGGTACTTACCAATTTCATTTTAGCTTCACCAAGCTCATCTGATGTCAATATCAATTTCTTTTCTAACTCTTGGATGGTGCTCTTCATGGAGAGATTCTCTTCCTTCAACCTTTCATTCTTTCTATATATTTTTACCCATTTTTTGTATATTAATTCGTAACCCTCGTAAATGTTCCCCTTTTTGTCATCTAGACCACTTCTATCATTTTCATAATCTGATATTAGGTCTTGAGATAGGTTGTTTTCGAAATTCTTCGATTTTTCCTCTTTTTCGACTTCAGTTACTTCCTTTTCAGTTACTGTTAAGCAAGTAACTGGACTTTTACTAAGTAAAGCAACCAACGCAGCATTATTCTCTATGTCTTCTTCGCTACCATATTCACTCTCAGAATCATTCTCAATCCAGGTGCTTTTGAAAGACTTTCCTTTTCTCTTCTTCAAAGTATTAGCATGTTCGGATTGAATGTGTCCGAAACCTTGACACTTATGACATTTGATTCTTTTCACCTTTCATTCACCTTTTTGAGTTTTAAAATGTAATGCCAATTCTTTGCTTTTTTTCTTGCTTACCCCTTAAAAGATTCATTTTGAAATTTGTAAGAATTTCGATTACTTTCTCTAATGATAGATCATTGATGTCGTGGGCTTCCTCTAATGCTGCAATTTTCGGAATAAATCTTAGAGACAGTGATTTCAGCGCTTTCTTGATAAGTTTCTGATCGGAATATTTCTTTCCGAGTTGATGAGCCTGATTTGCTATATCTCGCAGTCTTTCATGAAAGTCCTTAATGGTTTTAATTTCATTCATCTTCAGTTCTTCAAACCTCACAACTAACATTTGTAGTCTTGACGCTATCACAGATTTGGACCCTTCATGAATAGTCTACAAAGTAACCTACGCTTTTTTAGTCGACTCACAGGCTGATATCATTGAGAAGCTTCCTTCATCAACAACACTAAAAATTACGTTCATTGCTTGTGAGTTTCCAAGTGCCCTCTCTTCTTCGACTCTTGTCCATTCAGATGGATCTTTTAGAACTGTCTCTCCTTTATTGTGAGTAATCATCGGATTTGTCCAGCCATGTAACGCCGAGTTCCATACTCTTGTTCCTTATGCTTGAATAAAGACTCTCATCCGTAATTTCCAAGTAAGATAATTGGAATCATCCAATAGTGGTGGTCTGGTGATCGATGCACCTTCTCTAGTAGCCATATTCGCGAAATTAGGATCTGCACCAATTTGCTAATAAGTTTTGAAACGATGACCCTCTCTAATACTAATTGAAAAACCGTAAGGAGTAGGTGCTTCGCAAACTGTTCGATTTTACGCAATTTTTTATAGCACAAATAAAACAAGAATCAATCAAATGAAAAATATCAGATGACACTAGAAATTTGGTAACGTAGTTCAGCACTCTTTGCTTACGTCTACGAGGCCCTCACCATCTTAATCACTTTCACTGAAGTACAATAGATTTACCCAAGGCTTTACTAAGCCGACATCACTCAACCCTTGACACTATCTCTCAACCTCACTTCCCGTGAAAGAATTTCACACCCAATAACAATATCGACTCGTGTTAACCTCAACAAAGGATTTTCTAACTACTTTCACTCAAACAACAATTAATAAAAATAACTCAAGTATTTAACTAACTAAGAACTGAAAGACAATGTACTTGAGATAAACGAAAGACTTCCTATGGTTTAGCTTCTCGAAATAATCCTTCAATTAAAACGATTCATCCCAACTTCAACTAGTTCAATTAAATCATATGGAAGTATAAACAATACATGAAGATGTCTGAACGAAATCACTCACAAAGCCACTGCACCGTAGCTCACGTTAACTCACCGTATCGTGACTCTCTTCACCGTAGCATGTATTGGTCAGCACATGTTGTTCAGCTCTCATTTAATACTTACACACCAACATAGTGTCTTCTTCATTGACAATTAATGCACCTTCATCCTATTCCACACACGCATGTCAACTATCTTCCAAAATATACACCTCGGCGTAGTGAAGCAAGGAAGTAGCACGCACGGAGAAAAACAACACGCACGAAGAAGCAGTGCGCAGAGAAGCTCACCCTTAACTCTGTTACCGCATACTCACATTAGCGATTGACTTCTACAGTAGATTCAAGATGTGCACAAATCCCTCACACAATAAGAGTCCTCCTTTAACCAAGTAACTACCATTTTAATTCAACCACGTAACAACAACTTAATTATTTTTTTTTTACAGCACGAGAGATTCTCCACAGTTGTTAATAGGAGACGGGCATGACACAAATACATTCAATTAAGAAGAGTTCACCTTGCATATGTTTTCTTCTATTTGTAATATCCTTACAATTTAGCATTAACAACATCTAATTACTAACATGTTCAACAGTAAAATAATTTCAATATTAACATGATAATAGACTCATATTTAAGGTAATTCTTTTTCAACTAAAAGATTATCTATATAACTTTTAATTCTAAGTTATTATCTAAATAATATCTTATATATCTAATTAATAAATAATGCCGCAAATAATTACTTAGATGTATAACATATATCCCGACATTCGGTGATAAACGTTGAGCCGCCTATTGCCTTAGCCGCCATCTAACTTTCTTGGTCTATGTTTCATATTCTGGTCACAAATTCGGTAACTTGGTTTCAATTGTTTTCAGTCGAAGACTTAACCGGCCTGCAAAACTCAGCTAGATCGTAAAAAGCTCCAATTCTCAGGTTGCCCAGGTAGTCTTCTTTTGCCAGTTTCATGTATCGTTCACGACATCAATAATGGAGTATCTGGTATGAATCTTTTCTTTGGAAGCTTGATAGTTTATAATTTCCTTGCAGCTGGAGATAGTGAAATAGTTTTTCTCAATCGAGATAGTCACCGAAAGTATTAGATCTTTTAAGAATTTTGTAGCTGATGGGAGGTAGGACCTCGAAAGAATCGAGTAGGAGGAATTATTCATCTCATGGTTCTGCAAATTCATCTTCCTATTGGAATCAATACGGGTATCAGCAACCAACCTCACATCCATATCCATACCCATCTGCCCAACAAAACCCATATTACACGCCTCAGCATCAATATGCACAACCATCCACTTCTTCTTATGATTACGAACCACAAAGGGCACAGCCCCAGAGAAGGTTGGAGAGGAAGTACTCGAGAATAGCTGATAATTACCAGAGCTTGGATCAGGTTGGAGAAAATATATAGTTCATGTGGTCTTTATAACTTGTTTTGACTTCTGGGATATAAGACTTGAGGGGTATGTGGGACAACTCTTGATACTTTTCATGATATTTAACATGCCTACTTCGTAACAAAAACGTCAAAGATTCATAAATATCTGGTTTGGATGTTGTCTTAAAAATCTCCTTCTGTCGAGTGTAAAAGATAAATCCAGAATACGGGGTGGATTCTTCGACTGCTCTTGACATAAACGGTTTGAGATGCGATTTCAGCCGCCAAGAATATTCTTTGAGGGGATTTAAGAAGATATGGTGAAATTTATCATCATTTTAAGTATACCTAGGAAAACTATGGTCGATGCAACCAAACTTTTCTGTATGTAGTTGGATGACGGATCTGGTTCTTTAGGGTAATACTTGATGAATATACTCAAGGAGATTTGTACGACCTTCTTCTTAATGAATTCTGTTGCCAATGGCATAATAATTGATGTTCATCCAGAAAACATTGAGATGAAACTGGCAAGGAAAATTTCTCAACTTTGAGAGGTAATGATTGGGTTACAAAGCATTGAACCGATGAACATCGGTTGCAGTATCCTCTGTTCTATAACAAAGTTTATACAGCAGCTTTTGTTTTTTTTACCTTTTTCCCATTTGTTGTTACGCTTCTACTTATTTCTGGCAGCTTAGGAGGCCCACTTTCCATAAATTTGCCTGTATAAAAATATGTGGGTGCAAGTCTGAGTGTTATGCTAGTTTAAACCTTTGTAAATGTTTGGAACTATGACTACAGGTTACAGCTGCTCTTGCTCATTCTGGTCTAGAATCTTCTAACCTCATTGTTGGCATTGATTTCACAAAGAGCAACGACTGGACAGGTTTAATCTCATCTTAATGTTTAGATTGAATTGTATCATCATGCTTCAGTATACACAAATTTATCTATCCATCAGGTGCAAGATCATTCAATAGACGAAGTTTACATCACTTAGGCAATGGTCAAAATCCATACGAGCAAGCAATTTCGATTATTGGAAGGACATTATCCACATTTGATGAGGACAACTTAATTCCCTGTTTTGGATTTGGAGATGGTGATTTCAACTGAAGTATTCTTGTTGTATTAGTACAGGATTCATATTTAAACAACAGACATGATATTTCTCTCAACTCGTTTTTGCAGCCTCAACACATGACCGAGATGTCTTCAGTTTCTACCCAGATGAGAGATTTTGTAATGGATTTGAGGAAGTACTTTCGCGATACAGGGAAATCGTTCCTCAACTTCGGTTGGCCGGTATTGCACTCTTCATAGTGTTGAATTTAGTGCCTAACATCTTAATTTAACTATTGCTCTTGCATTCTCATGAAAGGACCAACGTCATTTGCACCAATCATCGAGATGGCGATTACCATAGTTGAGCAAAGCAGTGGCCAGTATCATGTTTTGCTGATAATTGCTGATGGGCAGGTGATTTCTTACAAGATGGACCTTCACTATATTCTTGAATTGCGGGATATCTGATCTGTCAGTTCTATTATCTCATCTGGAACCTTATGAATGCTACACTAGAATGTCCTACCAATTCAGTGGGAGCAATATGTCAAAAACAGCAGACCAGTTCCTTATTGTGGCTTGAAATGCTGATTCTCAATTGTGCCATAATGTTGCAGTTTATTTTCTGAAGTTTTTGTGGTGACTGATTGGCTTATTAGTTGAACATGAGATGTTCAGATAAAACTTACAATTGATCTATGCTTTGAAAAATTATTAGTCAGCTTGTACCTGACTCGCCGAGCTATACGTGTCTTTTAGATTCTTATAACATGATCTCCACTTTATTCCCCACGTCTCATTGAGATTTGTCATGATAGGTTACAAGAAGTGTTGATACACAGCGTGGCCATCTCAGTCCTCAAGAGCAAAAAACAATTGATGCAATTGTCAAAGCAAGGTAAACCAAAAGATGGATACTCTTAAGATGATGTAGGTAGTAGATCTTCAATAGCTGATTTGTTTGTCTAAAGTTATGTGGTTTGTTAATTGCAGTGAATACCCTTTATCGATAGTTTTAGTCGGAGTTGGGGATGGGCCTTGGGACATGATGAGGGAGTTTGATGATAACATTCCTGCTCGAGCCTTTGATAACTTTCAAGTAAATTATGATTCTACCATGAGATCAACAGTTTATTGTAACACTTTGTTTCGTAGTCAAGTGAACTTGATCAACTGCTTCTCTTTTCTTTTTCCAGTTTGTCAATTTTACTGATATAATGTCGAAGAATGTAATCCAATCCAGAAAGGAGACGGAATTTGCTCTTTCGGCTTTGATGGAAATACCTTCTCAGTATAAAGCAACTATCGAGCTTGGCATATTAGGGTAACTATTACATGGATTTTGTTACTTTTCTCATTGGCGAAAGATCTCAGAGATGTCATTTGCTTGCTCATTTTGGTATGACAGTAGGCAGAAGGGGAATTCTCTCGAGAGGGTTCCCTTACCCCCACCACTTGATGGTGTATCTTCTTTCAACAATAGCTCGAAACCTTCCCACTTAAGCAGCTTTAAACCAAGTACCCCTTCCTATTATGGATATGATGCGCAAGTTAGTGGATATGATAATCCTGTTGCTGGATATGATACACCAGTGGGTGCACCTCCAACTTCAAGTTCTTACGATAATCAGGTGCAAAACGTGCAATCTAATTCTTGCAATATGACCACCAACAAACTTCCTTCCACCTTCATTTGCTTCTATTCCGTTATTGTGTAAACCCATTCAATTTCTGTTACTATGACAGGTTTGCCCCATCTGTCTTACTAATAAGAAGAACATGGCCTTTGGTTGTGGACATCAGGTAACAGATATTAAGGCCATCTGCAACTTGATTATGATATTGCGTCATAACTCTAGAAATGCATCAACTGACCCCTTAGTTTGCAGACTTGTTGCGAATGTGGGGAAGACCTCCAGTCATGCCCTATTTGTCGGAGCCCAATAGACACTAGAATTAGGCTTTATTAATACAAGCTTTGATGCACTTCCAAGGCCTCGCTGCAAACATCACATTTGAGCTGGTAAGAGCTTGGATCAATTGTTCTATTTTTTGAGGCAGCGACTGGTCAGCCACTGAAAGACACCCCTGTAAGACCCCAACTATAGTGAGGCTGAGATGAAGATGTGTAGAACAGAAGCCTGACATACTGTCTTCTTATTGTTTGATAATCAGAAAATGATTTCTAGGTGAGGTTCATTGAAAAGGAAACAGTTGTACCATGTACAGGGTGTTCAGCTGTAGCTTTTTGGATGCAGTCCTTGGCCGGAGATGTATGATGATCAAGATATAAGTAGGAGGATGTTGTTTAGAGTGTTACACAGACAGTGGCCAGGAACTTTTCTTCATCAAATGATTAAGTTCATGTCTTTTTTAATTCTTCAAGGATTCGTGTGTTAGTACTAGGCCTGCTGGCTATTGCTTTAGACGATCAATGGTCAAGATTCGCATAAATTTCTCCAGTCTACTTTTTCGTTGTTGTCTTTGACCATATATTTGTTCACTGTCAAGAATATAAGAGTAGAGATATGCCATTGACCCAAAACAAGTATGGAAGCTTACTGGCAGGAAACTAGAGCAGAGAGAGGCGATTGACCCAAAAACAAAGAGGGGATGAGTATATGGATACCAACACCCTGAAAGGTATATAAAATGATGGTGAATTGAACAAAACCCAATAGAAAGGAAGCAGTAATCACAGTGGGAATTAAAGAAACTAAAAGCATGGGTTGAGAGGAGGTGAAACAGGAAAACCAGCCCCTCACTGAGGCTAATGATAATAGGGATGGCAATTATGGCTCGATTCGGCCCATTTTTGGCCCAAGTTGACAGAGCCATGGGTGGGCCTCAAGTCGACAATGGTTGGCCCGTGCGGGCTACGATTGGCCCATCCCAGCCTGCGCGAGCCACCGGCCTGACTTATTGACATGTTTAAATGGGAAGAATACTACTGAGGAATTTATAAACACCAAGGCTAAAGAGGAGGAACAATTCTTGAGGATCACTAGAAGAAGTGCTACGAAGAAAAAAGTAGGGGTGATAATTAGGTTTGTTCCTGACCCATTTAGGTCTCAGGTTGGGCTCAAACTTGGGTTGGCTAACTCAGCTCGATGCCTGACTATTTTAACTAAAATTACATCATTTTGAACCTTTATTTTAAAAAAATTTGGCCGGACTAGCTCAAGCTGGACTACTTCTGGTCTGGTTGGGTTTGAGTTCAGGTCCCCTATCTCGAGCCAGATTAGAACTCATTGGTTCAACTCATTGCTATCTCTAAAAAAGAGGCCCTACATCCTCGCCTTACTGACTATTTTATGTTGGAAAACAAAAAGGCTTAATAGGCTTACTAAATAGTAAGTGATAGCTAACTATATTAAGGGACTCCTAGAAATCGAAATAAAGGATGTTACAGGAAGCCAACCTAAGTTCCTAAGGAATGATTAGAATGTCCTTACTAACTTGGATTGTCACTATAATGGCAGAATCATGGTGGTTTATGATACTAAGGAATTAGAGGTGGAGCCTTTGAGGCTGGAGCGGTAGCTAATTCACACCAAATTCAGGATGAAAAACTAGCCAATTAATTATCAAGTCACATTTGTACATGTTTTTAGTCATAAATTTCAAGGGGACCCCTTATAGAACCCTGAGCAAAATAGGAAACAATATGAATGATACTTAGATGATAGTTAGGGACTTCAACTCCATGTCAAATAAAAGTGAAGTTCAAGGAGGTACTACCTACTTAAGGAACCACTATGAGGTGCTAAGGAAATTTATGAGGGACAAATATTCACATGGACAAATAGACAACAAAGGAAGTGGTTGATTAAGAAGAAAGTGGATAGGGTTTTGTTTAATGACCAATGGCTTAAGAGATTCCAAGAAAGTAAGGTGGAGTTCAACAACCATCTCCTTTCAAATCACACCTCAATATTTATCCAAAACATAGCCAATTTACAGATTAGAACATATCCCTTCATATTCAAAAACTATTTAACATAAAGAGGGGTTTGAATATGTCACTAATAAAAGGATAAAAAACAAACATTTTTGGAACCAAAATGTTCTATTGCATAAAAAGACTTCAACTTATCAAGGAAGCGTTAAAATAACTAAACAAGGCTATTGGACCTTACACTCAAACTGCCACTATGTGGAAGCCCAGGAAAAGTTGGAAGCAATTCAAATGGAACTAGACAAATCCCCTTAGGATGAGGAATTAAGAGAAGCTAAAATAAAGGCTTTAGATCATTTTCTTAAAGGCTTATAACTACTTCTCTAAAACAATTGGCTCATCTTTAGAAGCTAATACCAACTTCGAACTTATGGTTAATTTAATCAGAGAACAAATTCTATCAAAGCTGGCTAAGAGCCTAACTAAACTTGTAAAAGTTGATCAAATAGAGAATACACTCTTCTTCTTGCACTTACAAAAGGCACTAAGCCTTGATGACAAACCATTGTAACTAAGGCAATAATGGAGTTTTTCAAGAATGGATCCTTATTAAAGGATATTAACAAGATCTATATTACTCTAGTCTTAAAAAGTAAGTACCCCTAATTCTCTTCGTTCTTCGTTCTTTCATCGTTTTCCAACTCTGACAGTGGCAATGGAGGCTAAAGCCAATAGTGAGAGCTTTGAGGATGGAGATGGAGGGCTAAGCTTTACTGCCGATTCTATATGGAGATGTCAACACCGAGTCATAGTTAAGCCATTTTGTCATATTAACATGCAATTTGTGTTCAGATTGCTATGTTGTTTATGTTGATTTGATCGAGTTTTGGGATGGATGGTCTTAATACATTATTTTGATTATTCTATTTCGAACCTATTGCTATAACATTGATTGTAATCCGTAAGCGTTACTTTTAATATTTATTAATAGCATCTAATGATCTCATATTGTTAGGAATAATATAACTTAGGTTAGATAACCTAAGCGTATAAGGTTACTACCTATATTGATTGTTTTTTACTTTGTAATGGGGTTGCCAAATTAAACCTAGAGATCGTATCCTAGGTTATTTGACAGTTAGGTTTAATTAATGATCGTATCTTGATTAAAAACAATATAAGGGAAAACTGAGATTAGTATAGCGTTCTACTAGTCTCAGATCAATAGTTCAAAGAGAGTTGTAATGACGTTAAGATGTTTGATCATGTTTAGGCCGAGATTAGCCTAAAACTGGACCTTAGTCATATTCGACACTTTAATAATTTATGTCTACTTTTTGATAGTTTAATTTGATTTTATTTTCTAAATTGATTAAAATCCAAAACTTTTTGTTATATTTTCCTAGCATCCCTTATAAGAAAATCATGGAATAGCGTCGGAAATTTTCCGATGGACAAAAAAATGACTCTATTTATCGACGAAAATTTACTGTCAGTCGGTAAAAAAAAAATACTGTTCATATATAGCGACGGAATAGTATATCCGTTGTTACGGCATCAGAATAAATTGCGGGAATAGTTCCCGCAATGTAATTGCTTCGGATATATATCGACGGAATTATGTCTGTCGGAACTTTACTGACGGATAAGAAATCACCGTCAGTAATAATTGCGGGAATTACTCCCGTAATTAATTAGCATCGCACAACTATCGACGTATTGTGTTCTGTCGGTATCCGTTAATTAACTCTACCGACGAAATTGGTCTGCCTTCGGTAATTCAACGGTTGGGAAACTTAAATGCCGACGGACTGATGTTCATCCATCGCTAAAAGAGAGGTAACCGAGGTGGTCATGTAATTTGAAAATTCAATATTATGTCGGTATTTATTGGCAATTTGCTTCGTCGTCTGTTTAAAGACGATGAGGTAAACCTAAATTACCGACGGATTATATATTCCGTCGGTGATTCATCAGTTTTAACACGAACACATGGTGTGCTTTTCATCAAATTTACTGACGGAATATATAATCCGTCGCAAAAAAAGCGGTAAACGACAACGGTCAAGTAATTTGGAAATTCAAATACTGACGAAATATAAATTCCATCGGTATTTGTCGGTAATTTCCTTCGTCGTTTGGTTAAAGACGACGAGGTAAACCTAAATTACCGACGGATATAAAATCATGAAATACCGTTGGAAATTTTCCGACGGACAGAAAACTGACGCTACTTACCAACGAAAATTTACTGTCTGTCAGTAAATAAACAATACTGTTCATATATAGCGACGGAACAGTATATCCGTCGATACGGTGCCGGAATAAATTGCGGGAATGGTTCCTGCAATGTAATTGCTTTGGATATATACCGACCGAATTATGTCCGTCGGAGCTTTACTGACGGATAAGAAATCACCGTCGGTAATAATTGCGGGAATTACTCCCGCAATTAATTAGCATCGCACAATTACCGACGTAATGTGTTCCGTCGGTATCCGTTAATTAACTCTACCGATGGAATTGGTCTGCCATCAGTAATTCAACGATTGGGAAACTTAAATGCTGACAGACTGATATTTGTACGTCGTTAAAAGAGAGGTAACCGAGGTTTTCATGTAATTTAGAAATTCAATATTTCGTCGGTATTTGTCGGCAATTTGCTTCATCGTCTGTTTAAAGACGACGAGGTAAGCCTAAATTACCGACGGATTATATATTCCGTTGATGATTCATCGGTTTTAACAAGAACACTTAGTGTGCGTTTCATCAAATTTACTGATGGAATATATAATCCGTCGCAAAAAAAGTGGTAAACGACAGCGGTCAAGTAATTTGGAAATTTAAATACCGACGTCAATATTTGTCAGCAATTTCCTTCGTTGTTTGGTTAAAGACGACGAGGTAAACCTAAATTACCGAAGCCCCGCGGCATATTTCTTCTTCTCTCCTCGCGATTGCCCTCTATTTTTCGACACCCTCTCTTGCATTTTCCGACAATTTTTCGGCTGTTTTCTTACTCATCGTATGTCTTTTGAGGTAAGCTCTCTAATGAGTGTGTTATTTCTCCAAAAAAAAACATGTTTTTAATGTTAACCGTGAGTGTTTGGTGATGAAATCTTGCTTGATTATTGTTGTTGTTTGCGATTTTTCGTGTAATTATTGATTTATTTGTTGTTTATACTTGTTATTGTTGGTAAATAATGAAAAAATGCACTTGATTTGTGGTTAGATTAAAATTATATATATTGCCTATGAGGTGTTCAACAAAATGCCTTTTATGATGTTTGAAATGTTTCTTTGTAATTGTTGTGTGAATTTGAGAATTTGAATGCTACACCATCGATAAAATGCTTAATTTGAAGTTTGAATTTATCGAATTTAACATTTAAGTGTGAATTTATTGTATTTATCAATAT
>JANIIA010000001.1:8386002-8397051 GCA_027478495.1 Erythroxylum alaternifolium
GGAAGGGTGATTACTAGTATTCATAGTCTTCGTAAGATCTACCTATACTTATCAATACTAATAATAGCTATGCTATGCACTTGTGGTTATTACATAATTGACCAACTCATGAATTAGGTCAATCAATAAGTCATTTCTCAATATTATTATCTTATTCGCTTAGGGTATGAGGTGAGTGGGTTATTAATTATTTATTCTATTTCTCTTTAATAATATCATAATTATTCACGTGATTCCTAAATATTATGACTCACATCATAATTATACATAAATGTTATGGAGAATTGCCACTAAATATGCAATAGTGTTCAAAGAAGGGTTGCAAAAGAACAGGAAGAATTAGAAGGCTTGGAAATCACCCTTATAGGTCTATCTAACAAGACCTTATTAGGGAAAAGGAACTAGAGGTTGCTATATGATCGAGAGTCCTTATAGGTGAAATGGATGTATATTTACATATTAAAGAGGAAGAGCTTGTGGGAAATTAAAAGAAAACATGATTACTCCCACTTCTTTTCACAAATTTCAAAATTGAAGAACTAAATGTATGGGCTCACAGATTATATTGAAGGAAATGGTAAGTCAGTCACTTTATAGTATGATAATTGGTGCCTAAATGATCCTTTACAAAGCACACAAATGTTGGAGTCCTCAGAGAGCAAGATCTTAAAAATGGCTCGAGGGGAGGCCTGGATCAGTGAGAATCATTGGAATGATGTATCAATAAAGATCTAACAATGGCTACCTAGTTATAACCCAGATCCAAAAAAAGGAAGATAAGTATGTGTGGTTACCTGATAGCTTAGGAAATTTCTCCTATAAATCCTATATAGAGACAATTAGTATTAAGGGGGAGACCTTAAGACGAAGCATAATAGTATGGAACCAAAATCTATTAACAAGAGTGTCCTTCTATCTATAGTTAGCAACTAAAGGCAAGTTGAGAACAATAAACCATATTAAATGCATTAATATGGTTAATTTATGTTCTTTATACCAAAGTAGTTATGAGAAAAATGAACATATATGGTATAATGGAGACTATGGGCAATTTCAAAGAATGTTTAGATTAGATCATATCGTCTAAGTTGCCTATAGCTGATAAAATAGTTATAACAATTGTGTTTAAATCATGTATGTATAAACTCTAGGAGTAAAAGAATGTAAGAACATTTAGAAATAATACACAATCATTTAGGAAAGGCAAAGATGAAGTTACTCAGTAGGTGAGGGAGTAGTTGCTATAAACTCAAATATAAGGAAATATTGCAAACAATTAGCAATCTCATGGCAAGTTAACACCAATTCAAGTAGGTGAGTATAAATAGGATATACAAGGACTTAAAATAGGATACACAAGGACTCAAAATAGGATACAATGAGCATTCAATGAAATCAATACAACCAAAAGTAACTAAAGCATTAAAGTAGCATAATATGAGATGATGTAGAGAGTTGGCCCTATAAAGACATCACCTAAGAAAAGATCCTAGATTTTAAATGGTGTATATAGTAGTCCAAGTACTTGTTTAGCATCACCCAAGTAGATCTACCCTTAGAACAAATATACAAACTATAATAAAATGAGTAAAGAAAAGGAAAGTCCAGATAATGGAGCTTCAAGGTGAGATAAAATATTGGTGGATTAGCTGGACAGATGTGTGGTTCGAAGCACAATCAAAGTTATAGGAAAGAAATAGGACTAGTAGTGGGTCGGGCCAAAATTCCTTTGTTAAGAAAATCATAATGGTGGTAATTACATTGTGGGGTTCACAAACTCTTGTATGTTGTACCAGTTTATGTTTTTATTTTAATGAAAGTTTAACTTTTCAAAAAGAAGAACATGAAGAATTGAGATAGTTGCAAAGGAAATTGGTGTGCTTCTAGTGGCATTTTCACTAAAGGACAATAACAAGAATGATAAGTTTAAGATAATGTCTAATTTTGAGGTTGATAACCTTCTCTTCATTAAATATCAATCATTAAAGAGCTTGGTTCTTTATTCCTATTTGTCACCATAAAAATCGGGTAACCGGTTGTTAAAGAGAAAAGAAAGAGATAAATTGAGTTCTAGCAATTTGGTGTTAGATGACACATTGAGTGAAACTAAAACAGTCTAAAATAAGGGAGAAAAAGAAAAGGAAGGAAAAATTACATAGAAAAAGTAAAGAATTATGGAGAAATAATTAAGGTAAGTGGGACTCATAATGTCACATAGATTTCACATAAAATTATAGATCCTGTATAAACAATAAAGAGGGTGTTAAGTCAGTAATAATATAACATTTAACTAATAGAAATTTAACCTCATTAAAGGTTTTGCTAATTTAGGGTTAAAATTAGATAGTTTTGAAACGTTAAAGTTATTTATATACGGGCCAAAAGAGCATTTTAGCCCTTAATGTTTACATTGGAGCCTGAGTACGTTTCAGTGCATTCAAAATGAACCTTAACTTTTAGAAAACGTTCAATATAACTCCTAACTGGATGGTGAAGTAAATCACTTGTTAATATAGAAATCACGTATAATATGCAAAATACACAAGAAGGGGGAATGAATTATGTTAAATCGTCTAAGATATGAATGTTTAAAATCTTCTTGATTTTCTTGACAAATTCACACGATTACAAGTTTAAACAATGCACTTAATTTGATGAGTAATGTAATAATGGAAATTAGTATCTATTCTTCTAACAACAAGAAAATTAAAAAGTATGGGTTAAAGAATATGATACTGTGATTTATAGTGGTTCACCTTAACCTTGGACTACGTCCAGTCCTTAGAGTTTGTCTAAGACTTCACTATCTCCTTCAATGTTACAATTATTATTTCTACACTTACAGAGCCTCTTCAAGTCTCTTTCACAAAATATTCTTTATCTGCTTCCTTAGCCTCTTCCAGCTCTAGCCTTCCGTTCTATCGAAAAGATATTTGTTTGAGCTTTCACACTCACGTTAAAGATGTATTTGCTCTCTTTCTTTCTTTCTTTTCTCTGAGAATATTTTTCACAGCATAAGCACTTAAACATAGAATTTCTCTAAGTGTTTTTTGTACATTCAAAATTCTTATTGAAGTCTACGACTACAACTAATATTTATAGCCTAAATCTCCAACGGTCTTCTTGAGAAATTTGCTTATTGAGTCTTCTAAAGTCTGTTATTAGTTGAGTCCTGTAACCAACTCCAACTAACTGACGTTCTAGCACATTCTTCAATTACATCGACTTTCTTAGATTCGTATGCTACGTCTGATGTCTTAGACTTGATCACTTCGTCTTATCCGTCTTATTCAGCTTTTACTTAAGTATCGTTTTGATTTGATGATTTGTACCACTTATATTTATCTGCACACTTAACAAATTCATCAAAATAGTTCACACACTTCTATCATTATTATTATTTGACTTTCATCAAAATCAATAAAATAAGTGAAGTCTTCTTGACTTAACAAAATTTAGTTAAGTACGACCCACTGTCATAAGACTAAACATAATAGGGTTAAAACGACCTTGAGTTTGCTCAACATACCTAATAGTAAACAGAACTCTGGTTTATTCTTATAACAACGAAAAGAAATAATCACATTTTCAATGTATAATTAATATTTTAACGAGAGATTTAATTTTTTATCTCATCAAACAAAAAATTACATGTAATAATATTGCATACATAAAACATGCAATTTAACATGCATCAAATATATATATCAAATATATAAATAAAGTATGCAACTTATACACTCATAATTAAATTATATGTATAAAACATCAAGATTTGCTTGCTTTTAGTTATTGATCTTCACAATCTAAAATGATATTTCCAACTTCTTTGAAAAATTAAATTAGATTAAACTCATTGATTCCTATATAAACAAAGTTTCTATTCCGAATAAAATTTTAGTTTGATTTGAAAACAATTTTTAAATCCAATTCGAAACTATTTCCGATCATCTTCACTCCTTTAACAAAATTTAATTGAAAAAAATTTTTCAATAAATTATGCTTGTTACTTATTATAATTTAGAAAGGCTTATTTTTAAAATTATATAAGTAATGCATTCTAATCCAATTAGAAAATTCTTTCTAATCTAATTAGAAATTACTTTTCCTCAATTAGAAAATTATTTTCTAATATTAAAAAGAAACTACTTTCAAAATTAAATAAAAACTTTTAAATTTAATTAAGAAAGTCATTTATATTTTTTATTTAGAGATTAATTTATTAATTAATTAAAATCTTTCCTTAATAAATTAGAAAACTATTTTCAAAAATATTAAAAACAGCTCATTTTTCTTAGTTAATAAACAGAAACACTTTTCAAATTCTAATTCACGAAAAATTTTTCTAATAACTCAAGACACTTATTATTTATAAATAAAGAAAAATTTCTAAATAAATAAAGTAATAATTCTCTAAATAAATAAAAACATAAATTTAATTTATCACAATCAAATTGAAATAAATTTAATTAAGAAACACCTTTCTTAACTACCTAAGAAAACATTTTCTTAATTTTAAGGAGCCTAATTAATTAATTTTAATCTAATTAAAACTAATTATTTCTATTTTTAAAAACTATTTTTCTAAAATAAATTAGTAATCAATATAATTATTAATCTTAATTATATTAAAAATTTTAATTAGTTGAATTTTGGAATTGAATTTTGATTTTAAAACTCTTCTAAAATATGTTTGGAATAAAATTATTAAGATTGCATTCATCTTAAAGCTAAACAAGCCTTGTTCTTAGTTTAGGTTACACTAACCTTGTAACCAAACAAGACATATCCTACTCTAATGTCAAACATCCTTAAAATTATCCCTATTGTCAAAGACTCATTATTCTAACCTTAGAATAAGCTTATTCCAATACTAGGATACCTTTATCCTTGATACCAAACATCCATGTTCTTCATCTTACAAACCCTAAAATCATAAAGATGAAACCCTAGCCACCACACAAAGAAGTTGTCGTCACCACTACTGTCGTCTTCGGCAGTGAAGGAGAACTTCGTCGCTAGCCACAAGTGACGTAGCTAGGTCCATCATGTTGCCAGCAATTAGCAACATCCCACACCACTGTCACACACTTCACTGCTCTCAATCGCTCCTCGTCTATGTCTCCAGCAACCCCAGCCATTACACGCCTATTTAGTTACCAACGCCAACTCGTGCTGCCAATAGCCGTCTTTCTAACTGCTAACCATGACAACAACTTAAGCCATTCCAGTCACCATGTGATTCAATTACATACTACCATTGTGATGGGACTTCTCCAAAAACCCAAAACAGCACAATAACCAACAACCACATAAAAATGGTACACATCCTTTCCTAACGCATACCAATGAAAAATATCCGCAAGCATCACTTGCATAACACCGCCAACTCTCATCCTCCAATACTTTTATTGGTCTAGACTTTTAATTTCCAAATTCGTCTTGTAAATGTAAACTTTTGTAGATTTTGGGTTTTTAGGTTTCTAAATTACAATTTTCAGATTATGCATGTATGTTAACTCTTAATTTTGGGTTTTTGATTTCTAATTATAATCTTATTGTAATTTCAATTCTAAATTAAATTTAAGATTTCAAAAATTTTAATCTGAAGTTTTTAGGTTAATATTAATCAAATCTTAATCCAATTTTAAAGTTTGTGATTTCAATTCCATAATCTTAGACCGATAACGATCAAACAATTTAATCAAGTTATAGAATTAAAGTTGGCTCTAGTACAACTATTGGAAAATTAGGTTGGGATTTAATCCCACGTATCATGAAATAATTACGAAACTTTTTTATTTGAATTTTTAAAAGCCAAATTCACTAAAATTTTATAAAAACGATTAACAATTAAATTATAATAAAGCATGAATCTTAATTCATACCTTATTCTCAAACTAGGTCTTTTTCTTATCGTATCACTCGAAGCGTTTCTGATTGATCCATCATAACCATTGATCGGGGTAAGTTTTAATCTTATAAGTCCTTAATATTTTACAAGCACATGGTTCATAACGTAATATTAAAGGTGTCGATCCCAATAAGAAGGAGAGTAATCTAATCCTAAAATCTAAGGCCAGAAAAACTATAAAACTAAAAATAAAAAATCCAACAGAAATTAATTACGAGAATTGAGTTTAACCAATCAAATTAGAAATTAAACACAAAAGTATTAACAAGTGAGCAATATGCAATCACAATAAAAATCAACATAAAGAATTTACCAATTTATAAGAAAGGAGATTTTACTTATCATTAATACTAACCTAGCCAATTATATGTCAATGGAGTGTTGAAACTAGACTATCCTAGGGTTGATTACTTTCTCTCAAGTTATAACCATTAAATCCTAAATTATAAACCCTAATTAGATTATGAAATTGGCAATCTCTCAATTCATAAATTATCTGAATAATTAGATTTGAAGCACTCTAACAAACTATCAAAACGTCACACAGGATCTCTCCGCAAAATTGCCAGTGTGATTTGTCACGGTTTCTATTAAATCACATAACTCTCATTAATTAGGTTTGATCATTTTTCAGTCAGTTCACCCTCTCAGTTTATTATCGAATTATTCAAGAATGCAATCAAATCACAACATTCATCTAATAAATACAATCAAATAAATTATCATTATATCAAAACAAAAACTCGAATGAGAGTTTAGAACATCATCAATATTCCAAATCCTATCATCATACTATCTATCCCAATTCTATACGTAAATACAATCGAAACAAAAAGGAAATAATGACTTAGAATAGACAATGGAAGGTAACGATATCGGGAAACCTCCTGATCCAAAAAACACGTCGAAGTAAGCTTTGTCTTCCTCTTCTTCCTCTTCCTTATTCTTCTTTCTCTCTTCAGGGTTTCAAGTGTGGCTGATGCAAAAAGCTCCTTTATGCTCCTCTTAATGTTGTTTAAATAGTCTTTAATGTTTTTGGTAACCCTAGGATCTTTCCAAATCTAAAAGATCCAAAAAGTCCCTCAAAATGTGAAGTTCGTAAATGACTGTGCATCTGCCCTACACAGGCCCACAATCGTGACCCACATCTGAGTCTTCTATCACGAACCACGATCGTGAGCTATTATTTCGACCCGAATGTCTTTCGAAACTCTTCGTTCTTCGATATTGACCCTGAAACACTAACAAACACATCCAGGTACCTCAAAAATATAATATTTAAGCTCAAAAGCTTGTACTAACCCATAAAACATTTAAAACACTAATAATTAACAAACTAACACAATGTTAACCTAAACACATACTAAATAATCGAATTGACAACTAAACGCATATCAAATTATGTCCTAAAACACAATCCAATTTACACTTATCAAGTATTAACCTCTAACGATATCCATAGAATAAGTTGAGAGAACTCTACAATTGTTGCAAATATGATTAAGCAAGGAGTGTTAGCTCCATTTTTATGGTAGATTTTGGATATTTTAGTAATTTAGTTGAAATTAAATTCTAATTAAATAAATACCAGTTATGCCCAAATAAGATCCAATATCTCATATTGATCCTTACTTATTAAATATATCATATTTAATTATAAAGTTTTTCAAACATTATAATCAAGTCCAACTTGATTAAAATATCTTTGTTCTCTTTAACTCGTTCTTTATGTGTGACCTATTAGGTTCCCAAACATATCGGCAATGGATACAAATTATAACCCCAAATCATATAGTTTCTCAAACATTATAATCAAGTCCAACTTGATTAAAATATCTTTTCTCTCTTTAACTCGTTCTTTATACGTGACTTATTAGGTTTCCAAACATATCGACAATGATACAAATTATAACCCCAAATCATATTTAAGATTAAATAAATTAAAATCTTTTAATTTATCTTTAATTATCTAATTAAACAATTTAGATTCATATATTAAGATTGACGTCTAGCAATACATCATGACTACCTAAATATTTAGGAATGTTAAAGTGATTCTGACTAGCCTTTTGACACATGTTTTTTCCATATAATTCAATCATTTCATCATACAATGTTCCGATTAGGCATAGAGCATGAAATTAATGTCTAATCTATTTTGACTCCAATCTTATTAGTTCACCATTAGCTATTAATTCAATTAATAAAATTTGTAAAAATTTATAAAACGTCATTTTACCTTGACCAAGGATTTCTACAAGATAACGTTGTAGACTTCAAATGAAAGGATCATTTTTTTACAATCGTCACAATGAAAATTTTCATAGACATATAAGTAATTTTTCAAATGAATTTCTCATATGAGGCCAGTTTAGTGAACGTGTTCTCTAACAAACACCTACACTTTTGTTTAAATATCTCCATACTTTAGCCTATAAGGTTGACTACTTCCTTCATAAGGAAAAATATAACGTTTGCTAGTCTTTTACGTTCTATTAATGCCTAGTCTTAATAAAAGAATGACTAGTAACAATTTAGGGATAATATATAAATACAATATGAATCTCATAATTATAATCTTATTATAATTTCATTTACAATGTATAATTATCCTATAGAATTTATCATATACATCTAAATATGTACAAGATCAAGAATGTCTTTAAATTATTTTATCACTAAACTACAATCAACCGATTGGCTCTAAGGCATAAGCAATCCTTTTTTAGGAGACCAAGCTTGTTATATTAGGTACACCTAGGTTGAGTGTGACTATGCTCACCTCTTCAAACTCAGCATTTATCCAACTTGGTAGCAAAAACTAAAGAATTTGATTGAGTAATTGGTGAAAGTATAAGAGATGCTTTAGCCTAATCAAATATATTCAAGAGCCCATTGAGTCTCAAAAGGAAGGACTGTTGAAGCTAGAGAATTTGATGGAGAATTGAATCAAGTTTAGGTTTGAGAGATAACAGAGCAATAACCTTAAAAAATTTCTCTTCTCTTATTGATTTTTTTGCTCATCCACATCAAAAAATGTATGATATAAGGGCGTCAAACTCCTATATAAGAGAACAAACTTTCCCCAAAAAACATTCTTTGGGACCTTTTTTTTTTAAGTTCATCATGGTAGACATCCAAGTATAGAACCTCTGAATATCACTAATGTAGCACTCCTTGGCATCTTCCAAACTTATAACATGTATTAAAGAACTTAAACATAAATTGTAGGTTTAGGTTAATAGACGCTACAAAGTTAGGCAATGATCTTTCACCACTTAGGGCAATCAGCAGCTAGAATTTTGTGTAACAGCATGGTCAGATCGTCTTCTTTACTATGTCCTCTAAACCAAATATTAAAAGACAAAGCCCATGGCAAATAATTAGCAGAAATACTAAATTTATTAAAGTTAATTACGAATTATCCAAGCTGAAAAAGGTCAGAGTCATAATGAGAAAAGAGGTTACACTAGAGGAGGAAGAATCAAACGACACAACTAATTTTGGATGAAGAAATTAAGGTAAAAGTAAAGGTACCCTATTGATATAGTATGTTCAAGGTTACACCTGCAGAAGCCAACAATGAGAATAGGTTGGAGATGCCAAAGAAGATTGGGACAGTAACGTGTTTTCATGCACTAATGCAGGGAAACTAGGCAAACAATCTATAAAGGTGAATAGGGGCACCTCCAAAGGCAAATGATGGCATGTTTTCAAGGACTAATTGATCAGAGTGTGTGAAATTGATCTAAAAAGATGCTATCTAGAAATTTAAGCACTATAGTAGCTACAATGATACATAATTACTAACAAGGGAGGAAATTTTATTATAAAAAGTGACGCACAACATAGTAGGTGTTAGACCCTTAAGTCCTAATAGCGGAATTATGCAAGCACTGGTAAGCCTTGACCAATGCTTGACACTCAGAACAACGAAACAAGACAAATACTTACAAGTAGCTAAGAAAAACGAACGTTGTTAAGCGTTGGCGTGCATTAGTGCACATTAACAGAAATCTTTGATGAGATGTAAGAGTCAGATGTCAGCCTAAAATATAGCTTGAGATGGACCTTGGATTAAAGGTTTGTTGGATTACATATATGATGGAGATATGTGAGGGCTCTGAGGGCTTAATGTCTACTCAAATAGATGGACCATGACTAATGGACTTAACATTGGTAAACATTGGACCGGACTAATATGCTATAAAAGGCTTTGGGCTTGAATGACTCAATAATTAATGGATAGAGATCAAAGGAAGATCTTGGATATAGTGGTAGATAAGATCACATTAGATAAACATCAGCTCTAAAAGATAAAGACTATGTGGGATGATCATCTGAAGCTAGTAGAGTTCTTCACGGATATAGATGTATCGTTCCTAATTAAATGTAATCTCTTATCTTCTTAATTGTGATGTAGATAAATCCTATTAGATAAAGACCTATTTGGATTGGGGTGTCATTCAATGGATTAGTGTGATGTAATCTAATAAGGATAGAGGCGATCTAGTTAGTTCATTTCAATCAGGATTCTGAATCGTAAAGCTAGAGGTGCCTATAAATAACTTATTTGAGCCTTGCTCTTAAACAATTGAGATAGAAAGGAAGGAAACACATTGAGAGAGCATTCCTTTGTATACTTGTAGGGAAGTATTAAATGTTGGTTTTTACCATAGCTCTTATGTGTTTATTATTTCTTATGATTATTTAATACTTTCTTAGTATTCTTACTCAAGCGTAAGACTTAAACACTTCGAAAGTCGTGAGGCGCTCAAGAATAAGGTTTTGTTAGTCAATAATTACATAAGAAGGCTAAATCTTGTTTAAAAAGACCTAAGTGAGATTACTGTGCAAAAGAGTAGACGCGACTTTGGTATAAGCTTGATGTTTAGGGAAACCTTTGTAATAATAGCACCATTAGTAAGAGACAACAGGAAAAGGCTAGCTAAGGTTATTTGTAACATCCCCTCACTTATGGGAAGGATAATTTAGTAATTTGGCACAGGTTAGGATTGTTTAAAGTGCATTGACATACTCATGCATTCATATATGCAGATAAGTGGCAAATAGTAAATTTTTGCACATGTAAATGTTTGTACCTGCATTCATGACATATCCCGGTTTAAGTGTGA
>JANIIA010000001.1:8410161-8437304 GCA_027478495.1 Erythroxylum alaternifolium
TTAATTGACAGCCAAACAGTCTACTGACTTTTTAAAAAAGCTCTTCTCAGAAAAGCTCTACTGACAAAAGCTCTATTAACAAAAGCTCTACTGATATAAGCTCAACCAAACAGGCACTTAGTGAATGGGGAGCCCACCAAGTTGTTCAAAGGGGAAAAGGCCTAATACAAGAGTACTTTGTATCCCCTCAACTATTTATTATATGTATTAAAATCTTGATTAGATTAGTGAAATATAATATATCTTTGAATCCTAATTTCAACTGCTAAAGCAAATGTAAGGAACCTAGATTATTCAACTTTATCTTTGTAGATGATCTCTTGACATTCGCTAAAGCAAATGATAGGTCAATATTTACACTAATAACATCCCTTTAGATGATTAATGAGCTATCTGATCTTTATATTGATTTTATGAAAGCCATCTTATAATCTCGTTAAGTGCCTCTAGTGAAGCTGATTGGTTATCCAAAATTATAGGATTACAAATCAATAAAGTCACCACCCCCATTCACTTATCTAAGGCTCCCATTATCCATTAAGAGATTATAATATAGCGATTGCAATCCTTTATTGGAAAAAACTTTAGAAAAGACTAGGATTAAAATAAAGACTTTTCCTATACATATAGAGTTTTTTTAAATTAAATGAGAATTTCATTAATAAAAAAATAAATATAGAACATCTACAAAACATACATAGGGGGTTATCCTAATCTCAAAATGATAGCATTGCTCCTAATCCACAGTATCGTATATGGTAAGCAGAAGAACCACAATGATAAAGGCTACAGGGTGCATCTTTTAGCACTTGTATTTCATGGATATTGTTTAATGTCTTTAATATCAGGAGGGTGAGAGCTTTTTGCTTATCTTCAAATCTTTAAGCATTCCATTCCTTCCATACGTTTTGTACACATAACCTGACTCCTACCGAATACAACGATTCCAAAAGGGATGTTGAATAGCTAACCATTGTATAACACTTGAAAGCATACAAGCTGATATTGACCATTGATATTTTTGTTTAACTACTTCCCAAATTTGGTTGGTAATCTCACACTTAAAGAATAAGTGATTGTGTGTTTCTTCCTCTGTTGAAAAAAACAGACATGAAATATTGATATTTAAGTACCTGATCTGATCAGTTGTATTAAGGCGATTTTGAATGGCTAGTCATAGGAGAAAGGAACTCTTTGGAGGAATATTTATTGTTCCAAACAATTCTAGACCAATTCATTACTAGTTTTCGCAATCTTAACAGGTCTCTCATGCTTTTATTGGACAGTTGGTGAGTTGGGCGAGTGTGCCAGAAAAAAGTGTCTTGTTGGAGTGAGTTTGGATGATATTGCAGTTGTAACTGGTTTATGCATATAAGAAAATGCCAAATGTTTCCGCTAATGAAAGATTCCATCTTTGTATTAAATAGGAGGTTAATAGACTACCTTACTTCAGCCGAGGAGTTTATGAGTACTCCTCTTCCCGACCAATTATCAACCCACAATGTAATGAGTTTCCCATTGCCAATAGAACATGTCATATTTGCTTTTACGAATTGCCTCTTCTGGAGAAGTTGATTCAAAAAGAAATAGTGTGATGCATATAGAGTTATAATGATAAAGTTAGTTTTAAATTCGTTACATATCCATTGGTTAACCTATATATTTATATCAAAGTGATTAAGTCTCTAGAAAGATTGATAAGAAGTTTATTATGGGGAGGAAGAAAAGCAAGCAAAACGATGGCCAAACTAAGTTAGAAGGAGATCAACAAACCAATTACAAAGGAAAGGTTAAGGATAACCTTAATCAACTTGACTAATAAGATACTAATAGCTAAAAGGTTGAGGGGACTAATAAAGGACAAAAGCAACCTATGAACTAAGTGGATAAATTAATATCTCTTAAAAAAGAGTAACATATGGGAAGTACAACTAGGGTTTAAGATCTCTTCTTTCATGACCCAAATTATAAGGTTGAGAGATAACTTGTCAAGTTCCTTTAAATATGAAATTAGAAGTAGAGAAAAAGTTACCTTCTTTTATGATGACTAGAGCAAAATAAGACCTTTGTACTTGTTTAATCTACAAGGGACCTGGCTAAATAGTATACCTATCAATGCTAAGGTAAAAGTATGGATAAGAGAGAACTAATGGTGTAACTTCACCCTGGAAGTAACAACAATACTATCAATGTACAACCCCAACCCCACGAAGGAAGATAAATACACTTTGCTCCATCACTCATCTGGTAAATTCACTAAGGAATCTTGCAGGGAAGTGTTGAGAGGAGGTAGGGACAACGTTAAATGGAGCAATAATATATGGAACAAGAACTTGAAGCTTAAGATGTCCTTTCTAATATGGATAATTATATTAACCAAGGTCAAATTGGAGTTCCTCAATATTCTAGATGTATGTGTGCTATGTAAGGAAGCTAGTTAATGAACTACATATTTTTTCTTTAATTGCAGGTTTTCTAGATGGATATAGGATAAAATATATGAACTAAGCCATATCCATAAGAAATGTTTCAATTATGTGGACATACTAGAATGGTTAAAGGAGGGAAAATCAATCATCAAAGGAGATAAGGTTGTTATCTTCAAAAATTTGGGAACAACTATTTAAAGATATGGACATAATGCAATACCAGAAGCTTTAGAGATAATGAGAGCACCAAAGAGGAAATTTTAAAGCAATGGGTTAGAGAGCAGCTCACGCTCAACCAAGAGGCTAGAAGCTATTAACCTAATTTGGCATTAACATGGAGAATCCTGAGTCAAGCTTATAGTGTTCAAATTTGAAAATTCTCATACTAAAAGTGAATAATTAGAGGGAGTTGAGGGTGCAATACCCTAAACTCTAACAATCATGGAAAGGAGAAATTTAAAGAAATCCCAATACATGCCCTGTCAGCGGGTACCAATCCATCAAAAGTTTAGTGATAACTTAAAAGATAGATCAAAGAAAAAGCAAAAAGAGTAGTTATACTTATGGGTGCAATCAACTAGATGGCTAATGCACAATCCAAGTAAGTGTAACAACAGGTAGCCTTGAAAAGTCTACACCAGATGAAAAAGACTCCAACTCCCAACACTTTTACAATAGGTGTCAGAGAGGAAACACACCACATACATCTCGTGCGAGGGGAACTGTTCACAAGCTGACTAACTTATGAAATGATAATGAATTATCCAAGCTTAGATAAGCTAGTTAATTAATTAATTAGGAGTGGAATAACATAGTCCCCAATATCTTTAAGCCTAAGTACTTGTTTTGTGCAAACTTCATTTTTCATACATAAATGAAAAATTTAAATAAAAAAACTTTCATGTACAAGATTAAGTTTTGTTCTTATAATTCTTCATGTTATTATTACCTTTTCTATTCATATACTTTATGGATCGTATTAATAAATATATATTATAATTTTAAGTAAAGATCAAGTTACTAAAATGAAGATTATAAATATTTAAATTAATTTAAAAAGCTATCAAATATTAAAATTTAAGTTAAAATTGTATTTAAAATATTTTGAGCTTTTTAACTTTTAAATCGAATAGTTGGCTCCTTAAATAAAATATTATATGAAGAAAAAGAAACAAAACTGAAAAGGGGAAAATGTGGAGTATAGATCTTATGTGCTAAGGTGCGCCGTTCTGCAAAGCATATGTATATACAATCCACTTCTAGGGTTTCTCTTGGATTTTCTTGCAATTCCAGTAACCGCCAATGGTCACCAGCTACCAGCTTATCGTCGGCCTCACACCGGAGCCGCTCTCTGCGGCAGGAAAGAGTTCTGAGAAGCTGAATCTCCCTGCGCTCCAGTCGAAAATGAAGATTGATCCTGAAGGTTACCAGACTGAGCTAGGTCTACTCTACAGTCAATTCAATTCGGCACTCGATCTATTCCGCCAACAAGCTGCTCTAAATTTCACGTCAACTTCCGACGTTAGCGCCGATCCGACTATCTCCAAGGACCTCGGTGATCGTGCCTTGTTTTTGGCTCATGTCACACCGTTTTACCCCAAGCAGTTGGCGGAGTTTCCACGTCAACTTGCCGAGTTTCTCAAAACGTCGGCAAAGTCGTTGCGGTCGGGGCTGAGGTGTCATGTTGCTCAGGCGCTAATTTTACTTGTCAACAGAAAGGTGAAAACTTTGAATGAATCAATGCTTATTAGTTACTCTTTTGTTTCTCGAAAGTATTTCTTATCGGATATAATTTCTCACAATTTGAATTTGTTCTCTACATTACTGCATGTTCTTAAATTTTGAGTTTTAGATGGTCGAAATTGGTGAAAATCTTGCCTTGTTCATGGAGCTTCAAACTCTGGGGGATAGGAATCTGAGAAAACTGAGTTTTTCTCACGTTGTTCACAGCATTAGGCGTATGAACAAGAAGCATAAAAATGAGGTTAAGAATCGACGGCTTCAGAATATCTTGTTTGGAATGCTACAGGTTCTTGGAATTTTCTATGATTAAATCTCTCTTTTTTGTACTTTGAATTTGTGTCTAAGTCATACTGATTGTTTATTTGTTTGCGAGCTAACAGCGAGAAGATGAGGCAGTGGCCAAGAGATCACTGACAACATTATGTGAGCTTCACCGCAGAAAGGTTTGGTTTGATGACCGGACAGCAAATGCTATTTGTATGGCATGTTTTCATTCATCATCAAGGTATTCCTTTTACTCCTAGAGTCTGTTCTATTTTCCAAACCACTAAAGTTCTTACAGTATTAGAGATTCTCAGGATCATGATTGCTGCTATATCGTATCTTTTGAATTATGAAAAGATTGAGGGTGATGACGATGATGATAGTGATGCTTCAAGCAGTGAAGATGACTCAAAACTTCAGAAGCCGCAAGCTATCCTCAGCAAAGAAGCAGTTTATAAGGTCAACTATTCACTACCTGCTTGTTTATTGATCTTAACAACTCCATATTTTAAGTGATAACCTGCCTATCTAAATGAGTATTGGATGACTTCAAGAACTTTGAAACGTCTAGTGATTTATTTAGCTCTATAGTGGTTTCATTTCAGATTTTTGAGAGGTTAATTTTTCTTTTGCTATGATCACTGGAAAGAGACCTAAAACTTTATATTCTAGAAGTTCAATAAAAAGTTTGCTATTAGTTAATATTTCTTCTATTTGTCCTACACCATTCACCATCTTGTCTTCTAAGCATGGGTTCTGTTCCTTCATTTGTTGGAGACTTCAAAGTTTAACTATTATTATTATTTTCTATTTTCTATTTTATCTTTGTCATCATCATCATTATTATTATTATTCTTTATTTTTATTCTATTTTATATTTTTAGTTTTTACCTTGTTCTTTTTGTATTGTATTATTTATTTTATTATTTTTATATATTTATTTGTAAGTATTTAGTTATATTTAATTATATTATTATTGTTATCATTGCTATTATTCTTTATGATTACTTTTACTATTTTAATATGTTTTTTATTATTATTCTTTATTTCTATTTTCGTTTAATTTTATGTTTTATGTTTCATATTGTATATATTATATTTTTTTTATTATAGTTTTGATTTTTTCTTACAAATAGGTTTCAAAAACTTATTCCTTTTTGTCTTTTTATTTTTATCTTTTTTTCTTTTCTCTACGGATTCATTGGAAATCGCCTCTCTACTAGTCGAGAGTAAGGTTGTGTATTTTTGGACTTTCGCAGACCTCGTGTCTTAGCAGGATTTCTACTGAAATTTTGTTGTTGTTCTAAGAAATTTAGTGCGGTTTATTGGATTTTTTTTATTTCACTCAATTACAGGCCTACCATAAAGGTACCTCATCCAGTAAGAAAAAGAAGAAAGCAAAACTGGAACGTGCCATTCGTAGCATGAAAAAAAAGCAACGGATATCATCTGAAACTAGTAGTTCAAATAATTATTCACCACTTGTCCATCTGAAGGATGCACAGGTGTGCCACTGTCTTATCATTCTATAGTTATACAAGAAAGTCCAGTGAACAGATTTGTAACTCCACTTGGTTGCAGGGATTTGCTGAGAAACTATTGTCTCGTTTGCAGACTTGCAATGAACGTTTTGAGGTGACTTCCCTGTCTTTTTTGTTAAGATATCGGTTTGCATGTTTTTGTCGCTATTATTGGTATATTGCTGGTCTGTCTAGTATTTTATCTGGGTTTCATGGCTTGGAAGATATTGGGAAGCATGAGTTTGATATTAGAATGAGGCATGCTAAGTGGCAATTCTTTTCTTTGTCCTTCTCTTTTCCTTCAGCAAATGTATTAAAATATAGCTTGCGTGCAAAACTTAGGTTAAGATGATGATGCTGAAAGTAATTGCGCGTACTGTTGGGCTTCACCGATTGATTTTATTGAACTTTTATTCTTTTCTTCAGAAGTATGTTCAGGTATGATGGCTGCTTTATTCAAGTTGAATTATTTTCTATTCAAACCTTTTCAAACTCACTTAACTCATTTATCCAGCCACATCAACGTGATATCACCAATTTGCTTGCAGCAGCAGTGCAAGCCTGCCATGATATGGTATGGTCCTCTGTTTCTATTTGTTTGATTACAAGATGTAATTCTGAGTTTGTCACTTCCTCCCACTTTAGTTATTGACACCCCCTGTTTCTCCTGCTCCCCTGTCTTGTTTCTACACTCTTGCTATTGTATTACCCTGCTAATTGAGAAATCTTGTGTTCTACAGGTACCTCCTGATGCAGTTGAACCACTATTTAAGCAAATAGTTAATCAATTTGTGCATGACCGTTCGCGTCCTGAGGTATTTCTCTTTTCTTTTGAACATTTATGTTTCTGCAAATGCAGCTGGTTGAGAACTTTTTATTTAATTTTTTCTTTGACTTGTCTTGCTTCATTCCAGGCAATAGCTGTTGGACTAAATGTGATAAGAGAAATATGCTTGCGTATGCCTTTGGTAACTATTCCCGTGCATTTCATCTCCACATTCTCCTGGCCTTGTTCCTTTTCTAGTGAAACTCACATAAGTTTGATGAGTTCATAATCCTAGAGCTTTTATATATTAATAGTGTAGCTTTCTTTAACTGAGGTGCTCGAGCCTGATTTTCTCATTACCACACTTATACCCCTTCTATGCTGTTTGGTCATTCCAAACTTAGAAGCTTATTAAAACCAATAATTTTTCTTGTGATTTCCAGTTGATGACACAAGATTTGCTGCAAGACCTGGTACTATATAAGAAGACGCATGAAAAAGCAGTCTCAGTTGCTGCGCGATCTTTAATGACTTTATTCAGAGAGGTAGCCAAATGTTTGTTGATTTGATGTTTCTTTCCGTTGTACATGTGAGTCATTGCAGCAATTGGCACGCACATCATAAATTTGAGATTATTAGCTACTTTTTCCTTGCAGATTTGTCCATCATTGTTGCTTAAAAAGGACCGTGGTCGCCCTAGTGATCCCAAGGCGAGGCCAAAAGCATATGGAGAAGTCACTGTTTCTAGCAATGTTCCTGATGTTGAGTTATTGCAGCATGATGATCGTGATGACGAAGAGGATGAGGCTGAAAATGCTGAAGATATTGATTATATGAGATGTTTTGAGGATGATTGTGATAGTGATGAGTTTTCTTCTGCCAGTGATGACCATGAAGATGACAACGATTCTGAAAGTAGGGATAGTGATGGAGAAGAGGACTCAATTGATGAAGACAGTGACAACAGCCTTGATGCCAATGATAGCGACCATGAGGAAGAGGGAGAGGGAGAGGGTGATAATGATATGGAGGAAATGGAGGAGGATGTGGAGGCGAATCATGAAAAAGTTAATGTTGACATGACTAAAGCTAAAGCAAGTAAGAGGAAGCTCTCTGATTTTGATGGGCAGCTTATTGCTGCTGACACAAGCCTTCGTGCTCTGAAGAGATTGGCAGATGAACAACTGAAGGGTGCCTCATTAAACTCAACAGATGCTTTTCTTTCTAATGAAGACTTCCAAAAAATCAAAGAGCTTAAGGTATGTTGACTTGGTTTTGATTTAGCAAATGTGGTTGCCATGTAGTTCATTTAGTGGGAAGGACACAGACCACTGACAGTTGATTTCTTCTTGTTAAACAATTCTGTAAAATTGTGGTTTTATGTACCCAAAAAAATTGAAGATTTTGGATGTGTCATAGGCAAAGAAAGCGGCAAAAGCTGCTTTAGCTCAGCAAGGATTCAAGGTTCCAAGTTCTGATCAACTGAGTTTTAAGCGGGTGGATCCTTCTAAGCTTGAAGTAAGCTCTTTTTCATTTGATAGTGACAGAAGTTAGGGTTTATTTGGTGGGAATTGAAGAACTAAGTTTTAACTCCGCTTGTTCTTTGTAGGCTCATATAAGGAGGAAGCTAACCAAGGAACAAAGATTGGCATTAGTGAAAGCAGGGCGGGAGGAGAGAGAGAAATATCAATCGAGGACAGCTGTGAAAAGGAAAAAGGTTATCTCTTTATTTGTTCAAAATTGTCGTCCCTAATTACCTATTTCCCTTTCAATTGCTTTGGATTTCTACGAGAGGTTTATTGCTTCAAGTCCCTTCTCTTTGGACTTTTCTAAGAGAGAATTTTCTTGGTTGTAATTCTGGACAGACCGGTGGTTTGAGCAATCAACAGAAGGAACGCAAGAAATTGATGCCTTCGGCTGCAAAAAAAGCTAAGATTGCAAGATCTAGACAAGAAAAAACCCAGAAACAACGTCGTGGTGGTAAACAGTTTCGAGGAAAGAAAGCCTGGAAATGCTAGGACTACGACACTCGGCTTCATTGGAACACGTTTGTACGTGTTTTTTTTTTTTAAATGTTATTTAAGTTGGGTGTCTCGTCGTAAATGCTACTGATTTAAAGTGAGGCAAAGAGAGATAACATGCGCTAAGTAATTGAAATTTTGTTAAAATATCAATCTTTCAACTATAGATAGATCTGTAACTACTTGGAAATTTTGCCATCTAGACATCTGAACCTCAAATAACAAATTGGAAGTAGCAAGATGAAATAAATAAATATCATCCGAAAATTAGATGAGAAGAAAGGATCCAAAAAAGCATAGCGAGCGAGAACAAATCGTGTTACTCTTCTAGTAAACAGATACTGGCGGCTTCGCTATTATTTTGACCAAATATATCAGTAATTCCATCCCAGTTGTTTCTCTCTCTAGCTTCCCAATACCCACCCCTATAACGATAGCAGCCATCCTCATCCCTTTGGAACCATCTTGGTTGCCACCCACTTTCCTGCAGCCTTCTTGCCTGCAATCATCATATACAAACGAGAATTTTAGGGGAAATCATTTCGTACTCTAACCCAACTTCACATGTTAAACCATTGCGTCGCGTCTAGATCTAAATAATGTTCCGAATGCAACACACTGTTATTCAAAATTAATACCATCATTTGTTCTCTTAAGGTTGACCCATACAAAAGGAATTGATCTACTAACAGAAAGCCATGCTGTACTAGGATTGCTTTTGCCTGCGATATATCCCAGAAATGATTAAAAAGCTAAATACCTGTCTTTGTAGCTGTTCAAGTCTCAACTTCTCTGCATTTGCCAATTCATATTCACCATTCTCTAGATGCCTCTGATCTGGCCTCAATCGTGAGTCAGTGGGAGGCAATTTCTCTAACAAGCCAGGAGTAAGTTCATTGAGTGATATTGCAAACGGGGTTAGATTGTATCTTGTCTTCGTACCAGATTTATCTCTTTCCCAGAGCAAGACAGCTTCGCTCATGGGGTCATATCCCTTTGGCTTTGTAGTTGGATCTCCCAGTACATAGTACATTGCTTCGTCCCACTTTCCCACTAACATAGCTACCTTTTCACCACTCCTATTGTCTTGCACAAAGCCATGAACCTATCATTGCACACAGCTTCATATTCTTAATAGGCATAAACAAAAATTCCAATTTAGTCATTTCATGATAGGAGCAGCTCTTCCCATGATCTAAGTGAATGAAATATAAACTGACTCGTCATGGGCAATTAAAAGACGAAAGCAACTAATTGCCCAATCCAAGAATTTACCAGAAAACAGATTCCTATACAAGGACAATGTATTGGGTGGTAAAAAACTAATTCTGAGTAGAACATCCCAATAAAGAATATTAGTTTACGAAAAATGTAAATGTAGCTTCTTTGTAAAGGAAATAAAAGTATAGTTGAAGTGTCAAAATTAGTTGATTTTCTGCAGAATACTAATAAAAAAGGCCATTGGTCAATCTCTTATAAATATCTAAACAAAGCATAGATGATTTTATTCAAATCTCTATCTTAAAAGAAGCAGCTGAAGAGAAAAGTTTGGCTTGTCACTTCTGAGAACTCGAACATTTATCATGTAAAAGAAAATGTTAAGGAAAGAAATATCAATTATTTGCAGGAATAAAGGAATACCTGATGAGGATTTCGGTCTATGACAGACTGCTCCTTGAATTTCAGCTTACAAGAATAGTTGCCACTGCCTTTGATGCGCATTGTGCCATAGTGATCACAGTAAATTTTTCCAATGATTATGTTGTATATAGAAGTAGTGACCTTGCTCCACTGAAACGTCTCACCATCCTCAAACTGCAAGGTGAGAACACCAACAGGATCAAGCTGAATAGAACGCCCCCAAAACTTGCCTTTGAGGTTGGAGTCACCCCAGAATGTCCAGCCCCTTCCTTCACAGTGACAAGCAACAACCATTGGATGGTGACTCACCTGAATGTAAATAGCTTATAAGGAAGTATTTCAAAGATAATTTGTCATGAATTCATATTATACTTTGCTTTTTAATCAAGCCATGGGGATCAGGTAATGTTTTAGTATCAATGGCCAGGAATATAGTTCAAGAATAGAACTCATGGATGTTCAATATAACGTCAAAAGAAAAGTACTTTTTCAGAGAAAAAACGGAGTCCTTTATCTGGATAGTCAGCCTCATATGTCTCCCCTAGGAGAGGGTTGAAGGGTTTACACTGCCGACCTTCTGTCGAGGCATAGCCAGATACAGCAAATGCAGCTACTTTTAGAATTCTCAGCAAATCATTTCCCTGCACCATTGGTACTTGTATTTAAGTGAAAAGAAATAAAAACTCCCAACATTTTCAGAAAGAATGTTATGTTACAAATTAGACTCCAGATCAGATGTTAAACATCAGAAATAAATAGTCACAAAAACCAATGATCATCAATTATTAATTGTTTATTTCTCCATTTACTTTAGAATTTCTGTATCGAGCCAACACCAAAAAACAGATTTCTCTATGAATTGCACCAATATGAAAACATTTGGAACCTAAAATATCAACTTATGACAACATACCTTTTTCAATCTCATCTGACTAGGGACAGCCTAATCAAGAAGTCTAAACATGTACATTTGGGACACATCATGTAGAATTTTCAAAGCCTGAAGATCTATTTGACACAGACTATGCGAGTTTATACAAGGAATAAACGGTAAGAAGCATATCATGCTTTATCACAGCTTTTTCACAGAAGGAAGCAGACTAGGGAATCTAACCTGCTTGCCCCATTTCAATGCTTGGTCAACTAAGTATGAGTACTCCAAATCCTCAAAGCACTTCTGCAACGAAGAGAGTGGTTCGTTAAAATAAACAGGAAGACAAACCCCAGACAAGTCTTTCCCAATGTTGTCCTTGATAATTGACCACAACCCGACAGGCTTCTCTTTCTCCTTTGGTTCTGGAAGGTTATCTCTTCTTTCAACATAAGGATACTTCACTATCCTAATATCATTCTCAATCCCATTTATTTCCCTCATGCAACCAGATAAAAAGGGATCTTTATCATGTACAGAAGCATTTTCCACAGAGTCCCTACTCCGATAGGAAGCACTTCTTAAAGCATCTGATGACAAAAAGTCATTTGTATCAAAAAATATGACTTCGTCTTCATCAGTTTCAACATCCACTCCATCTTGACTTTCATTATCGGCACCAGATTCACTGGCACTGCCCTCTGACATGACAGAATAGAAATCTGTGAAATGAGGAGTATAAATATCAGTAAACCAGTAACAGGAACATGACCAAAGCCTCAGCCATTGCCAAAAGAAACTAAATTTCAATACAACTGATTTATTCTCCCTGTAAAAGACTGAAATAGGAAGATTCTATGTCACATTTAAATTGAACCTAAACCAAAAGGGAGTAACATCAATATTTGAATGCTTTGACAAAAACTTGATATCTAATGAATTAAAGTTTGCCATATAATGGTCCAAGAAATAGAGATGCTATAAAGTATACCCACTGGTAAGACAAAAAACTGAGAACAAGGAATATGAAATAAAATTATAGCATATTTAAGGTGACATAATATACAACGATCAACAAGATGAGTTCAATTGATGGGTACATAACAAGAGAAGTTCCTTATAAATGTTATGATTAGCTTTACTTCAATGCTGCTATACAATAGTATTTCAGAAATCAACCCTCAGCTACCACAAACAAAATGTGTGCAACAGTACAAAGATAATTGAGAATTTTAAAGCTCAACTAACCACTAAATCTTCTATTCGCTTCAAGTTCCTTTGTTTCATCCACTACAGTAGCTTCCAGCTCTATTTTCTCTGTCTGCCAAATTACAAGGTACAAGTTACAGCTCAAAAGAGAAACATCTGCGTCCAGCAATATATGCATGACAAAAGTTTACTACAGAAACCAAAAAACACTGAAAATGCCATGCCATATCACCACCTAAATATAAAATAAAAGATTACAGAATCATTAAAGTGAAAAGTCATCGATCGCAAATGTACTTCAATAATACAGGATTCAGAAAGGGATCACCCATCAAATTTTTAGATAAAAGGCATTATCATGAGCTTACTACTTGTTATTTAAATGTTTTCACAGCATCCAAACATCTACAGACCTAAACCACAATCGCAGATCTCATTTTCATATGTGAAACCAACACCAGTGTCATTATGATGTTAAATGTTCTTAACATCTACAAATTCGAAAAATGTTCTTTAAACAATGACAAAAGAGAAAAACAAGAAAGATGGATAAAAATAGAAGACAAGAATTAAAAATACCTCTAATTGCCTTAATGTTTCCAAAAACATGATATGTTTATCTTGAAAAGCTTTCAACTGGTTTTGCAACTGTGAGAGTTCCGAAAGCATGATAGATTCACAGTCTTTGATGACTGCCTCACCAATGCCTTCCTGCAGCAACCGAAGTCGCAGCTTCTCAGTTGAAACAACAAAATCTTCAGATTGTGAAAAATCACTACTTATCATAGTTCTAGGGAAACGATCTTTAGCAGCCTGTAGGGCCTCAAGCCATGCGGCCCTATCATCTCTTGATATGCAACGCAGGTGAAGAGTTTTTGTTCCAGTGAATATGCTGAGCCTTTTCTCATCAGATTTGCTGGCACGAATTGAGGAAACCTGCCCACCAAATCGTCCAAATTGCAAACTCAGCTACCACAGTCAAAGCAACCTATGAGAAAAAGTTCATGAAAATCTAATTATAGCTTCTTAATCACACAATTAAGAACTTGTGAACAGCAAATTCAAAGAAGAGGGATTAACACTTTGATCAGATATTTCAATATCAGCAAATAAGGAGTCAGCATAGATATGAAAAGTAGTTATCATGGAATTGGTTACTTATCATGCATATTTTTAAGTTTAACAGCTCAAAATCCATTGGGACAAACAAGAAGACACACTTTTATATTCAAGAAGCAGCTAGGGTCAAACACATAATTTGTTCAGTAGATGGTTTTGCAGAAGACAATCAAACAAATTGCAGAGATCACTTCTATTTTCTTCCAGAAGATCTGACTGATTTTTCTCCACAAGGATTTGGTCTCAGGCCTTTTCCTTTTTTTGTTTCTTCTATTGCTAAGAATGCTCTTTTACACATCCCGGTATCATGAGTATTTGAAAGGAATTCGTTCCAACTTCCTGTATAATCCATGCGTGCGAGTCAATTCTTTTTAGATATTGGACGGTATGCAGCTTTTTAACTCTTTAACATACAGTATCCAACTGGTTTTAAGCACAGTCAGAAGTGGAACAACATAGATAGCATAATTTCTCACTTGACTCTGAGCACGTTTCATAATATGCACTGGAATCAAATCTCATCCTCGCCAAAGTTCCCTGCTAGGTCATTTATCAGCCAAACAAACGCATAAAAGACAATTCCGTAGTTTTCGAAAACATTCCCACAAACAACAAAAAGCCGCAAAAAGGTCGCAACACGCATCACTATCCTTAACCCAAATTAAAATAACCATATATATACATACATTTCCAATGAGGACCTCCACTGAATAAAATAATAAATAAAACAGCAACAAGAGCGAAAACAAAACAAACAGTAAACACAAACCTTTAAGTGTATCTCGCCGAAAGGCTTACATCGCCTGAGCCGACTACTACCGCTACTATTACTACTATTCAAACTCGCGGCCTTCCTCATATATTTAACGGAATCTTCTCCGATCACAACAACACTCTTCTCTCTTGCCGGACTCAAAACAATCTTGTCAGGTCCATGAATCTTATAGTACGATAAGACTCCATCTTCCAGAACAAACCACCGGGATCTCCATCCTTTCCCATAATTAACCCATTTGTACAGAATCCCCGCAATACTCCCACTCACGCCTCCATGAAACACTTTGGAGTCTCTAGCCTCTGTGATCGGGTCTTCGGTCTCGTGATTAGTTTCGAAATCGTTGCCAACGGAGGACGTCTGAGCGGCGAGGCTAGGTTTGGAGCTGTGATTAACGGCTCTGATCGGCGCATCGAGCCCTAGCTGGGAGTTGCTCATCGATTTCGCGACCACCGGGTCAGTGCGATCGCGATCGATCGAAACCGGAGCAATGCAACAAAGAGGATTCATGGAGGAAGTAGCAGAAGGTCAAAAAGGACGAAGAGTGTTTGATTCGGGTCGGGTCGGAGAATGTGTAACCCGATCGGGAAATGAGAAACGTTTCATAAGAAAAACGAAGATTAGTAACGACTACATATATAAATACATTAATTATATAGATGGACTAAATGAACTGAGCAGCAGTGGCTGAGGTTCTGGGTTGTTGATGATAAATTACTACTACAATTAAAGAGACGGAGAGGGAGAGGGAGAGAGAGCGAGTGGTGATGGCCGCAGATCCATTTAAGACAGTGGTCAGGTGGTGCAGACGAGCATTATTGTACAAGTGTGAAGTCTAAAGAAAGCTCGGTAAGCTAGTCTATGATTAACCAAAGATAGATGCTTGATGTTGATGAAAGCAAAGATACACACACTATCACTATGTAAATAACTAGACTAGTCCATGGATTTTGGTGGTGAAGATTTCACGCGAGTATTCAGTTGAGCCGAACCGAACGGAGTTTATTCAATCATTTTTGTCTTAAATCCGTAAATTATGGACTTTGGTTGGACTGCAGGGAGGGACAAGGTAACGTGGGCGAGGGCAGGGGGGGCGTATGTCCGTTGGTACGTTGAGGTGATAAAAATGGCTTTAGTTCATACTCCCATTTTGTACATCTAACTTTGGATCGGATTCCATGGCTAATCTAATCAGTTAGCTTCAAAAATTATAGTAACACTGAAATTAAGCTCAAAGTTAAGTCTATTAATCGGGTCAAAGTCAAAACCAATGGAATTCTCTAATTTAAAAATTTTAGAAATTTTCTTTTCAATTTTTTTTGTATTTTTCATTTTAAAAAATATTCTTTTATAATTCAACTAATTAATAATAACAAAATACACATATGGTATACATATTGTACATGGGTCAACAAATATTTCTTATATGATAATTCTTAAATTCGAATTAAATTAATTAAACATGAAGTAAATAAATAATTTATTATAATTATCTTAACATACTAATTTAAGTCTAATTTATTATAATTATCTTAAACTATTAATTTAAATTAATAATTTAAAACTATTAATTTAAATTAATAATTTAAGTTAATTATAATAAATTATTTATAGGTCTAATAGTTCGAGCAGTGGTTTCTCCACCTCCAAATAAGATGGCTTATTTAGTATAGTATTTGAAGTGATTCGACGCATGCTTGTAATGGTAAATAATAAGTCAATTTTCGGAAGTGATTGGCCTATGACCCTCAAACCATATCTTTGATTTATGGAGGATTTGGAAGCTAAGAAGCATGAGTTCAAGTTAAAGGTAAATATAGATGACATGGGATTAGAGCATAATATTTCTCCATATACAAGAATTTGCGAAATGCAAACCTACGAGAGAGCTAGTTTCAATAGACTCAGGGAGGTCATTGTCTACCGTGATAACTTTAGGTATATGATGAGATTACATTTTAATGAATTTTTTGTTACTTTACTCATGAAATTGGCCTGAGTCTAGGTCAGTTACACCCCTACTCATGATGCCTGATATCAAAAATTTAAGTAGTATGTCATTTAGGAGAGATCGAATATAGCATAAAACTATCAATTAAGGCTTGAAGACAAATTTCGAGGTGGTACAATATGTATAACATGCCTGTTATGTGCATTAAAGTATGTAAGCTACTGAAAGGTGCCCATAATTGGAAGAAGAAGCTTTTTTTTTAGAGGATGGTAGTGGTTAGGGTTCAGGTCTGTATGGACTAATCCTGACTTTTTTTTTTTAATAAAAGGGATAACTCTAATAGTTTATTGCTTATCCAATGTAAGGCTTTGGTGGAACAAACTAGGTCCTCACCGTCTTGTTGAGATGCAGACTAAGAAAATGTTATTAAAGGCTAGAGTTTCTAATAGAAAGACCTATAAATATTTGTTGTTTATTCAATTTTTAAATAATTTAAGGTATATAATAAGCGTAATATTACTTTTTCTATCACTGCGAAAATAGATCTCAATGACATTACAAATTTTACAAACACATCATTTAAGAACCCCCAATTTAAAATTTTCATCAACTTTTTGTTAAAAAAATAACTATTAATTTTTTATTATTTTTTATGGCCACCTTGTCGGCTAAATTCTCGTTTTATTATAAAATTTTTTCTCAATCCTTAGTCTGTACTAGTAAAAAGGGGTGAGTCCGAGTGTAGAATACTCCGCTAAAATAGATGGCGGGTTTGGTATCACCCCGCCACAGTAGATGGCGGGGTGAGCTAGGTGTGCAATTCCCCGCCAAATGATTTGGCGGGGTGCAAACGTCACCCCGCCATTTAAGAGGGCGGGATGACATGGCTCACCCCGCCACTCAATTTGGCGGGGTGAGGGCCCATCCCGCCATTGTGAATGGCGGGATGGGCAGCCTTTTGCAGGGTGTAGAGTTCTGCACCCTGCATTTCTCTCTTTTTGAGAGAGCCAGCAATAATGCTGGCTCTCTCTTTGTTATAAGACCAAATGCTTCTTCAAGCATTCGGTCTTTGTTAAGCTCTCACGAAGTTTTTCTCTCCTGATTTCTGCTTCAGGTGTCGCTCCTCTCCTCTTTGGTTTTGCTTCTTTAAGAAGTGTATGCATTCGGCTGATTTTAGTTGTTCATTTGTTGTGGCATAGATGTTCTGCAGCTATCTCATTTTAAACAGGTTTATATTAAAATTTTGTTAATTTTTTGTAATATTGATTTATTGTAGATATATATTTTTTACATTAAATATTTGTGATATGAATATTTTAAGATTTTTTTGCGGCTAAATTCTCAATTTATTACAGTTTTATATTTCAAACCGTGATATATGCTAAAAATAAGTGAGAGTGTTGAGCGTAGGTGTATGGCCGGGTGGGACCTACCCCGCCATTGTGGATGGCGGGGTGGTGCCAAGGTGTCCACCCCGCCATTGTAAATGGCGGGGTGGACCCTAAAATGATTTTTTTAACTATTTTTTTGATTTTTAACTATTATTAAGGTTTTGTTTTTTTAGGGTTTAATTTTACTTAGGGTTCTCGTTTTTTGTAGCATAAAAAGTTTTTTATTTCTGGGTTTAGTTTTATTTATAGTTTAGAATATTTATACAAATTTAATTTGAAGTACAAGTATTTATACAAATTTTATTATGATTATATTATTAATAATAATAAGAAATGTAATTATAATAAATATAAATATAATTAAGAAATTGAATAATAATAATTAATAAAATTTATAATAATAAGAATAATAAGCAGAAGATTAAAAATAAAAAGTAAAATAATAATAATGATAATGATAATGATCATAATAATAATAATAATAATAATAAAACTAATAATAAAGTAATTTAATATTAATAATTAGTAAAATGAAAAATGATTAGAATAATAATAAGTATAAAAATAATAATAAAAATAATTAATATTTATAAGAATAATAAATTCTATAATAATAAGAACACAAATAATAATAATATGGGCTTTTTAAATAATAATAACAATAAAAATTATTATTAATATTATAATAACAATAATAAATGTAATAATTATTAGAATATTGTTAATAATAGAAATAAACATTAATAAAATTAACAATTTATATAGATTATCCGGACAACTGCCGTATGAATCAAAAAAATATTTATTTCATCACTTAATGCATATATATTGTAAACTTATTACTTATATTAATTTATTACTCATACTTATTGTTTATATTCAACCATGTTTATTCATGTTATTAGTTAGTCTTATCTGTTTAAACTCAATTGATATTATTGATTTCTTTAAACTTTTGTTATGTTATGGCTTTATACCATTCTTACAGCAATATCTACATGATCAAGTTTTTAAACCTACGATCGATTATCACAATCTATTATAATTATCGTTCTATTTCAGGCATGAATAGAGGATATTTTGATCGCAAAGTAGCCTTAAAAGTATCAATCAAAGAAACTTATGAACGAGAAGAAAGATTGGACCAACGTTTAATCAGATATCACGCCGCTAATAAAGAAGCTCATAATTCAATAGATGCTCGAATTATTTAAATAGCTCGCGCTATTTAAAGAGCTCGAGCTCGCGAGGGCCAGCAAACTTAGCGCTCCCCTCGCGAGGACCAGCAACGTTTAATCATATATCGCAAGCGCGCTGGTCCCACACGTGCCCCACGACCGTGAGACCCTCGCGAGTGCGACCGGCCATTTTTGAATGACAGGGTGAGCAGGCTTTGTCAGCAACCCGCCATTCCCAATGGCGGGTTGCTGCTGGTGACACATATTGCACCCCGTTAAATGCAACAGCGGGATGTTTGCCACGTACCCAACCCTGCCATCAGCCTTAGCGGGTTGTCTTATTTCTACCAACCCCCATTTTTTCTATCACATATCAAGGATTGAAATTAGTTTTTGTAATAGACCGAGAATTTGGCCTAAAAAATGCGCTAATCATATATTGTTCAATTACTTCACGAGGAATTTAAGATTTTGCATTATATTGGTGGAGCTTGAGAAACATTATCATTGACTTAGGAGGATTATGTATTATTATTTACATGTACGATATACTAAAGTTTTAATTACATAAGAAAAAGGAAGTTGAATCTTAAATTTTTGAACCATGCTTTCTAATTAAGTTGATCGTAATTGCTATTTTCATGCATCTATCATATATCACAAATTGCCAATATGTACACAACATCTTTATATGCAACATTTGCCTTTGTTATTCATACATGGAAAACTAAAAAAAGTTTTAAAAAATGAAATGCAAAGGGAGAGAAACAAAAATTTTCAAATTTTCAAATCACTAGGATGATTATTAATAGTTTATACAACACCTTCAAAGTAAGATAATCAATACTCTATATTTATTTTATACAATATAATATAACAAACTCCTATAAAAAAGATGATAACTGCTCTAACATTCTTCACTTGCTCTTTGATCTCATTATTTTTCTTTAAAATGATAGTTTATAGACTATATTCTTCTTTGCTTAATATTTCACATGCCTTTGAGGAACATTTATATCTTTTCTTAAGTTGTGAATTATGTTAATAGCTATTTCAGGAAACTTCTCATCATATCATCTAAAGAAACCATATTTACTATCCTGCAAGGGAATGCACTAATTTCAGTTGATTACATAAACTGAAATTATTTTAATCACTAAATAATTGCCCAACTAGATAATTGGGGAAACTTTAAACCTACCTGGATTATAATCACTCCATGAAGTCCTCAGTTGAGAATTTAACCCATAATAACAAATGACACTTTACATTTTTTGTAGATGTGTTCGCAGATGAAGTAGTAAAATCAGTATAACAATATCTCAACTCATAACATGTCTAAACATATACAAAGGAATGTGAATGGATGACAATGCCTAAAGATGCTAATAATTGATAAACAATATAGTAAAAGTAGAGAGGAATACCAGAGATTACTTTGACGTTGTAATCTAAATAAATAACCATCATGTTACAATTAATAATCAAAGCATCTTTAGTGTTGCATTTAAGAATTATTCATCATTCAGTATTAAAATTTATGTCTAAAAGCATACATTTTAAGTCCATTCTAAATTTTTAAGTGAATTAAGTAACTATATTTTTAATTTTTATTGTTTTTAGGTCACCAGTCTACCATTCATGTCCTCTTCTCAATGTAACTTAGTGAGTGAAAGTGGCACATCAATCTCTTTTACGTTAGTTTATGATAATCCCATCTTCCAACCAGATTCAAACAATGCAAAAAGTCCTAAATGCCAAAGAAAATAAGAAAAAAGTCTTACGTACTGATAAAATTGTCACCAAAACGAGACAAACCAAAGAAAAAGAAAACTCTTTTGATAACAAAGCATTGGTTGGCAAAGATTTTGTCTAAGATGCGCCATTCAATTATTGGCCTCCAGAAACTCTGCTTTTTCGGTGGACCAAACTATCCACGAACTCGGAGATGTTTCTGTCAGAGCTTCCACCTTCAGACATGGCTTCTCTGCCCAATTTACTCCATTTCTTAGCGTTTACTTTCATCTCTTCCGACGATTCTCCCTCCATTACTTCCCTTACACAACGCTTTATCGCTTCTTGTTCAACAATCCCTTTCTCTTGAGAAACTTTAAGCCCCACTTTCCACACATATGTAATGCACTTGGCATTGGTTGCCTGATCTGTCCACTGAGTCATCACCACCATTGGCACTCCCAAGCACAAAGCTTCCAAAGTAGAGTTCCACCCACAATGTGTGATAAAACATGCTATGGCCTTGTGAGCTAATACCTCTAATTGTGGGCACCATGACACCAGCAATCCTTTCTCTTTTGTCTCTGCGATAAATTCTGTTGGGAGCTTGGCCTCCTCAGAGGCCCTTACAACCCACAAGAAATAGTAATTGCTTTCTTTTAGACCCCAACATAGTTCTACCATCTGCTCAGAATCTAAGACCGCCAAACTCCCGAATGATACATATATTACTGATCCTTCTGGTTTCTCATTTAGCCACTTGGTGCAAGCATCGTTGTTTGGCTTGAAGATACTGAAACCATAGTCCACATCGTCTGTAAGTCTCTTGTCCACATACATGGAAGGTATGGTTGGTCCAATTGTCCTTACCGGCCAGAGCTTAGCCATCCAATCCACCACCTACATGATGTTAAGTTATATAACTCAATATACATCAGAGCTAGCACAACCAAAAATTCTCTTATGAACAGGGGCTGCAAACATTTAAAAGGAGGAGCTGATACAAGAAACAAAACAGAAAAGTAGAGTAGAGTTTTGATGGGACTTTTATCAAACTATTAGAAGATCAAGGCAAAGTGACCTGGAAACTTTATTTATGCCACATGTTGCCTTTAAACGGCAGCAATTACTACCAACTCAAAGAAAAACAATATTCAACTTATCACGTAAACAATTGCAAAGATCCAACCTCTGGTTCCAGCTCATAAATTGTGTTGAAAAGAACCCAATCTGTTTTCTCAATATTGGAGAATTGATCCAAAAGCATGCTCAGGCAAGCAGGATAAGATCCAAAACGATATAAGAAGGATGGAAAATCCTGAGGTTGAAGTGGAGGCAACCCAGGAACCAAAATTTCAGTCTCTTCAAGAGGAGCTTTGATGAGACCTTGTTGAGCATGATAGTAAATGCTACCAACAGCACAAGACTGTGTGAAAAAAGCAGCTCCTGACAATCCACATTTCTTGGCCACATCAAGACACCAAGCCAAGAATGGATCGTAGATAATGCAATCGACAGGGTCGCCAGAGCCACTTAGCTTCTCAATGAGACGAGTAAGAGTCTGTGAACCCACTTTGGAAAAGGTTTCCAGATACGTACCTATGCTCTCTGCTTCGTCTATACCGCCTTCATCGTAGCCATCCGAGATGGTATCGAGAGGAATATAAGTGGATGATATTGCCGTGTGCATAATAGACTTGACGATGAACCGAGTAGCAACCAATCTAACTCTAACCCCCTTGTTCTTCAATCGCTTACTGAACTGAAGCATGGGGTTAATGTGGCCTTGTGACGGATAGCATACCACTAAACAGTGAGCTTCTTGTCTCTTGTCGTCCTTGTCCATTGTTTGGTTCTACTCAAAATTGGACCTTCTTTCTCATATATTACAGTTGATTCACATGACGAAGTGAACAATTTGTAAACGGCAGTTTTTTGTCTTTTCTAATTGAAATGATTCCAACTCTAGTGCATAATCGACTCCTAAAATTCTGTTTAGTTGAATTGAATAGCGGGCACCGAGTACGAAAGAGACAAGACCATTACAGAGCTATCTTGTCAACATCGATATGGAACGACATTTTTTCTTTTTTTTCTTTTCAATTTTCATAAATTATGAAATTTTAATTTTTTATTATTATCATTATTATTGTTATTGTTTTTAAGGTATTATCATCAAGTGGTTTAGTTTTCATCTAATAACATATTTATTCTTGCTATATTAATTATAATTTTGTTCATTATCTATTATTAAACAATAAAATTATTTTTATATTTTACTAATTTTTAATCTCCTCGACAAATGGGGCTATCCGGACATGAACGAATTACCTTGCAATAAAAATTTAGTCCACACACGGAGTAGAATGATCTCACCAATCATTGTTTCCTCTTTTCAACATGCGCGTGTTATGGATGCTACTCATCATCATTAACCGTGGATCACGCGATTTTTCTCGTAGCACAAAGATGCAAGTGAAACAATCAGCGGTTCACATATCGTACATGACAGCAGCTTACGTACATAACAGTGCTCTATCAAGCGGACATGCAAAAGCAGAACCTTTGGCACATGCAAGCTGGCCAGAAACACTCCGGGTGGTCCTGCAGCCGCATGTGGAATGTTCCAAGGATCACTATGTTCCGTCGACTACGATATAACCAGGATCTCACCCACTCACCCTTTTTATCATAGCACCATTGGAGCGAAACACGGAGAAAGGGACCTAATCAATGTCCGAAAAGCTTGAACGCTGACCTAGCCAACTTCGTAGCATGATCTGTGCCTCCAAATTGGATAATTGTGGACTCCTTATTCAGGACCTCATTTCCAAAATGAAACGTATGTTAAGAAAACATACATAAACGCCAATAATATTTTCGATATGTATATAATTCTCATCATATTCATATTGACATCTGAAAATGGATGCAAGTGGACGGGCTCTGGATTTGTTTTATGCGTAATAATTAAAAGATATAAAGTTTTGTTAGACAGACTACCAAATCAATCCCATTTACTGTTTAGTAGACTCCAGCTCCCAATCTATCTATTTCAACCTCCCGTCAACTAGCACATGACAAGTTCGCGCTAGAGTCTCCTCGGTGAAGAAGGGAGGAAGCTATAATTCCAAAATCCACGTCAAATTGCTAGAAAGCCCAACTTTTCCACAAAGAAAGACTAACAATATCCAAATAAACTATAAAACGATGGTGCGTGTAAAAGTTAGACCTGAATATTGGCCTTCATATAGACAAAGAGACTATGAGAAGGAATCATCAATCCCTTTTCATAAATATACAGCAATCATTAATCACATCCTCTGCTCAAATTCTCTGCATTGTATGCTCCACTGAGGCTCACATCTGGCCTAATAACGCAGTACAGATTCCATAAAGAAATGGGTAGATGCAAATAAATCGAATTGCTTCAGCATCATTGTAAATCTTTACCATGCTACAAATCATTGACAAAAGTTTCGAGGAAGAAGACTTTTATTCTTGAAATTTTGATGTGACGAATTTATGATCTCTCTCAGAAATCTAAATACTACAAAAAGTGATTGACTATGGCACCCGTATTTTATAATAGTCATACAACAAGTGAACGGAATTCTTCTCATACCAATCACCTGGGATCATCAAATCAGCCGAATGCTCCTGTCTCAACTTTATCATCTCCAGACAATCCCGCTAATTATAGTCTTACAGTGGCCTCAATGTCAATCTCTCTCAGCGGTATCAACGCGCCTCCTGATTAAGAACAAAAGCTGCCTCCTCTAGTTTGCGTACTCTGTACTAAAAAGGAGTAAAAGAAAGCGAAGCAAACCACTTGATGGACATATTCCATCGGCTAAAGCAGATTCTTGGACAAAATTTACAAGGAGAACAGGAGAAACCTTTAGATGATTGAGCTATAGATACCTCAAGAAACTTTATCCTGACCCTTCAGAGAGCATCCTTCCCAATATTCTGTTGACCAACCCCATATCTGAAGTTGCCAGATTGACTCTGCATCAAAATTTCCAAATTACACCACAAATACAAAATGTCCATTATAAAGTTTCCCATTTTCAATCAACCAATACAACAATAAGTCTTGAACACATTTCCATGATTATAAAACCTGAAATTGTACTCTACGAAGCCCCTGCCTACTAGAATCTGAAATGACATTCAAAACCCATAATCGAAATAAGATGCTATCCACTAAATCCAAAGTCCAAACGAAGTTTCCATAAAAGGAGAAGTCGTATGCAGAAATTGACTAAACCTTGGACACAGCTTCAGCTATGAACTGCACAGTTTCGATCTCGTCCGATGTTCCCTCTGTAACCGCCATACAATCCCTTGGAGTTTCGAACAAGGAGAGCGAGAACTGCTTACGAACAACGCCAACGTCGAAATAAATAACACCTGAGCTGGGTACGTCGACCCTAATCCCTTTCACCGGAAACCAAAGAAACAACTCCTGCGCCGAAATCCCTGACAACGCACCGATCTGTCCGTAGCTCAAAGTCCCAGAAACATTCCTGTCGTAATGCAATTCGTTCTCGAACTTGGCGTTGCAGGCCTGATCCAGGTGGACCTCGAACCGACCAGTATCGTCGACGAAAAATTCCCTTATGCCCTTTGGCAACAGACCCATGGGCAAACCGTGATCCTTCAGGGTCTCGTAGATTGACTCTTGCTCCACCGAGCCTACACATTCCGGTATTGCGATCACCAATGAAACAACAAACCAGAGTAATGGCACCAGAGAAAACATGCTGCTTTGCTTCTGGTAGTGAGAGTGTCTAGGTGTTAAAACAAGAATTAAAATGAAGCAACTTTTTGAGGTACTGCTTGTGTTATGTTCTGATTGAAATCAAGGGTTAGGGTTTAAGGATTGTTCCGTAGAGAAACAGAGAGGAGAAGAAATGGAAAACTAGGCAGAAGGAGACAGTTTGTGCCAGCGAGAGTACAGAGAGGCTGAGGCGAATTATCAATTATTGTTCGTGAATGTGGGGTCCAGTATTTATCGAGTTTTCACTCTCTGTTATCAGGCTGCATGTAAAGTAAACAGAATGGTGGTGGTGTTGTAATTTACATGATATATTGGTAGGTGCCTGAAAAGCATTGTGGCACGTGGGTAGAGGTAAGTACCAAGTAGTGGGTGTCTGGCGTTGTTTTGTTTGAACACAACTGGAAACAAAATACACGCGCTTGAAAGGAGAGTTTGGAAGTTAAGGCTAGCTCCGGAGCCCTGATGTGTCTATCGGGTAACGCACTAACGCTTGCTAAATTAAGCGAAAACCTAAAACGACGCCGTCAATGCGGTGGGCCAGAGCACGGGAAGAGAGTGGCAAAAGGGGGCGTGAAGATGACATGAGTATGTTTCGTCGTCGCAGATAATAGCCACTCATTTCAGTTGGTATTTTAACCTTAAGCATGTCTATCGTCTTTAAATTATGGTGTTCTATAGTAACTGATTATGGTTTGCTTCAACGTATGCATTATTTTTGCTTCTAACGGTAAAATTTCCCCACTTGTTTCATTATGTTTTTCGTATGTTCCGACAATTGTATGACATATGATGCAAGATATTGAGTGAATAAATGACTTAGAATTTAAATAATTATAAAAATAGTTATCATGATGATACAAAGTATACATAATCAAATTAAGTCATGCAGTACTAGAAAAGAATTGTCAATCCATTTAGAAAGCGTAATCAATAAATAAACTTTATTAGAGTCTTTTAGGAGCTTGTTAAGTGTGTCTTCCGTATTGGGTATTAAGACAAGAGTGGTGACTTTGAACTCTTATCAGAGATTAGGGTTAGTCTTTCGAGGAGTTTTAGGTTTAGAAGAGGAAAAGATGTTGACATATTATGAATATGTTATTAGAATGTCTAGTCCTTTACTGGAAAGTATTTAGAATTAGTAGAGACTTTAGATAAATATAAGATTCATATAGTGTGCATTTAAGAGACAAGGTAGACAGGGACTAAAGTAAAAGAGATTAATATGTTTAAACTTTGGTATATTTAGGAGGTTCGAGATGACAAAATGAGATAGGTATCTTGGTTGCAAAAGAACTCATATAACATATTGTGGGGGTAAAAAGGAACAAAGATAGGATTATGTCCTTAAAGATTGTGGCTAAGGGTGTTGTTGTAAATGTGGTATGTGCTTATACATCTCAAGTAAAGTTGGATGAACAATTTAAGCAGCGTTTATGCGAAGAGCTGGATGAGCTGACTCAGCAAATCTCCCATAGCGAGGGAGTTATTCTAGGAGGAGACTTTAACGATCATATAGGAGCAACCTCAGATGATCATACGCGTTTCGGATATGGTGTAGAGGGATCACTTTGTTAGATTTCACGGTAGCATTTAAGTTGGTGATAGCGAACTCTTTTTCCAAGAAAAACGAGAAACACCTAGTGACTTTTAAGAACAAAACCATAAAGACTCAAATTGACTACTTCCTTATAATGTGGAGTGATCGATATAGTTCCAAAGATTGCAAAGTGATACCTAGTGTTTAC
>JANIIA010000001.1:8469162-8486410 GCA_027478495.1 Erythroxylum alaternifolium
TTATCTATTATGCATGTGCATGTATAATGCATGCATATGTCACTGTTCACTAGCAATTGGTGAGGGGATGTTACACTAACAGTGGGTATGCAATTAAACGATTCGATGAATGTATTAAAATCATCCTTTCACAATACCCAATGGGTTCATACACAAATAACCGAACAATAACGAAAATCTAATTATCCATACATAAAACCCAAATCAATTAGCATATAATAACACAATCAATTTCTAACGAGATAAAGAAACAACAAAAATAGGAAAATACACTTAACCTAGGTTGTCGACATCGATGTCACCTCCAAACTGGTGTTGGGATGTTTAGCCTTCCATAGATCTCCTAAGAAAATGCCTCAACTCCTTAAAAAAATCCCTACAAACCCCTTTTATTCTTCTTCACTACACAAGCTTCCCTACTCTCTACTATTCATGATTTGATAAATAAAGATTGTTGGCCATCTACACTATTCATGCTACTTGCTCTTCTCTTTTTGTTCTGCCATAAGCCCCCTCCACTGTTTGGTAATGTGATGAATAAATAAGGATGTCCATGTTACTATTCACAAAACCTTGCAAACCTTTCACTGCTTCTATACAGTGATGATTTTCTTGATCAGCTTGTCTATGTATTGCCGTTTTGTTCCTTGTTTACACCTCTACTGCACGTTGTTTTGGTTGCAAGAAACACATGTTGATTTCATGAAATGCCTAACATCTACTGTCGTTTTGGGTCCTTGCTCCTCCTTGCTGTGATGTCATTTCATGCTTCATCTTTTCCCAGCTACCACCTTTAATTCTTCTTCTTTGTATTTTGATTTTTTTCTTATTCTTGCCTTTTAATTTTCTTTTTCTTGCTCTATGAAGACAAGTAAAAATTAATCTTCAAAAAATGACCCAAATATAGTGCTTTCGACTTACTTTAATTTCTTTGCTTCCAAATTATACATAAAATCATATATGAATTAAAGTGACTATCTTAATCATTTTTATATCATTAATCGTTAATTGTAAATGATTAAATGTATCAACAATTAAAACATATCTATTTCCCCTCATACTTAGCTTTTGGCCGTCCTTAGGCAAAACATCAAATTTAAGCTCAAAGACCCAAAAACATTGAATCATTTTCCATATGTTTCAAGAATACATAATCATAAACAAAAATGAATGACTTTCAAAAATCATAGCAAGAACTTAACATTCCAAGCTTTTACTCATGATCAGTCAACATTCAACACCTTTAAAAACTGAGCAATCTAATGGTAGACTCGGAAAATGTGTTTAAGTAAAATATCTATAGGTACACTCAACAACATTCATGATCATTACAATCCATAACCTTGTATATCATTTCATTTCTCAACCACCAATGTTCACAGGCAAAATCATAAATCAAAGGACTTTTTAAGGTTGTAATGTGGGCAAAGGTAAGGTGAGATGTATTTGGGTCAAATAGCATGGAAGCCATCAAAGCTAGTAAAACAAAGCAACACTCATCAAAAATTAGGTACCATTAGCTATGACAAATGCAACATTTATATTTCACAACCCCATTCAGCTCTCACACATAAACCACATTAAGCATATACCAATCCGAAGGAATCACTCATGCAATTTAATGCCAATAATACATTCAAATCTCAAAAGTGAACCTTCGAAGCCAACATATACCTCATATCTAATATACTCAAATAACCCATTCATCACAACTTTAAGAGAATGAATTAATCATAAACAACTTTTCAACACGTATGCAGTTCCTCTTTGATAAATTTATTTAAACTTTTTTCTTTTTTAATTATTTTTCTTTCTTTTCTTTTCTTTTCTTTGTTTTAAAAACATTAAAAGAAACTACATTAACATAGGAATTTCAATTATAAGACATAAAATAACATTCCAACCATTATAACCAATCCACATATATATACACCCCCACACTTACACTTTTGTACATCCACAAACTCACCAATCACATACGCTCCACTAGCTTTATAGCTTGGGTAAGACATTTGGTTAAGTATAAGGCATAAAATGTGGTTGATACAAAAAGAAAGGTATAAAGCTCAAAGGGACTTATCAAAAAGGAAAATCATATAATGGGTAAGCTATTTAGCTAACGTAGTTTATGAAAAACAACAAATGCCTAATCATATCCGTGTTAATGTATGTGATAAAAATGTGGTATCGAATAGAAATTCAACACAAAATAGAGATGTACATATCATGAAGGTCACACATTATCAAAAGACAATGAGACTGATATGGATGTTTTAGTTTAATAAGACTCAAAATTGCACCATCTTTGTCTACCATTAGTCACTACTTTTTTAAAGATAATGCACATCAACCATCATAAGAGCAAAAGTACATGCCAAAGATGCTATGAAATTCTCTAGTCAATTCATTCTCTACTCATGATTAAATAATCCTAAAACAATAGAAAACGAGCAAATGTATGTTTTGTTTGTTTTATTCTTTCTCTCATTTTAATTGAAAAATTAAAACAATCAAGAAAAAAACAACAAAGAACATACATGCATATAAAAAGAAATACGAAAATGTAAAGACAAGAAATTTACTTCCTTTGGGTTACCTTCCAAGAAGCGCCTTTGTTTAGGGTCGTTAGCTCAACTCCATGTTTCCTCCTCACATGATAAATTATGATCTTTAGGTGTCACATACGGCTCCTCCATGTGAGGTTCTTCGGGATAGGGTCTCAGTTGATGGTCTATCATATTCAGCATTTTCGATATCTACTGACTTTTAATCTTGATTAAGTCCATGCACTTTAGAAAGATCTCAAATGTCTCTTCGCCTTTTTCTTCCTCATTTAATTCCTCCAATCTGCTATGTAAAGGTGAAGAGTTATTCTCAAAAATAATCATGAACTCAATATTCACCTCCGAGCTAAATGATATAGCTTTTTCTTCTTCGAGCTCCTCCTCTGCTTCTTCTACACAAGCAATTCTTTAAGGTTTGACCTCAAAATTATCAAGCTCCTCATCACTTTGTAAAGTTTCTGTACAAATGTCAATTGGGTACACCTCGGGTTGATATGATTGCTCCTTTTTGCTTTGTGGCTCCAGCTGATTGATATCTCCCCATCGAGGCAATGCATCTTGCAGGAATTGCAAAGCATCCTGTTGGATTTGCTGTACAACTGCCTAAAATAGTTGTTGCATATTCTGTTGGAACTACTGCATATCCTGTAAATTTGAAAATTATTAGTAGCCATAATATTAAGCATTTCTTCTAGAGACGTACCTGAGTTGTGTTGGCTCTCCAAAGCTTAGGCACTAGACCATGTAGTTTTTGGAAATTGCCCTCCATCCTGCTACAATTGTAGGCTATTATACTGCAAATGCAAAGTATTAGCGTTTATAATATTACTCAACTCTTCCAGAGATGGACCGGAGTTGTGATAGGAAGCTTGTGGTCTGTATGAGAACTGTTATGCTTCCTGCAAACTATCATGGAAGTAATTATGATGATTATCCCATCCATAACAAAGTTAGGTTGATCATCCAAATATTGTTATAGGATTGAGAATATGAATTAAACAAAAATTTACTTCCATCCATATCTTTTTTTAATTTTTATAAAACACAAACACGAAATAGAATAGGATCATGAAATAACTGAAAATAAATCAATTACAAACAATATAAACAAAACACCAATTAAATCACAAGAAAAAACTAAAACACCTCACTCCCCGATAACGGCGCCAAAATTAACCAGCATGTCGTAACGCTAGTCAAAATAAAATAACTAGACTACTACTGTAATGGTGGTGAGTCTAGGTCGATCCCACAGGGAGTGTTCGGTTAGCTATGAAGTGAAATTAATCGATGTTTAGGAAAAATGAGGTGTTTGGATTTTGGAATAAGAAAATAAAATAAATCTAACTAATAAAAAAATTAAAGAAAATATACAAAAAATGGTAAAATTGGGGAATTCGGTAGGGATCTGGTTCTTTGGTTCAATCTCGGCCTACACCCTAATTAAGCATATTTTATTGATTTGTTGTTCTTAAACCTCTCCTACAAACTATTAATCGTGGGTTAATAATTAACCCAAGTTTTCCCTTAGGTTTTGTTTAATCAAGATACGATCATTAATTAAACCTAACTACCAAATAACCTAGGATACAATCTCTAGATTTAATTAGGTAGAAGCATTAAAAATTAGTAAAATTGATTAATTAAGGCAACAACCACATACGATGCATCATTCAACATACGTCACGTCATCCCTAATGATTACGAATCATTAATCGCTGCACATGAATTTCAACATAATAATTACGAATTATATCAAAATTCTAGCGATGGTTATGCAATCAAACGATTCAATGAATGCATTAAAATCATCCTTTCATAATTCCAATGAGTTCATACAAAAATAACTAAACAATAATGAAAATCCAATTATCCATACACAAAACCTAAATCAATTAGCATAGGATAACACAATCAATTTCTAATGAAAAAAAGAAACAATAAAAGCAATAAGAAAAATATTTAACCTGGATAGTCGACGTCGATATTACCTCCAAACTGGTATCGGGATGTTTAGCCTTCCATAGATTTCCCAAGAAAATGCTTCAACCCCATAACAATTATCACCACTGAAAACCCTTTATATTTCAAGCTACTGTCGCAACTCTCTCTTCACGGTGTATTTGATGGGACAAATAAAGTCTCATGTCCCAAACTACTGTACACGCCACTTCCTTTTATTTCTATCACTGTAGATCTCCTCTCATTGTAGCTTCTCTATTGTTGCTAATAGGACGAATAAAGATGGGGCTTTTGTTTTAAAACCTACTGCTGCTGCCTCCTTAAAACGCAGATATCATCTGTGTTTAATGCAGTTGTCTGCGTTAAATGCAGACATAAACACAGATTGCGTTTTGATGTTTCTGCTCTCATCTGTCCTGTCGTTTTGGCTATTGGATAAACGACAACCTCTTTAATGCTTCTGATGGCTTCAAAATTTTATGCTTTAATCTTGTATTTGTATTCCATCATTAAATCTATATGTAAAATTAATAGGAACACAAAATGAGCAATTAAACTCAAAAAAATAGGAATCAATTCAAATGAAATTACATATAAAAATATAGCAAAATCCATTCATATCAATTAGCATGGATTTTATAATGGGATTGCCAAAGACTCTGAGGAATCACGATGCCATATAGATTATGGTGGATTGATTGACTAAATAGGCCCATTTCTTACTAGCGAGAGAGAATAGCTCACTAGACCAATTGGCTCGGAGGTATGTAGAGGAGGTAGTTAGACTAAATGGAGTTTCGATATCCATTGTATCAGACAGATATCCTAGATTTACTTCGAGATTCTAGAAGAGCTTACAGTCAATATGGGCACAAATTTGAATTTTAGTACTGTATTTCATCCTCAAATGGATGGACAGAGTGAGAGGATGATCAAAACCATTGAGGATATGCTTAGGACATATGTATTGGAGTTTCAAGGAGCATAGGATCAGTATCTAGCCTTGATTGAGTTTGCATATAACAACCACTATCATAGTAGTATCAAAATGGCATCGTATGAGGCATTGTATGGTAGAAAATGTTGATTGCCTCTATATTGGGATGAAGAAGGTTTGAGAATAGTAAAAGGTCCAAAACTTATACAAGATATAGTGGATAAAGTGAAATTGATTTGAAGTAAAATTAAAACAGCTTAAGATAGACAGAAAAACTATATGGATTAACATCAAAAGGATATGGAATACAGTGTAAGAGACAAAGTGTTTCTGAGAGTCTCGCCTTAGCAAGGAGTGTCGAGATTTGGTAAGCGTAAGTTGAGCCCTAGGTATATTGGTCCTTATGAGATCATTGAGAGGATTGGACCATTGTCTTACAAGTTAGCCTTACCAAATGAGATGTCTCAGATATACAACATGTTCCATGTGAGTATGCTCAGAAGATACCGATCCGATCCGATCCGATCCGATCCGATGCATGTGTTACTGAATCAAGAGATCAAAATATCTAGTAATCTGAGTTATGTTAAGCAGTCGATCAAGAAAGTGGGATATCATACAAAATAGTTGAGAACTTGAGAAATTTATTGGTGAATTTCCTTTGGAAAAATCACTTGAGTGAGGAAGCGATTCAGAAAACGGAGGAGCACATGATAAGTCAATATCCCCACATATTTGACGACTCAAGTAAGAATTTTGATGACGAAATTTCTTAAGGAGTGGAGAATTGTAACATCACGTTATCCCATGTTAAGGGTTAGAACCGTCGAATACTGTGCATGAGGGATATAATGAGAAATTAGGAAATTGCATTTTATGCTCGTGCATAATATAGCATATACACATACATGAATATTAATTTTTTCACATTAAAATGATTGTACATGCATTCATTGACATTTTCGAGTATAATTGATTTATAAATGTGATTTTTTATATGAATTGTGGTTTATATGTATTGAAAATTGAATTGGTGTATACAAATATTGATTTAGGATTTTTGGTGAAATTTAGAAAATTACTGAAATTTTAAGTATTTTCGGGACTATGAAATATGCCAAGTGGTAGGAAATTTGATAAATGGAAATAGAATTAAGAGTCAAATGACAGTGGAAATTTTTATAAATGACATTTAGATTTAATGACATATGTCATTAAAATTTGGAGGTAATTGGAGTAGAAATTGGAGTTGATTGGACTATTTAAATGAGAGAACCTAGTTCAAACCAACAGAGATTAGTCATATAGCAAATGACAAGTGTCACTTGCCAAACCATATCTTTATCCCACAATTGATTTAACCTTGAAAGACCATTTTATTGATTTGTTTCTTGCTTTCTCTTCTTCTTTTCATGGCTTTCTCTTCTTCTTCTCCTCTTTCACTATTCTGATTTCCTAACTTCCATTAATGTTAAATCTAGCTCTCATCTTACACTTGCTACTCTCACCTTGATGTCTTCTTCAATTGCCACAAGAAAACCTAAACCTCCCAACCTCCATGATGATGTTCATATGAAGACGGAAAGTTAGGGTTAAGTATGGCTTGAAGATTTTCGAAGCTAAATCAAGTAAGTAGCTAGTAATGCTTTGATGTTCATTAGTAGTGGTAGATGTAACTAATAGGATGGATGAATTGAGATTTGATGATTGATCATGAGTTCTTATATATTTGTTTTAATGTGGGTGTAGTGTAATAAATAAGGAGATAATGCTCTAAATTGTAGTGAGTTAATGTTATTCATGAATTGTTTGGTAAATGAATTAATTATGATAATGAGTTATGAGATGTTTGAAATTTGGAATATGATGATGTGTGAATGAAGTGGTAAAAAGAGTTATGTATTACTTTGTGTTAAGATGAATGATAATTCATGAGTTTAGAGCTAATAAGAATGAGTATTATGATGTCTTGAATTTAGATGAATTAAGATGATATTTAGAAGTGAAATAAAGATGAGAAATGAAGTTGAATATGCACGGGAATTTGGAGTTAAAAGTTTATAGGAATATGTTATGTTTTTGGTGTTTATGATCAATCATGGTTTTTGATTTGTGTGTGTATGAAATTGAGCTGAAATGGAGTTATGAATGAAGAGGAAATGATGGTGTATTAAGTTAGAAATGATGACTAAGAATTAGAGATGATAGAAGTAACTTGTATGAGTTGGAAGAAGTTCGAAAAATTGGAGAAGTTACTGGGATTCTTCCGTTGGAAGCATCCCACGATTGTGGGAATTTCCCAAGATCATGGGAATGCTTAAAGAAGGCAGAAATTTTTCTTCCAACAAATCCCATGATTGTGGAAATGATTAGCGAGGGAAGAAACTCTCTGCCAACAAATCCCACAATCGTTTGCATGATACAGAGGAGCAAATAGACCTAGTGTATCTAGACATTGTCAGGACTTCAAGGCAATAAGCTATCTGGAGCAAACTGTGAGTAACCTAAGATGGTCTCACTTGGATTATTTTTTATTTAAATTCTTTATTAAATTGGTATATGATGTGAATGTACTGATTCTGGATATTGAAGGTCCAAGGAGTTTGATGCATGTAAAACATATTAGAAGTGCTCATTGAATATGAATTTAACTGAATAAGTGTTTCACAACTTAATTATTGAATGTCAAACCAAAGGTCCAATGTTGAATGTGAACGTGAATACAAATGTGAACATGATTGATTAAATACAATGATTCAATACATGTGATGCATTTGATTATATAAATACATGAAATATAAAGGCAGTTGTGACCGGAGTTGCCAGTGAAAAAGAGCTTAAAGCTCAAAACGTGATAAAAGCCTCAGGCTCAATATGTAAAATGAGCCACATATCTCCAATGGATAAGGGACAGTATTAATAAGCCTGGTATCTACAACGGATACGGGACAGTGAAAAAGACAGTCGGTCACAATAAAGTAATAAATGAATGTGAGTCTCATGAACATTGCATATATACATGATATGTATGATTTGAATGATTGCAATGTATTATTGAATTGTGTTGAATGAGAAATGTGAAAATTGTGTGCAAAGTGTTTTGTGAGGTTATATGTTGATAAATGAAATAATGTGAATTATGTGACTGCATGAATTGTTGTGTTATGTGATGGGAGTGAACCATCGAGGATGGTTAACTCACAAAGTTCACAAAACTCACCAAAATTGCAATATTGACTTTTCAGGTCTGAGAAAGATGATATAGCTTCTAAGTCATTTAGAAGAGAACTAGTACTGCTTTCGGAAAGAAGACATGACTCAAAGGTCGGTCAGCTGGGACTAAATGATTTAGACAAACTTTTTGTATAATTTCTCATATATACAGCATGTTTACAACGGAGCTGTAGACTCTAATAGGTTGTTGATATTAACATATATGGATGATGTTGTAACGCTAAAATGTACATATTGTTTATGAAATGAAATGATAATTTGGGTTTTAATCACTGTGATTCTTATGATTTTAATTTATGATGCCATAAGTTAAGTGAAAGTGATATAGTTGGTGCACTGCTTCTATCGGGCATGTGCTCGAATGTCTGATGACATACTGGCACAAATGTCTGATGGGAGTGGGGTGCTACATTATGATTGTCATGGAAATGAAGAAGAAGAAAGAAGAAAATAACAAAGAAGAAGAGAAGAAGAAAGCATGTAACATAACTGAAATATCATTAAAGATGGTCTTTCAATTGAGAAATAACGTGGATGGATGTGTGGCAAGTGGCATGGCACTTGTCACTTGCCACATGTCCTATTCTTATGGCTTTAGTTGGCCCCTTTTTAATAACTAGTCCATTTGTCCTCCAATTTTTAATCTAATTGTCTCCTAATTTTCTATGACACTTGTCATTTAATCATAATGCCACTTATCAATAATTTCTACTGCCATTTGACACTTGATTCTACTACCATTTATCAATTATCTTGCCACTTGGCATTTTTCTTGTTCAAAAATATTCATAATTATCATAAATTTTCCAAATTTTCACCAAAAATTCTAAATCAATAATATAATTCACCAAATCAATTTTCAAGACAAAAAATTCACTATTCACATTATAATCACTTTAAAATCATTTATACCCCAGAATATGTCAAATTAGTGCATGAACAGTCATTGTAATGTCTACAAAAATCAATTCATATGTGTGTATCCTACTGATATGCATGAGTATGCAATGCACCTTATAATTTCTCAATACTGTTTTCATGTACAGTTATCCAGGGTTCTAACCCTTAGTATGGAAAGAGGGATACTAAAAGTGTGCAATTTTATAGGTTGTCCAACAAAGATCCCAACGCCCATCTTGCAAATTTCTTAGAGATTTTTTAGAGCTTCAGGTTTAATGGGATGTTAGATGATGGCATGAGGTTGAGATTGATTTCTTTTACCTTGAGAGATCGAGCAAAGGCATGGTATAATTCACTCAGTGCAAGCCAAATCACTACTTGGGAGTAGCTAGCCCAAGCTTTCTTGGCTAAGTACTTCCTCTTGACCAAGACAATAAGAATCATCAAAGAGATCACCAACTTTTAACAAAGCGATGGGGAGTCGTTGGATGAGATTTAAGGAATTATATAGGAGCTGCCCTCACCACAACCTTCCGAAGGAATTTTGCAGACATTTTACAACAGTGTAACTCAGAGCACAAGGGGAATAATAGATGCAGCTACAGGAGGGACTTTGATGAGGAAAACCATTGATGTAGCTCATGATCTTTTGGAAGAGTTGTCAAGTAACAGTTGTATGTAGTCAAATGAAATGAGTAGAAAGGTCCAAGGAGCAAAAACGAATGATTCCACTTGATTGGGGGCAGCTTTGCAAGCACAGATTGCTGCCCTCACCAAGCAATTGAGCAACATACAACGAGCTTCTTCATCCACTAAATTTTCTAGGAAGTTATATAGATTAGTACACAATCATGCTAAAAGCTTTATTCATATACAATTCTTAAACTAATCTTCAATAAAGCTAGCCAATGCTTTTGTTTCAATTTAGCTTGATTCTAGATATGTACCACTTATCTTACAACTCCATTAAGCACATCTTGAAGCTTTTTTCTTCTTTATTCACGTAATTAGTCCACTTGAAAATTTTTTAAAAAACCAAAGGCAACTTGACTTCCATCATATACACTTACTTTTATATTAATAAAATTTAAGCATATTGACTTGGCATACATATTTAGGGGGGAGAAATCATTATTACTTGTTCTTAAGGTTAAGAAGGGCATATTGATCTTAAATTTGTACATGATATTTTTGAAATTTATTCATTTACTTGGCAAGCCCTTTCCATATACTCCTTGCCAATATAATAAAGTTTTTAAAAAGGGAGAGACAAAAGTTATTTTTTTTCTTTCTTATTCTTATAAATTTATGTCAAATACCTTTTTTAATGTTAAAAAAGGACATAAAATAGTGATATTGAAAATCATTCATGATGTAAAACTCAGAAACTTTCCTTTCATTGAATATAAATTTTTATGTTCCGTGAATAGTATTTTTGGATGAATAGTGAATTTTTGTGGGACCCAACCTAGAAATAATGAAAAATATCCAAAATAAGTATTAGAGTTTAATGATACTAAAATGGATTGAAAATAATTCCTATAGGATGGATTTTGAGAGTTTCGAAAGTTTAAGATTGAAATGCCCTTTTTGGACAGTAATGAGTATTTGATTTTAAACCCATTCGAAAATTTTTAAAGTATCCAATCAATAATTATTGACCCTAATTAGAGTATTTCATGGTCAATTCGATGGTAAGACAGTTGCAGAATATTTTCAAAATTTAATTCGATTAGTTGATGAATTAAATTCAATAAAGGGCAATTTGGTCTTTTTATATGTCACCAAAGGGCAATTTGGTCTTTTTACATGTCATTAAGGGTAATTTGGCCTTTTTACATGATGTTACTAGAAGAATGACTTGTTAGAAGAGAACCAATAGGAAGGTGAAGTGTGGAATCCATTAAATAAGCATTAAAAAGAGTAGAGCAAGACTTTTGTCTTCATTTTAACATAAACGTGAGAGACCAAACAAAACGCAGAGGAAAAGAGAGAAGGGACATTCAGCCAAGGAGGGAGAAGAAGAGTACAACTACCATTTTTTATGATTTTGGAGCATAAATTGGAGAGATCTTGATCAAATGGAGGTATTCATCAAGTATCAAGAGATTGAAAGATAAAATGGCAAATTTTCCTAACCTAAATTTCTAGTTTTAGGGCTTTTTAGTGGGATTGATTTATGCAAGATAAATGATGAGTTTTGAATTGCCATGGAGTAGATAATAAGTTTGGAAGCATTTAAAGGATGAAAATGACAAGAGAAAGATTTATGTTTAGTGAATATTTGTATATGGTTCTCAGATCACTTGAACTAGACATATTGTTTTGACTATAACTTGGCCTACAAACCTCTAAATTCTATTATTCAAATTGTATATGAAACCTAAGACATAGTACTAAAACTTCCTAGAAGAGACCCTGACCTAGTTCTATCTGAATCATATTGTAATTTAAGATTGAAAATGGTGATCTGATGCTGGCTTGTGATGTTTGGTGCATGTTTCTTGAATTAGAACTTAAAATGGTCTGATTTTTTATGATTCAAAACTACAGACATAGGGGAATGAATTTCTAGAAGACCTCAAAGTCTAATTTGAACGTTTTCTATATGCAAACTAAAGAACAAGTGGAGGTATAGCTTCTGGACATAGGCCATAAATGTGACTCATCATGCTTGATCATGATATGATGAATTAAATAGATAAGTTAGAATGAGTAAAAATATGATTTTAATTGACTTTTGAAGTTACAATTGGAAACAGAGAACAATAGGTTAGCTTTCAATAGTAAATGGAAATACAATTAACGTACATGTTATGCGATTAAATACTAATCTTGAATTCAGTTAAGCCAAATTTGTAGTGTTAATGTCTTATTTCTGAATTTGGAAATAGATGCCTAAGCAAAATGCGCTTGTGTAGGTAAATGAAAGGCACAGAACACGTGAACTTGCTTAGCGATAAAGTTGTTTAATGTTGAGTGAATTTTAAATGTATTTTATGAAAATGATTTCTATTTTATCGTGTAGTGAATATTGATTATGAGTTCTGTGTGAATGATGTATTATAAGTGAATATTGCTAATATAATTTTATGTTTTAACAATATATGAATTGAAGTTTGAAAGTTAAATCTTATATAATTTGAGTTTACATTAAGATGATGTTATTGGTTGATAAAAAAAGGAAATGGTTTCTAGCCTATGGTATACTGATAGGTTATATACATATTATTATACCGGTGTATAACGGTTAACCTAATACGGGTAAGCGATGTAGAACTAGTTTTGTAACTAGTAGTTAACTAGTTACAGGTAAGCGATATAGAACTAGCTTTGTAACTAGTGATTGACTAGTTGTGGGTAAGCGATGCAAAACTAGCTCTGTAACTACTGATGTATAATGGTTATCCTAGTGCGGGTAAGCGATGTAGAACCAACTCCGTCACTAGTGATTAACCAGTTATGGATAAGCGATACAGAACTAGCTCCGTAACTTGATGCTTTAAGGTACCATATAGCAAAGAAGTTAGTGATAGGCTATGTCGTGTAAGAAATTCATGACATTTTTAATTTCTCCACTATTTATTTAAAAAGTGATTTGAGAAACTTGATTTCAAGAAGCATATATATTTTATATTAATATTGAATTATGCAAATTGAGATGAATTTATTTTAGGGAGGTTTAAATAGTTAAATATGATTTGAATAGAAATTCTAGCACTCACTGAGCTCGTTTAGCTCACAGTCTCTTTTTTTTTTAAGTGAAAACTCCTAGGTGCGCACTCAAGGGCTTCAGTGTAAGGATTTCGTGATGCAGATCGGGTAAAATTTAAAATTTTTAATCTGATAACAACAAGGATCATTTCTATTATTGCTAATTCTCCTTGTATTTTGTTTACATCACAATCAAGTTTATATTCCTACAAGAGGGATTGTTAAACCATACCTTTGTTCTCTAACGAAACTGTATTCCTCTTCAGTTCACCTTGAATTTGAAACAAGAAGGACACTAAGTTCGTGCTAGCATTCTCTTCGTCCGTACCTAGCTTCGTCACCCTGTTTCTTAATCGATTACTCAATCGATAATTTTTTTAAACAAGTTATACGAGAAATGTGGCTAACCGAAAAACTCTATATCCAAGTTTGACCAGATGTAATGTTCATATAGCCTCGAAATATTCTTTAAATTCCCACAGCATTTATGGCAATTAAATCAAGAACGGTTTTGAAATAGCATACTTAATTCTTGACCTTTCGGTACTAGAACAGTGATAACTTCTTCTACCGAAATCCAAACGATCTAAGACCTTCACCATTAGATTCTGCACTTCAAGGGCTATAAAATTGATAGGTCAATTGTTCAAAATGGTTATCGTTTACTCTTTCAAATTCCTGTTCAAAATCACCTTAAATTATGCCGCGAATTTGATGGCTATAATAATAAATCTATTCTCTCTCTTCATTTGTTAAAATAAATTCTTTTGGGCTTGGGCTATAAATAAATTTATATTTTATGAAATTTATGTTATCCTTATAATATACATTTCAAATAAATTGATTTCCCGTCTAGGCTGTCACGTCATATGACAATATTTTAATATGTACCTTTATTTCATCAACATGAAATCTTGTACATTGAAAATATATTTTCTTATTTTCTGTTCAGTTGGTATGACCTATATCGAGGATATGTGTTGTGTTGGCAATGAAATACAACATTTTATTTCATAAACTGTAAGCGGCATTCTAGCTATACATTACAGCTACCCAAACAACATAGATGTTTAGTAAACCTTTTACGTAAAACGATCCTTCTCGTAATGTTATCATTAACATTACTTGTGTTCATTCCTTGCCTTATGATATTATGATTAATATACAAAGTAGGACTGTGTCATCTTTGTATTATAATCATTTCTTGGTCTCCATTAAGTAAATTATAAATTATAACTGTACCTCAGTTATATTGGATCCATTTATAATTCTACTTTACCAAGGGGCCCAAAAAATATCATTACTCATTATTAATGAGTGGCAATGATGCTATTTACATGTACCTTTTCCCGCACATGTTATATATAAAGAACTATTATTTTTATCACCACTTGTGATAAGTAGCTTTTAATAATAATTACATTATACATTCTTCATGTGAAAAATATATATGTATCAATCTTGGAATCAAAGACATGATAAAAACATTAATGACATAAACACAATCCATATAATGTAGGTATGCTCAATATATGAAACCTTTCATATATTCGTGTTATTAAATGATAATCCTTTATCAACATTTTACAGAACTACCACGTACTTTTAATCAACACGAAAGTCTTATATAGCATATTAGTGTTCCTGCTAATATCTAAGACCTGTGAACATTTTAGAGTTATATATTCATATTATTTAGAGTTTGGCAGTTCAAGACTAAGTGCATCTTCTTGAACACTTCCAAATAAATATAAAACTCATGGAACAAAATGTAAATAACATTCAATTCATAAATATAACATATAAAACTAATCATCTTAGATAACGTTTAGAACACAAATCTAACAATCTCGTACTTATTCTTAAAGTTATCTCTTATACATTCTTTTGTATTAACTCTAAGACTAGGGTTACCTTCTGACTCAGTTTGTTATCTCTATCCACTCTCCGTGTTCCCTCAAACCCATAGAATCAAAGTGGACTTTGCTCTTTGCTTGAGATAAAGGCTTTGTTAGCGGATCTGCTGTGTTACTATTCGTGTCCACCTTTAATAATTTTATTCTACCCTCTTCTAGGAAGTCTCGAGTGACAAAATATTTTCTATCCATATGTTTGATCTTGTGATGTGCCTTTGGTTCCTTGATTTGTGCAATAGTTCCCCTATTGTCGCAAAACAATGCCAATCTTCCTTGGATGGAAAGAATCACATCAAGTTACTCAATGAACTTTTTGATCCAAACACCTTCTCTGCTAGCTTTAACAGTAACCATCACTTCAGATTAGGTGGTTGACTCAGTCGTTGTTAATTGTTTAAAACTTCTCCAACTAACGGCACCCACATTGAAAATAAAAACACATCTAGATTGTGACCTCTTATCATCATAATTGGTCCTAAAACTTGCATCGGTGTAGCCTTCTACAACGAACTCCCTTTTCCTTCCGTATACAGAAAACTTATCCTTGGTCCTGTTCATGTATTTAAGGATATTCTTGACCGTAGTCTAATGAGCAAGACCTGCATGGGCTTGATGATGACTTGTCATACTCAAAGCATACACGAGATTAGGTAGTGTACACACCATAACATACATGATGGAACCAATTATAGAAGTATATGGTACATCCTTCATAATTTCAATATCTTTACGTGACGTAGCCCATTAATATTTGCTAAGTGTTACACATTGAGTCATTGGCAGATTTCCTATCTTGGAATTTTGCATGTTGAATCGTTTCAACACTTTGTCAATATATGTACATTGACTTAAGCCAATGAGTTTATGAGACCTATCTCTACATATCTTAATCCCTAATATATATTGGGCCTCTCCTAAATCTTTATTTGAAAAAATATCTTTCAATGAAGTTTTCATTTACTCCATTAAGGGAATAAAGTTGCCTATCAATAATATGTCATTGACATATAAGACTAAGAAAAATACATAGCTCCCACCGATCATCTTATATACAAAAGGTTCTTCCTTACTTTGGATGAATCCAAGACATTTAACCTCGTTATCAAAGCATTTGTTCCAACTCCTGGATGCTTACTTTAATCCATAAATGGACCTTTGAAACTTGCATACTTTACTACCATTATTTGGATCTTCAAAACCTGAAGGTTGTATCATGTACACATCCTCTTCCAAATTCCCATTAAGAACGCTATTTTGACATCCATTTGCCATATTTCATAGTCATAAAATACAGCAATGGCTAGTAACATCCGAATAGACTTAAACATAGTAATAGGCAAGAAGGTTTCATCATAGTCAATCCCTTAAACTTAACTGAACCCTTTCGCTACAAGTATTGCGTTGTATGTTGTCATGTTTCCATCCATGTCCATCTTTTTCTTGAAAATCCATTTGTTTTGAATTGCTTTCTTGCCTTGAGGACGATCTACCAAGACCCATACTTGGTTGTAATTTAGTTAAGTAGAACCCATTATCATAAGACTAAACATGTTTAGGTGAAAGCAGCCTTGAGTTTACTCAACAAGCCTACAATAAACAGAACTTTGGTTTATTTTTATAATAATAGAAGGCAAATAATCATGTTCTTAACGTGTACTTAATATTTTAATGAGGGATTTAACTTCATTTATCTCATCAAACACAATTGCATATAAAATATCACACATATAAAACATACAATTTATCATGCTTCCAATATATCTATCAACCTTCTAAATAAAGTATGCAACTTATGCACTCATAATCAAATTATATGCATAAAATATCAAACTTCGTTTGATTATAGTTATTGATCTTCATAATCTAAAATAACATTTCCAACTCCTTTGAAAAATTAAAATAGATTAAAATCATTGATTCCTAAATAAATTAAATTCGTATTCTAAATAGAAATTTAATTTGATTTGAAAACAATTTTCAAATCCAATTGAAAACTATTTCCAATTATCTTGACTCCTTTG
>JANIIA010000001.1:8486903-8508255 GCA_027478495.1 Erythroxylum alaternifolium
AATGACATTTGTCATGTTAATTATATTTTATAAATTAATTAATTGAAAATATATTAAATTTTATTCATTAATTTAAATTTTATAATATACAATTTTTTTAAATTTATAAAATTTTATAAAATATATTAAAAATGAAAAAATTCATATATATAAACCTATAAAACTAAAGTTTATTGTCATACATCATATTTAAAAGATAAAACTTTAAAAAATCATTTCAAGCCATCGTTTTTGAACTCTTTGTGTTTTTCCTTCATATTAGAACCATTGTCATAACCTTAACCCCTTACGTTATGGGCACTAAAATCAAGAGATTTAAACATATTCAATAATTCATTGAAAAGTCCTAATATAGATATATCATCTACCTTCAAGAACTTTAAAAAGTACTCCTTTACTTTTTTTTTTTACTTGACATATTCACACATAAAACTAACAGACTCATTTTTTCTTAATGAGGTACAATCAAGAATAATAAAAAAGAATTTCACCTCTTTAAAGATCCTTATGATAGAACTTCTAAGACTATGGGCTATAAAAGAAATCAACTCATTTTGAATTTTGTGACCAAGCTAAATGACGAAAAATTTCATGATTTGAATCTGTCTAACATGATCTTGCATTATTACATTAAATTTAGCAATCATCTCAATCAATCCTAAAAAATTACCATTACTATCTTAGTAAAGTTTCTCATTAAATCCTCGAGAAGCCAAACTCTATTTAGCAAGACATTTCATAAAAAATAGTTCTTATTAAAACTTGTCTCTAACATCTTCAACATTCTTTCTCCTTTATAATTTCTTATTGCAAATCTTTATCAATTGTTTGATTTCCCAATCTTACTCTTAGTTCCTTCTAAGTCGTCATGTTAGTAATATGCTTAACACTATTCTCATGTTCTTTGAGTCTCTTACTAAGATGCTTCCAATCTTTAAATTCATTATATGTTAATGCGCTTTGTTTGTTATTAATTTAAACAACTTATAACAAAAACAATATACTTTATCTTTATATTTAGAGTAACCAACCATTTTCTTTCATTAATCTCTCCATTACTCAATTTTCTAGAATAATAAGAATATGAAAAATGTCAAGAGGTACTTTTTAAAGAAAACACAATATTCAATTTTCTTACAGGCCCTTTTTCAACTGAAATGCCCTTTACATATTATAAAGATTATCTCATTTTCTATGATCATAAATATTCAATAGAGAGATTAGTTGCTCATTTGCCATATGTCCACCTACTGCCGTTTCATGTTGTTTCTTTCCCCAATTGTTTTATTCATGGACCATAAATTCATGTTGTTGCATGCATAACTATTTGCAACTTTGATTCTTCTTCTTTGTGTTTCCATTTTTCTTGTCTTTTTCTTATTTTTATTTGCTATAATTTTCTTTTTATTATTCTATGAAGACAGGTGAATGTTAATTTTTGAAAAATGACGCAAGTATCATGCTTTTTACTCACTTTAGTTCCGTTACTTCCAAATTATGCCTAAAACTAAATATGAACCAAACTGAGCATTTTAAACATTTTCATAGCAATAATCACTAAGTGTTATGGAATAAATTCATAATCAACTAAGCGCAAATTTTTGTTACGTTGTTTAAAATTACCTTCATCTAATTCCTCATGATTATATACTTGGGATAAAGAAAAAACAACAGCAACAACAACAACAATCCAGTAGAAATTCGATCGACACGTAGGATATGGAGAGATCTAGTCTAGTAGTATGCAACTTTACCCATAATTTGTAAAGGAAAAAACCAAAAAGCAAAATTTAATATCCTATATAAAATAAAAAAATAAGAGTAGTTTACTATGATTTTTGAGAAATAAAAGAGAGATAAATTATTCAAATAAATTTCAATTCGAATTATTATATGATGTATGTTAAAAAGACATTAACAAGAATGAGTTGAAAAAGTTTAAAATTAGGAAACCTATTACATATATAAAAAAAGATATTTGAAGAATAAAACATGTTGATTCAAATTAGATAATAATGGGATGCTTAACCTTGTATATGTTAGATTGCATTATTATATTTATAGCATGTCTTACAACATCCATGTATAGTCTAGATAAACATAATTAAATTGTGATAATAATGATAATTTTATATTGATGCTTAAAATGAAGTTAGGTGAAAGAAGTGAAATTATGCTAAAATAAATTTTTACATAAGTTTTATAAGATTTAATTGAGATAAATAAAAATTATAACGTTTATGACTTTTTAAATAATAATTCTTCTACTATTAATAACATATTACCATCTATATATTTAAAAAATTTTAGCTTATGAAATTTAAAAACATTTATTCATATTATCTTATATATATTATTTTAAGGATTACTTTGCAAATTAGTGCATTGTAAGTTATAAATGTTTAAACACCAATCGAAACGTGATTTATGTGCGAGCGGAGGGAAGCATAAAACTCTAAAACCGTTATTGCCAAATTTAAGCCTAGCTTCTAAATGGTTACATTTGTCAATTATTCATATAATACTCACTTGTTCCTAAATTGTTGTGGACTTCGTTCTCTTTTAGTATGTAATGGGTTCAGGCTTATACTTATGTCTATTATACGAGTCATTAAGGTAATTACATGTTATTTAATTCTAATCATATATTAGAATCAGACGTTAATAAAATGTATCGTCATTAATAAACAAGTTAACATATATCAAGGATCTTCTCCTTCTTTATTATCGACATTCATTGTAAATATATTATGATCTTGTAACACTTCATACCTATTTTTGTAAGATTTATACCAATTATAATATTACGAGTATTCTTGGTAGTATTCTCTTGCGTTGCTTATTAGTATTCTCTTGCGTTGCTTACACAGAGGCTACGCCATAATATACAAAATTAGGTGTTTACAATAAATACGTAGGGGAGGTAGTTTAGTTGGCGATGGCTGAGGTTAATAAAGTTGACTCAAATATCATATTTGGAAATACATTGAAAATTTATAAATTTTGATTATTTTTAATAATTTTAGTTAATATTAAATGAAACTAAATAAATTTAAATGAAAATTACATCTTAAAATTTACGTGAATAAATAAAAATATTAAGAATATGTACTCAATTTAGGATGGCAACAATGTTATGAACACCATACCAGAATTAGTACTAGATTTAGTTCTGGTATGGTATTATATCTATACTGGTTAATACCGAGTACCGTTTCAGGTAATTTTTAAATTTATATAATAGTCCTTAAATTTTTACAAAATTGTAAAATAGTCTTTTAATATATTTTACAGTGTAATTTATAATTTTATACTAGCTTTATCTCAAAAATCATAATAATAGAAAATTAAAATAATAACAATATATTTATTTTTCTTAATATTATTTTCACATATTCCATATATAAATAACTACAATTATTATTTAAACAAAAATTTTAAAATAAATTTATATTATTAATATAATCAAATGGATACTAAATATAATAATTTAAATCAAATAAATTAAAATACATTTGTTAACAAAAAATAATAATTATAATCTAGTTAAAAGTAGTACAATTATATACACCATTAAAATTTATTATAATAATTCTTAATTTTGACAATAAAAATAATATTATCATAATTATAATTATAAATTAAAAAATAAATGACATTTGTCATGTTAATTATATTTTATAAATTAATTAATTGAAAATATATTAAATTTTATTCATTAATTTAAAATTTATAATATACAATTTTTTAAATTTTTTAAATTTTATAAAATATATTAAAAATGAAAAAAATTCATATATATATAAACCTATAAAACTAAAGTTTATTGTCATACATCATATTTAAATAATAAAACTTTAAAAAATTATAGGCTATAAAATTGGCGTTACTCTAGCGCTCCACATGTTAAGCACTTAAAATTCATAATTGCTTGTTTTTTAGCTTATGCTTAACTCTCTTATGTTCTTCTTTGGTTTTTCCTCTTCTGCTTGTCTCAAATTATTTATTTCAAATTACCATTTTTTAATTAATATGGTACGTTTTATTTAGTACTGACTAGTACAGTATAAAGTTCGTTACATTAAATGGAAGCCTCGACAATTTTTTAAATAATTTTTTAAAAATTAAAAGTATAAAATAACAATTTTTTAAAATTTAAACTTAGACTGGTCATTAAATACTTTAATTTAGATTCACGAGTTGGTAACTTATTTATTAGAAATTCGGGATGATTAGGAAAATATTTGATTAAAACTGCAATAATTATCAAATAAAATTGTGGGATCAATATGTAAAATTAGTTTTAATATTCAAGGTGTGCTGTTATATAAACGAAAAAGTTAATATCAAATAAAAAAAAACATGCATGATCTTATGACATATATAGTGTCATAAGAAACACGACAGGAGCAATGTTATTACATATATATTGTAAAACAAGTAAAAATAACAAAGTGAAACTGGAGAAGATAGAATATAAACATGGAAAAAAATAAAAATGAAAAACGAAACAAGGCGTAGTTGAGATAGAGACTAGATGAAGGAAAGGAAGAGAGGAGATATCTAACACGAAACAGGGGGAGAACAGAGCAATCGTATGTTAACCTGTATATTGCTGTCGATTCACTTTTTCTTCCCTAAGCGAACATGTTTTGTTATTTACGCAAATCTTTGTTAGGGTTTTGATTCTTCTTCTTTTCTTTTGTTGTATTCTTATATCTTGTATCTATGAGATACCCATACCCAGTTGCTACGAGATTTAAGCCTTTTTTTGTCTTTGTACTTTTATGACATGATTTTGTTGCTACTTCTGGATACATATTCGTTTTTAAGCTTTTTCGCGAGTTGGCTTCCTGGTATTTTTAATGATCCACGTGTTGGGTGAATTAGTGCCTGGTAAATATCTGAATAAATGTGCTTTATAGGTATTTCAGCGACCTGCGTTTCTGTTTTTGTTTATTTTTTCTCTACAATCTGTTATATGTACATAGGATAGCATTCATCTTTAATTTCAGACTGGTCTAAGATGCTTATTTGAGTAGTTTTCTCATGCTGTAGTTGATGGCTCTGACAGAGATTCTACTTTTGTTTTGTTCACTTGGCTTTGAAGGGACTTTATTTTGTTTTGTACTTCTCTTTATATGGATCCCATGGCTGATGAGCGAATTGATTTTGGAGATGAAGAATATGGAGGGGCTCAAAAGATGCAATACCAGGGAAGTGGTGCCATATCTGCACTAGCAGAAGAAGAAATGGTGGAGGATGATGAGTATGATGATCTTTATAATGATGTAAATGTTGGAGAGAATTTCTTGCAGATGCACCGATCTGATGTGCCAACCCCTCCAGCTAATGTGGGTGGCAGAGTTGGAGTCCAAGCTCATGAATCTAGGGTTGAACATGGGGATTCACAAGGACCAAACACACTTGGTGTAGAAATTGAAGGGAAGTATTCTAATCCAGGGGGACAATTTCATCAACAGAAGGATTCGGCTATGGGTCTTAAGGGACAGGGAGTTGAATCTGTTGGTTATTCAGATAGATCTTCTACTGCACAAAAAGGGAGAACCATGGTGATCACTGATGATACTCAAGTCCAAAATATGGGCTTGCAAGGATCGACCTCTGTGGCTCAGAATGTTGGCATTGATTCTCCTAATTTGCATAGAAAAAATGTAAATGAACCTGAACTTTTGCAAAATAGTGGCAGTGGTGATCCTCGAAATGTAACTCAGATGTCAGCCAATCAAATAAGTGTGATTACTGATGCCAATCGTCCAGTGATGAGTGAAAATCAGATCCGACCATCTGTGGAGAATGGTTCAACCATGCTTTTTGTGGGAGAATTGCATTGGTGGACAACTGATGCAGAGCTTGAGAGTGTTTTGTCTCACTATGGAAAGGTGAAGGAGATTAAGTTCTTTGATGAAAGAGCTAGTGGAAAATCTAAAGGGTATTGCCAAGTTGAATTTTATGATCCTGCTGCTGCAGCTGCATGCAAAGAGGGAATGAATGGTCATATTTTCAATGGGCGGGCTTGTCTTGTAGCTTTTGCTTCACCACAGACAATAAAACAGATGGGAGCTTCATACATGAACAAATCTCAAACCCAGACTCAGTCTCAGAATCAGGGAAGGAGGCCTATGGACGACAGTGGGGGGCGAGGTGGAAACATGAATTATCAAAGTGGTGATACAGGAAGAAACTATGGAAGAGGTGGGTGGGGACGGGGTGTGCAGGGAGTTATGAATAGAGGTCCTGGGGGTGGGCTAAAAAGGCGGGGACGGGGAGGAGCCATGGGTGCCAAGAACATGGTTGGAAATGCTGCTGGAATTGGAAGTGGAGCAAATGGTGGAGGTTATGGACAAGTCCTTGGAGGTCCTGTATTTGGGGGACCTGGTGGTGGCATGATGCCTCCACAGGGTATGATGGGAGCTGGATTTGATCCAGCATTTATGGGTCGAGGTGGTCCCTATGGTGGTTTTGCAGGTCCAGGTTTTCCTGGCATGCTTCCTTCATTTCCGGCTGTTAATGCCATGGGACTTCCTGGGGTGGCTCCTCATGTCAACCTTGCTTTCTTTGGTCGGGGAATAGCACCTAATGGGATGGGAATGATGGGATCCTCCGGAATGGATGCACCAAATGCTGGAATGTGGTCTGACCCAAGCATGGGTGGTTGGGGAGAAGAACATGGTCATAGAACAAGGGAATCGAGTTATGGGGGTGAAGATGGTGCTTCTGAATATGGATACGGAGAGGTGAATCATGAAAAGGGAGCAAGATCTAGTGCTGCCTCTCGGGAGAAAGAACGAGTTGCTGAGCGAGATTGGCCGGGCAACTCTGATCGGAGGCATCGTGATGAGAGGGGACAGGAATGGGAAAGGTCTGCAAGAGAGCACAGAGAACACAGGTACAGGGAAGACAAGGATAACTACAGAGACTATCGTCAAAGAGATCGTGACTCAGGTTATGAGGACGACTGGGATAGAGGGAAAACTTCTTCAAGATCACGAAGCAGATCTGGTGCAGTGGCTGATGAAGTTCGCAGGTCTCGATCAAGGGATGTTGATTATGCTAAGAGGAGACGCTTACCGTCTGAGTGATCTGGGTACTGCTCATCTTTCTGGGATGATTTTATGAGCTGTGGAACTTCATATTTGCACTGATCTAAAATGCAGCTGGATGCTTCTTCAGGGAGGAAGTAAGTTATCATATGGATGGAAGGGAAGAGTGGATACTCTGTTACTTTCTTATTGCATTCTATAGAACATACTTGAATTATCTTAGTATTTGAGTGCTTGAAAACAGTAATAGCTCTTCTTAAAAGCTGGCCAATGTGGATATTTTCTGTGGGGTTGGAGTTAAATGCCATGCAGCAAAGTATCTGTTTGGACTTATTTATTTTAAACCTTTTGATGATGGCTTGTGATCTTGATTTGCTTCAAATCTTTTTCTTTTGAATAGCTTAATTCTCTTTTATCAACATTTTACATTACTTTTAAGCCTGTTAGACTTGTAAAAAAAAGGTCCACAGTTTGACTTGCATGCATGTTTCTGTACAAGATCTGGTCAGGATATTCAATTACTCTGATTTTATGATGTCTTCAGACAATTGCATGCACTATATTTACTTCTTGCTGTTGCTTTCTTGAAGGATTTGATGATTTGTATATAGGTACATTCTTCAGAATAGTGAATCCTCAGACCTTGTGTCTGAGCCCTTTTTCCGAACCCTTTTCTGTGAACTTCACTTGATTATTAACCATCTTTTCCCTAATAATGTTTTTTCATGGCTATATACACATCCGTGCCATAAATGTCTCAAGTTGTAATAAGTGCTTCACACCAATTTTTTGTTTTGGTTCTTTACAGTGACTTCCTTTTTTGGTTTTCGACTGATTAAACAATTAATTAGAATACTTCCATGAAGTTTAGTTTTGTGTGGTTTAATCATTTTTCTAAACATTCTTGGTTGATAGTTACTTTGTCCCATTTTGAGGAAACATAGAATCAAGCATGGAGTTTTATGTTTGTTGTTAGTTAGGAGATGATGCATGGCATTTACTAGTTTAGATATGCTGAAACCTGTTATTAGGGTGGAAATCCTAGATAACGGTTGTCGTTGTCTTTGCTTTTAATGAAGTTGAGGATTTGTTCCTTTCTCTTGAATCTTTATAATAAAAATCCACATAAAAGGCCTATGTTGGCTCCAGAATTTTGATCAATAGTTCTCGTGTCCTCTTTAGCAAGTTTTAGTAAGCAGGTTAAAGTCTTTGAAGAAGTTTAGGTGTTGATTGTGCTGAGTTAAAATGTTCGATACTGGTTAATTTTTCTTTGAGAGCTCAATATTTGACATCAGTTTAGTCAATATCACTGAGGTATGAGATCTACAGTTCATATGCTCGCTATGAGTTAGTTGGCTGAATTTCATTATTTTGACTTTTTAACTAGGCTTGAAAATTTTAGGTGTTTTAAGTGCTTCTGTAGTGAAAATTTTTGGTATTTCAAGTGCTTCTGTAGTGTGTATAAAAGTAAAGTTTAGAGTCCACTAGTCTTCAGAGAACTCATATGGATATAGGGTTACAATTTATTTTTTCTGGAATCTTAAATTTTGTTTTCTTTTTAAGTTGTTACTGTAGTGTTTATAAATGTACAACTAATAATCATTTTCTCCCGAAATATCTGGAAGTTATCACTTTTATGGTTTTTATTGAAATTGATTGTGATTCTTCTTCTACACATTTGATCTTTTATTTGAAAACGTTTCCTCATCAATGCTTTTCAGTAGAACTAAGACTGTCCTTTCTGCTTACTGTGGCTTTTTCTCTGTATACTCGTTTACTAAAAGTGTTCTCCAAATTTATTATCTCCACTGTTTCAGTTAAACGAAGCTTAGGCCCATGAAAATGTTCCTCTTAGAACTCTCTAACCATGAATTATACCATTATACCGTATATTGTTCTTTGAGTGCGGCCACACTTGTATTTGGTTGCTTTTAGGGGTTATATGCCACTTGATTTCCATGCACCAGATTAACTTAGTCTGCAAGCTATGGAGATGTCTGTAGCTATTACTCGTCTTAGTTCTTTAGAAGTCTAATGTCCACGTGAAGTATGATTATAGAAGGATCACGGAACAATTGGCTTTGAATTACCGTTATACTATGGCAGGATTCTATTTCTAATTTATGGATTGTTAAGACATTTACTGCCGAGTGGTGTCTTTGAAAATAAATACTTCTATGTCTATTGAAATGGAAGTTTTTCTTTTACCAGGGAGTGGAGTGGGGCAACACTTGTTCAATACTTGTTAGTTGCTCGAAGGAAGATATGTTAAATGTGCTGCGTTCACTGAATGGTTTTGGTCTGCCAAGTTTGCAGGAGCCCTAATTCCCTTTGTTTCAACGTTTCATTTTTTGAACAGCTTGAGAATGTAATTAAAGCTCCTGCAAGAATATTCTAGGAAGAGTATCAATGTGAGCTACTGAAAGGATTTCAGTCTCAAGGTTTTGGGGCATGATCTCATTGTTGATTCTTGTAAAAAATTATTTTGTCATGTAAATGAACACATGTATTAGGTCTAGAACTTGTAATGACTTTTCATTCCTAATTTGGTTTTGAGTACTCTTGGCTGATCAGCAATTTTGTATAGACCTGCTGCAGAAGCAGCCATAGATTAGTAAATACGAGTTGTACCACTGTAACAAATGTACCAGCAAATTTGTCAATTGTATAGAACAGTCGTACAAGAGCTAATAAGGTTGTAATAGTTGGCCGTTCCCTCTGTATCTTGGTCACATTAACCAATGTACAAGCCAAAATTTCATTATATAGAATAGTCGGACCAGAGTTAAATAAGGTTTTGTAATATTTAGTATTTGGCCACTGTAACAAATGTACATGCCAATTTGTGGTTGTATAAGAATAGTTGGACAAGAGCTAGTAAGTTTGTAGTGTTTAACCCCCCTCCGTGTTTTGGCCAATGTAACAAATGTACAAGCAATGTTTCTGTGATGACCTACTTTTTGAAGGCTTAAAGGATCAGAAGTATGATTTAATGCTTAAATTGCCCGCGGCTGATCTGTTGTGGATGCCTGCAATCTAAAGAGTTTTGCTTTCTACTTTCCCGGTTCTGTTTATTCAAAGGCCTTGTATGTTTCGTCCGATGTGTTAGTTTTTATTCCACCACTCTCCTGGAGGAGTATGGGGAACTTGCTTACGTGTTGCTTGTCCATGTTGGTTATTTGTATATAATCATGTTTCCTAGCATCTTCCGCTGTATGTAGAGTTTCTCATACAATTTAAATCAGATTCGTGGAGTACAATCTCGTATGAGGCAGTACCTGTTTCTTATTTCTGGTGCAGAGCGTTTATATTTTTCTTGAAGGTGACTACTTTCACTAACTTAACATTCTGTTTTGGGGAAAAAAAAGTTGTGATTTATGTTCACACATTGTCAGCTGGCAGCCTGTATGTAGTCTCGTTTTCCGATTTTATGCATTTGCTAGATGTTTTGTTAAAGCTAAATAACTTACTTGGTCTGTACTTGATGTATTTGAACTCTGCACGGGTGCAGTCTTAGCTCTGCCATTGTTCTGACGCTTGGCGTGATTCGTTGTATTTTCTTTTTCTGTCTTTTATAGTTGTACTACATGAGACTACTGTTTTGGCTTTGTTCTCCAAGGAATTCGTATGTTACTAGGATATCTCTTTCTTCCGGCGAAAGGAAGATTGAGGTTGCCTAGGCTGCTTAATTCCATCAATGATGCAATGAGCGTAAAGTTTTCAGTTTAGTATCATCATTTAGTTTCATGCCATTTAGTCCAGGAAGTTAGGAATACTAGTGAATGATGAATCAGAAAAACTTCCTGCTTGTTAGGATTGGTCCTTAGAATTTTTCGAGTTCCGTTAATTCTGAATCGTTATAGTTTAGATGGTGATCAAAGGTATGATAGAGCTTCTAATTTTTTACCAAGGGAATGTATTAAAAAAGATTTTAACGTTTAAAAAATTATATAATTGATCTTTGATAAAATTTTAAACTTTTTATAAGATTCTACCAATAAAATTAGTTATGTAGGTGATTGAAACTTAAAATTTCAAAACTAATTTAACAAATTTTGTTTTAAAAAATAATTAAATTAATCAATTATTTTGTACCGAGTTTTGAATCTTTCGGAAATCTTAAATTTCTAAAATCAATTTTAAATTATAATTTGTATCTTTACTGAAATTGTGTTGGATCAATGAAATCATTTAATTAATAAGATTTAAATTTATTTACCTATGCTTTCTTTTTGTCTTTTTGTCTCTATTTCTCTTAATTGAATATCGGGGAAGTTGTGTTTTTTTAGTTATTAATCAATTTGGTTTTTTATGCTCTTAAGCAAGTTTATTTGCTGTAATGAGACTAAAAAAAGGTGTGTTGTATCTTGTGTTTAGCCTAGACACTTAATTTGTAGTACTTCTCCCATAATTGTATACCTTAAATATTTCTTTATTTAGTCTAATCATTCTTTTACAGCGACTTGTTTGTTTTATATATTTATTTGTCTTTTTTCTTATTTGTTTATTTATTTACTTATTTTTATCTTTTTTATTCTTTACCCTATGTTATATTTATTGTAGTATTTATTTTATTACTTATTTTTATATTTAAATTTGTTAGTTTTTGTCTATTTTATTATTATTAGTATTCTCTATGTCTATGTTTTTATTTGTATTTGCATTATATATTTTTATTACTACTTTCATTATTATTATTATTATTATTATTATTATTATTATTATTATTATTATTATGCTTTATTTATTATTATTATTTTTATTCTCTTGACATGTATCTTTTGTTATTCTTTATATTCATATTTTATTTATTAAATATTATATATTTTTATCTTTTTTTTAGTTTTGTTTTTTCCCGCAAAATAGTTCTAAAAAAGCTTTTTTCTTTTTTTCTTTTTTCTTTTTTTTAGATCTATCGAAAGCCATCTCTTTACTAGTTGGGATAAAGTTGCGTACGTACTTTTGAACTTTTTCAAATCTAGCATCTCAGTGTATCATCCACTGGAATATTATTATTGCTGTTGTTGTAAAGTAAAGAAAGGTAGTTAGGATTGGTCCTTCGCATTTTTCATTAATTCTAAATCTTTATATTTAAGATGGTGAAATAAAGTTATAATTTAGCTTCTAATTTTGTACTGAGTAATATATTAAAAGATTTTAATGTTTAAAAATTATATAATTGATCTTTGATAAAATTTTACCAGTAAAATTGAACTAATAATTTTTTAAAACTTAGAAATTTATGTTAGTTATGCAGGCAATCAAAATTTTAAAGTTTCAAAACTAATTTAGGATTATAATTTGATTTCTTTTGCTTTCCTTTTGAGTCAATTAAATCAATCAATTATCTCATATCGAGTTTCAAATCTTTCTAAAACCTTAAATTTGTAAAACCAATTTGAAATTATAATTTGTATTTTATTGTAATTGTGTTGGATCAATTAAATCCATTAACTAATGAGATCAAAATTTCTCTAACTATATATTTTTTGTCTCTAGTTCTCTCAAACAACTTAACATTGAACATCTAGAAAGTTATTATATTTTACTTATTAATCAAAATGGTTTTTTTTTTCATACTCTTAAACAATTTTTTTTTATGATAGAGTAAAAAAAGGTAGTTGGTAATTAAAAGAAAACAATTACCTTGTTCATTTCAACGTTTTGGTTTCTCTTTCTTTTTCCTTTTATTTCAATTTCTTACTTTGAGATCTAAGTCTTATTTCATATAAGACTACATATTTTTTGCTTGAATCATAGATTTAAGTTAGATTAATTGGTTTGATGTGAATTTCTTGACTTAAATTGTCGTCAATTTCACATTTGGCTTTTAAGTTTGGACAAAATTTCATTATTACTATTTTTGTTAGCTTTCCATCTATTTCTTTTATTTGGGAGTATTGGCTTCACTTTGGTTAACATTTATGAAAAACTTTGATTTTAAAATAAAGAATTGAAAGTTAAACACGTTGTTTACTTGGCGATGAAGTAGAAGTTAAACTCAAAGAGAGCCTTTGGATTAGTGTTTGAAGGCTTCATCTCTGGGAAATATAGAGGCAATAAAGGTGTTGAGAATTAAGAAATTATGAATCGAAGATTATGAGGTGGTATGGATTGTATTCCATCTATGTATAGCTTGTGTATTCTCTCTACTCACTCATTTTATTCCCATCTTAAAGTGCAAATGTTACTTATTTGAAACATATGTTGGTATTTTTTATACATAGACATGGCATTAGATGTATAAAATATTAGTATAGTTTCTAATAGATTAAGGTATGATTTGTACTGAGATATACTATTCTTATTTTTTATTCATTAAAGTTGTTACTTATTTTAAATGTACTAAGTATTAATAAATTTTGTATTAAGGAATACCTTCCACTCACTCATTATATTCACTTTTAAATGTGTAGAAGTTACTTATATGTAATGAATGATGCCATTTTTAGTATATATGCACGGTATTGGATAAGTAGGTTACTGGTATAGTTTGTACTAGGCTAACGTACAATTTGTACTTAGAGATGGTATTCCTATTTTTCACTAAAGTTGTTACTAACTTTAATACATTATGGTAAATTTTGTATATAGTAGTAACATTAAATATATTGTGTCCTAGTATAGTTTGTATATAGGCATAATAATTTTTTCACTTAATCATTATATTCTTGTATAAATGTGTAGTTGTTATTTTTTTGTAGCTAGGCGAGGTATTGGATAAATAAAGCACTTGTATATGGATACATTTTGTACTCAGACATGATATTCCCATTTTTTATTAAAATTGTCTCCAATTTTAAATGTGTCGTTGTAATTTTTACATGTAATCATGGTATTGAATGTATTAAGTCCTATTATTGCTAGAATTTAGGTATGGTATTCTTTTCGCTTAGCCAATATATTCCTATATAAATGTATAGATGTTACTTATCTCTAACAAATAATGGTATTTTTCTATGTAGGCATGCTATTAGATAAATAGATTACTAGTATACTTTGTATTGAGATAGAGTATTAGTTTACTCTTTCATGATATTTCTATTTTAAAGTATACTTGTACTCATTTTCAATAACTTATTGTATTTTTTGAATATTAAGTAGTGTTATATGTATTAAGTCATGGTATGATTTCTATTTAGCTATGAAATTATTTGTACTTAGTCATAACATTCCTATATAAAATTGAAGCTATTACTTATTTCATATGAGTGACAGTATTTTTCTACACATGTAATAGCTTGTTTCCAAAACATTACTAAGGGTTAGAGTCTTAGGCTATTGAGTCACATGAGTTTTATCATTTGAGAATTTATGAGGTGCATTTCATTCACATGCATAACATTCACATAAACACATGAAAGATGATTTAGAAAACATTGCAAAGATTGTATGTGCACTCAATTGACATATTCCAGGTTATGAAAGGTTTAAAATGGTTATGATATGATTGTGTATTGTTTATATCTTGAATTTTGGTTTGATGAATTACAATTAGTAATTTGGAATTAATTGTTACAATTGGAAGATTGATGAATTAATATATACATTTGGACTAGGAAAAATGTTAAATGGCAAGACAAGTTGACACATGGTAGTAGAAATAAGTGACACGTGGTAGTAGGATTGAGTGACAAATGGCTTAGATAATTGGGTGACAAATGGCTTAGGGAACTAAGTGATAAGTGGACTAAGTATTTAAGTGACATTTGGTAGTTTAAGAAGAGGACATATCATAGCCTTTTACTTGACAAGTATCATGACAAGTGTCTTAACACTCACCATACACCTATACCCCAAGACACCCATACACATGAATGACCATTTTCTCTTTTGTTTTTGCTACATGCTATCTTCTTCTTCCTTCTCTCATTATTGACACATACACAACCCTCACAACTTTTAGTTTTGCCAAAATTCTGCACTTTGCCACTCCAATATTCTGTTGTCTTCATCTTATTACTAAAAACTCATCTAATTCCCACCTTATATTTGTAATGATCTTGCATGCATGGAGGGCTAGGTTAACTTGATGAATTAAAGTGGAACTTGAGCTAAACAAGTAAGTAAAGCATTGATCTTTATGGTATGTTTTTAATAGAAAGATTATGATGATTGAATTAGGATGTATTGTATATGATGTTGACGATGAAGTGTGTTGGAATATGATGGATAAACTTGGATACTTTTATGCTTTGTTCTTAATGTATAAAAAAATGGATTATGGATTGATATATGATGAATTAGATTGAGATTTGAAGTATAATGAAGGTGAATTTATGCTAAAGAAAGGTGCTAATGTAGTGTTCTTGAAACGGGAAAGAATTAGGACTACATGTGTGGTAGTGAATGATAGTTTCTGTTTTGTTAATGCATCAAAGACAATAGTTTATGAGCTACCAATTGAATAATTTTGAGTTAGAATTGGAGATGAAATTAATGAGGAAATGGAGTTTAATTAAGGTATAATTGAGGTATATTTAATGGACTATTAAGAAGATGTTTTGAATTTGGTATAAAGGTGCTAGAATCTAGAAAAAATTAAAGGAAATTGGAGAGTGAACATTCAGTTCACTCATCCCACGATTGTGATAAAGTTCTTCACGATCATGGGCAATGTTTCGAAGTGAAAAAAATTTGTTTTGTGTGATTGTTGAATTAACTAAGGATAAGTCACTTTACTTTGGTGCATTTGGACTTGATTGAGACTTGAAATGAACTTAGATAATTGCTTGATTAATTGGTTAAGGGTTTGATAAGTTTAAGTTGTTAATTGACATTATAATTTAAGGAATGGATTGTTTTGATATCAATGTATCTAAAATCTAGATTTTTATGATTTGTTAAAGGAATAAAGGCGTTCTTATGAATACAAATGTGATCCAAAGGATATGAGTAATGCATTAAGAATGAATGAATGAGAATTGGAAAATTATGTGAATATATATAATGCTAGAAAAGGGTTGGTGAATATATGATTGATGAATTTAGAAAAATCAAGTTTACTTAAGGTATAAAACTATTTACAAACTAGTTATATCCAAGCTATGATGTATGGATGGTTAAGATTTATGAATAAGGATACATACTCGGAAAGTCAATTGAGAATGTATAGAAAACATGACACATATACATGTGCATGATTGAATATTCATATGATTGATAAACTTTGTAATGTGTGAAATATATGTGTATTGCATGATTAAAGAAGCATAAATTGATTGTCAGCATCTAGACATAGCCGGATTATCAAGGCAATAGCTTATTTGAAGCGTACTATGAGTTAACTTAGATGTTTTCTCACTATAATTGATTTGTTTCTGTTTAAATTTCAGCTATTGAATTGTTATTAATGTCATTGTGATAATTCCGGACATTGATGGTTCGAGGAGTTTGATATTCGGGATTGTATTGGGAGTGCTTTCTAATTGTATACGAATATGAAAAATTTGTACTTAACTGAATGTTAAATATTGGACTCAGATCCGATGAATGTGATAAATGACTGTGCACATTGAATGAAAGTTATTGATAGCATATTATGTGAATTGATGCATTTCATCACAGTGTTATGCATGATCAGATGAAAGAGTTATGATCGGAGTGACCAGTGTGAAAAAGAGCTTAAAGCTAAAAAATGTGCACAAAGAGCCACGACTCAATTATTAATGAGCTCAATATCTACAATAGGTAAGGGACAATATGAAATGAACCCGGTGTCCACAACAGATATGAGACAGTAAATAAGCACTGGGTCACAACAAAGTAAAATGAAAGTGGAGTTACATGTGCATTTGCATATATAACTTTACATGTATTATATGAATGATTACAATGAATTACTGAATTATTTTAATATAGTGATATGCAATATTGTGTACCTATTATACTTGTTAAAATGTAAAGAAAGGTGTTGTGGTATACAAAGTTGGATATTGTAGTATATTTGAGAATTTGGTTTCATACCTGTGATGTTTGTGTTCTGACTTGAGTGAGCACATCGATGAAGGTTCACTTACTGAGTTCACAAACTTATCAAAATTGCAACGTTGATTTTTAGGTACAAGGTAGACCTTGCTTCTAAGGCAAACTAGTAGCAGTCTAGTACTATCAATTTTTGGGAACAAGAATGACTCAAAGGTTTGGTTAACTGATATTTGTGGAGTCTAGTATATTGTGTTTACTTACTTTTCTCATTTCATGTGGAACATTTTATAAAAGAGTAGTAAACTCTCAAATGTTTTTCGTAATGTAAATATATGTATTATGATGTGTATTGCTACAATGTAAGTTATGTTTGCGATTAAAATGGGAAAAATTGATCTTTTGAATACTTATGTGTGATGCCATAATAAGTTAATGTGACCATTTTAACGTGCCATTCTTATAAGGTATGTCCTTAAATATCCTCTGGATGTTAAGGCATATGTACTATGAAAGTGGTGTATTACAACATATTCGTGGTATGGTATGTACTGGGCTATAATACTACTTCTGTTAACTTCAACTTGGATATTTACATTCTAAAATTAGGGTGTCGCTAATATGTAAGGAGTCAACTTATGGTATTTTTCTACGCTCTTTTTACATGAATTTTTTTTGCATACTGGTGGGTTTTTTTTTTTCAAGAAGCCTTATGATTTTGGAATTTAGAGATGTGGTATGACCTTCATTTGGAGTGTTCTGGTTAAGGTGTTAAGATTATCTATTGTTGGCGAAATGAAGCTTCTCTTCCTCTATCATCAACGACTTAGAACTTCCTTCTCTTCCTCGCTATTAATGGTTTAATAATGTGGTCACTATTGAAATTTAACAAAAAGAGAAATAAGGGACCCCATACACGGGCTACTTTATTGTATAGACATCTATAAAGCAATAAGCTGGAAGATTTAAATTTTTATTTTAAACTTCTTTAACAGAAAATGAAAAACTATAATGAAGAAAATAAAATCAACGCAACTTGGACTATCTAATCGGTTCCTTTTTAGTATTATTTTATATTTTTATTAATTATATTCAATACATTGTTATAACCCACCCAATAATTACCTTCCATATTTGAGTGCAGAGCTTCGACACCTCCATCCATTGTGTATTAACTCGGAAAGAGTACCATGGCACGATAACAGATAAGCCCTCTCCTACTTCTCTCTTCAAAGTCGAGAACATGTTTTGATTATATATTTCAGTAACATGGACCAACAGTTGAAGAAAGTTTGATTAGTACAAGGCCGAGTCCATGTTTCAGTTTACAATTGCTACACAGGTTATAATAAAAAAAAAAATTCTTAGAGGCTTTCCTTGAAGGCAGGTCATAAAGAAGAAATAAAGACAACAAAGTGTAACTAAAGATTCTCTTTTCTTTATTGAAAATCGACTCCCAAGTTTCTGTTGCATTGAACTTCAGGCAGCAGTACAATATCAACACTTACAGCATATATAGCTTTGCTTGACATTGAAAAACACAAACAGAAACAGAAATGACGGAAAAATGTGTGCGTTTTTCAGATTACTAGCTTACAAGAAATAGCCAACAACAGCAGCAACTCCAACGACGGCAGAGACCTCGACTGCGGTGGCGGCGGCCTTAGGTGATTCAGCAGAAGGCCCTCCGATGATGGTGCTGCCAAGTGGTCCAGCAACCACGTCGTCAGCCTTAGGCGAGGAAGCATCCTCACCACCATCATTACCAATGGCGACAGCGTTTGCAGGGGCAGCAGCTGTCGCAGGGGTTGCCGGAGTGGCGGTGGTCGGGGTGGTTGTGGCTGGAGCGGCGGCGCAGGCAAAGCCAAGAACGACGAAGAGGGCGAGAGCTAGAATAACAAGCTTGCTGGCCATATTTCTACCTCAAAGTTATTTGTTTTCTTTTTCTTTTTTTTCTTTTTGTATTGCTTTCTTTGCAAGACTTTTATTGAAGTTTAATTTGATGATCTGCAGATGTTCTCAGTGAACACGCTGCAATACAACAATCAAAGGTCGGTTAATGGGTTATTCATGGACGTTTCAATGGCCTTATATAGCTGTTGGACTATCTTGAGGAAAGCGGAAACCACGCTCATTCATCATGCGAAGAGTGAGGAAAACCATAGAACTGATTGACCTTTTATTGGAAAATATACGAGAAGGAAGCTGAGTTTTGTACCTGTTTTTACAAATTATTGTTAAAGTGTAAGAATCAGTCTCATAGTCTTTGAACCACCTACGAAAATGGAAAGGGAGTATTATGAGGAGATATATGACTAGAAAACTCGTTCCACCTTAAACATATAAGCGAATTTAGTTTCACCATAATTATTGATTGATAATAATGAAATCCAACCATAATTCATATATGCTATGATTAAATATTTGCAAACATGTCCTGTAGTGGCAGCTGATTAGTTAAAATAATCAATGTTTAAAAATCGAACTGAACATTGAACCGGTCAAATAAAAGGTTAAATTTAAAGGTTCAACCGGTATTAAACTATTATAAAACCGATTTATAATAAATAAGTAAAAATTATAAGAAAAAGTAAAATATAGTATAAAATAAAATACTTTATTAAAATAAAAAATGCATTAATAATGTCTATTGAGATGTAATAAAATAAGAATAAATTTAATAATTTAAACTGCGGTTGAATCTAACATAAAATTTAAAATAAAAATAAAAATAAAATTTTATATCATCATTTATTTAAAGACTAATAAAATTTTAAAAATATTTAAAGAAAATCAATAAAAAGACTCTAACTTTATTTTAACTTTTTCTAATATCCTTAAACATACATCTTTATAGTTTAAATATTATATTTTAACACATTCTTAAATTTTCTTAAGCAAAATTACTTATATATATTAATTCATATTTCAATTTATTAAACAAATTTATAATAAAATAATAATTAGTTTTTAACAATAATAATTTAAAATTTTTAATTAAAGTATAAAGAGTTAAATAAAGAACTTAAATTTTGATAAATATAATTTATTAGTGAGATTAAATAAATAAAAATAATAATTTATTTTTAAAAATAATAACTAAAATAAATTTTTTAATTAAAATATAAAGAGATAATTAAAAATATAATTTATTAAATAAATTGTATAAGCAAATTGAAAAGAAAAACAAATGATTGAAAAGTGAAAACTTGGCACAGCATACATCTTCAATTTACAACTCAAAAAAAAACTTCAATTAATGCACTTTGTGCATTCTGAAGCAGTTAATGCAAGTTCAATGCATTCTACATGGGTTGGTGTGCAAAACTTGATGGTGGACCCCACATTTTGACAGATTCTAAATACATTATCAATTTTTTCTAAGAACCGGCCAATTTTTGAGTCATTTTTTCATAAAACCGCTCGGTTTATTACTTAACCTGTCAATCACGGGCGTGCACGGTGGGCTCACGCCCATGCAAATGAGACTCATGACTGTGAGCCTTCAAAGAGGCCATTCACAGCTGGAAGTCCACCATGCACATCCGTGACATTTGCCTAGCTATCCCGAAAACCTAATTTTTTGTATAAAAGCATCGTTTTGACAGCAGAAACTTATGTTTCATTTAGGCTTTTCATTTTAGGGGTGTGAGCTCTCGGTTTTGAAGAAGAGAAGGGGCAAAGTTTCATTCCTTTGGAGATTTATAGAGGGCTAGCTTCCCGACGCCAATTCAGAGGTGACATCGACACCGAAGAACTCAGTTAAGCATATTTTTATTATGTTTGTTATTCTTACTCTCTTTTTGGATTGTTTACGTTATCTTGCATTTATGGATTAGGTATTGTGTAAGAATGATTTTGATGCTCTATTAGATTGTTTCTCATGAGAACCATTGCAAGAACTTTAAATACGATACGTAATAGTTGTGTTTGAATTTATTTGTAGCAATTAATGGTATTATATAATTATGGATAATGTAACATAAGTTAAATAATCTGAGCTTGTCAGATTATTGCTTAGATTGATCTGTTTTTCTCATTCGTAAGGTGACTGTCTGATTAAACTTAGAGAGCGTCTCCTAGGTTATTCGATAGGTAGGGTTAATTAATGAGTTCTTCTTAATTAGTTATGACCTAAGGAAAAATGATATTAACCGAGCTTGTTGTTAGTCTACGACTAATAGTTGAAGGAGAGGTATAAGGATAACAATTTAATGAAATATGTTTAATAGGGAGTAGGCTGAGATTGAATCAAAGAATTGGATCCCTAACGAATTCATCATTTTCAAATGTTTTCATTAGTCTAGTTTTACTTGATTTTGTTATTAAACCAACACCCCCCCCCTAAAGAGAAAAAAATTACA
>JANIIA010000001.1:8574901-8593503 GCA_027478495.1 Erythroxylum alaternifolium
ATGAAATGAGGAAGAGTTTGATTTTAAAAATATTGTGGTTTACAATTAACGCTTTATTGTTCAAATTGATGTGATGCCATGTGGAGTGACTGTAGTGATCGCACGTAGCGCTCCCTTATCATAGGATATGTACCGGAATGACCTGCAGGCGTCCTGGTGCATACCCTACGGTAAGGGGGTGTCACATGAAAAGGAGCTTCTTCTAATTCTACTTTGCCATTAAACAATTTGCTTCTTCGCCATCTATGCCTATGTTCTAAGTAATGACGATGTTCTTCATATAACATATTTTACTTCATAGCCTCATTGAACGAGTTTGATGGTTACAAACAGGACATGCTATATACCCTTTAGTACTTCATCTAGACAAATTCCTATAAGTTTTGGAAAATCATTTATGGTCTATAAAATAACCACATACATTATAAATGTTTCATCTTCAACAACATCATAAATATCTAATCCAACCTCCTATAGATGGCTTAAGCCGTCAATTAGTGGTTGCATGTATACATCGATATACCTACCAAGAGTAGTAGGTCCTGGAATAAGTAAAGACAATAATATAAAAGGCTTCTTCATATACTTCATGAAGGTAAATTGTATGGCACTAGAATTACCGGCCATGTGCTATAAGAAGTACTTATATTACCAAATGTATTAAATCCATCAAAGGTTAAACTAAATCGAACATTACAACAATCCTCAGCAAACCATGAAAACTTTACATGAAAGTCTTTCCATGTCATTGAGTCTACTGGATGATGCATAATGTTATCTTCAATACGTTTCTCTTTATGCCATCTCATATCTATGCTTGTTTTTACTAACATAAAAAGCCTTTATAGTCGTGGTTTAATAGGATAGTATCTCTAGATTTTATACAGTATCTTTTTCCCTTTCTTATAATCCACTCGTCACCTTGATGTACCACAAATGGGACATTCTTCAAGATCTTTACTATCATTCCAAAATATAGCACAATTATACTTACAAGCATGTATTGATATATATCCTAATCTAAGGTCCCTTAACAATTTCTTTGTTTCATAGTAAGATTTGGGCAATTTATGTCCAAGAGGTAATACATCATTGAGCAAGTCAATTAACATGTCAAAAGATTTGTTACTCCATTTATTATAGACCTTCAAATGCAAAAAATACACAACAAATGATATCTATGAGAATTTTGAGCACATTATTCTTCTTGAGCAACTTTCAATAACTTCCCAAATTATCTTTTTAATATTACTAATTATATTAGGCAAACCGACTTCATTCATAGTCTTCATATAATTCCCATAATCCTCTAACATCTCGCCAATCCCATCATCACCATCGTCATTAAAATCACAATATTATTTTATTATTATTACTATCATCAACATCTGTATTAACACTTCTACTACAACTTAATTCTGAACGTTTTCCATAATAAAGCTATGGAGTATAGAATTTATCTATGCCTTAGATTAGCAAGTGATTATATACCACATCTTGGCTTTGAATGTTCACATTTAAACAATCTATGTATGGACAACGAATACAACATTCAACAACCATTTGATCTTTTACAAATTGCATGAAACTTTTAACTCCTTCTAAGTATTTAGTGGACCATTTCTGATGAGACATCCAACTTTTTCCATTTATCTATACAATTACAAGTAAATTATTGAATTACTAAATGCAATTTAAGTTCTAAATAACATAATGATAAATCAATATAAGTTGATATGCTTAGTACAAACGAACAATATGGTAAATGGCATTATTAGACAACATGAATCGAGAAAGGGTGTTGTGACTCCTAGGCTTGTGGAATATTTCACCGATAAGGCTCATCAAAACTACATCGTGGATTTCCAACCTATATACCATCCTAAGGTTTTACTATCACATGCATCATCCATAATTATAAGTGAATTTTGTATGTTAATAGTTTTCGATTAATCAATTCAAGTTCACATACAAAATCCAGGCTCTCCTTCCAATCACACGAAACCCAAACATTAATTCTTTTTTTATTAAAGTAGACCATAAAAATTAAACAAAAGTTTGATGACTTACCTAGATTGATTGACAATGAAGCTCTAAATAATATAATTATAACTCATTAGAAGATGAAAAATGAGTTTATGAATGAAAAAAGAAATTTATAATCATCGAAAATGAAAAAAAAAAGAAATGTCCTTTGATTATAGGAATCATCAAAAAATGAAAAAAAATAATGTCCTTTGTTTTTCTTTATATAACAGAAAATTTATAGTCAATATTTTTTGGATGTAAAATGGTGAAAAAACTTATTAACAGAGAATTTATAAGCAAGTATAAGAAGAATATACTTTGTTGTATATTTGTAAGCTATGATAGCAAATAAAAGTTCAAAGAGGATATGATCCAAAAATTAAACAATCTTTGAGATATTATAAGTTTATCTTGCAAAAGTTTGTCACTTCTTTAAACTTACAAACATAAAATAATTGTTTGGTGAACCATTTGGATCATACTTGTGGGACAAATGGATGTTAATCAAGATGAATGGTCTTCTTTATAATGTTCCCCTATATATTTTTATCTTTTGCCTTTAAATAATTGTAGGATAAGTCATTAGATTGCATATGTAAAACATATTTCATGATATGGATTAAGAGGTTGGGTATATGTTTTTTTTCTATTTCTTCTTTTATGTTTGGTCATTTTAGTAGAGTAAAACTATCACTTCTTTCCTCTTTTTTCTATTCCTCTATTTAGAAGTTAGTTACCTAACATACATAGTTTTTTTCCTATATTGTTCCAACACACTTTTGTTTTAAGACTGATAGTTTTTTTAATCTCATAATAAGCATAGGGTTAGGATCTACTTTTACTTGAAAGTTAATGAACTAATTGTGAAATTGGCCCTAGTTCAAATCAATTAAGCCGTTAGAAGAAATAAATAACCTTAAACCAAAATGCTAAAGAACCTTAAACCAAAAGTCCTATCACATAAATTAAAATTAAATGTTCATCTAAGTTGATCATATAATTAGTATGCTTAAATGGGACTTGGAAAGTTAAGGTAACAAAGAAAGTTTATGAAGATCAACTCAAGACATACGAGAGTGAGTCAAAGGAATTTATGGAAAGGAAGCTAGAGAAAATATATGGAGTAATGTAAGTCTCTTAGGTTAGGTAAAAATGAGAGAAATATGAAAGAAAGGAGTGAGTTTAGTAATTAGAGTGTGGGATGCAGGAGTTGCATTTTTTACTAAGCATCGAATGCTTTTTCCTGTTGTAGATGAAGGTGATAATTTAAGGACAAATCATTTTAAGGAAAGGGTAAATGATGAGACTCAATTAGCATCCTGAGCTATAAACTTCTACACAGAGAACGCATAAAAAGAGGCTTAGATGGATTATGAAAGGTTTAAGACAAGAACCAGAAGTTAGAGATGTGTCATTAAAAAATGTAAGTAGCATCAGACTTAGAAGTAAACTGGTTCTAGTATTTAAACTACATTTATAGAGTGGTGTTTTAGAGGAAAATTAGTTTTAGAGTTTAACTTATAGCCAATGTTAGACTTGTTTTGTAGATATACTAGAGTTCTAGAGTAAAATCAGTGCCATATATATCCAAGATAGGCATTAAACATGTAAACTAAATAGTTAGGTTTTGTTAATTAAAAGATGCTCCATTCTTTTAGTACTTGTATAACTAGTTTATTTAATTTTTAAAATTCCATCTTTGTGTTTAAATAGAGATTGATTGTCTTTCAATGTTATAGTTAGATATATCTAGGTTGTTATTTCCTTTTAAGACTTTAGCTTTTAAGGTTTTGAAGTTACTAAGGTTTTGACCTATATAAGGCTATGCTATGAACGAAAAGGAGAGAGCCTTTTTTATATTCATTAAATTAACATAGAGAGGCTTTTCTTCATCTTACTTTTGGATATAATCTTGGATTGAATTCTATATTAACTATGTTCTTATTTAGGTTGTTAGTAGCGATCAAACCTAGAATCTCTTAACAATTTCTTTTTTAAAGTGTGTTGATTCATATATTCTTTTGACTATTTTATGTTCAATTTTGTGGATTAACTTGTTTTTGATGGAATGATTCTAGGTCATGTCATATTGACACAGAAACTTATTAGTTCTATTAGTAAGGGTCATATCAATTTTAACTAAGTAATTTGTAAACATTATAGTGAAAGTTAATATAATTGAAGCTTAGGAAATTATTAAAAACATGAGAGGAGTAAGCATCAACAAAATATGAATTCAATTTTTTTAAAAAAGTCCAACAAGACAAGATTTAATGTATCAAAATTGAATTTCACACAAACAACAATTTTAATTTGCAAAATGTGGAATTCCTAAGTCAATTGACCATTATTCCCAATTACCTTTAATAATTACATTTAATAAAATCTAACATCCATGGAAGTACTTAAACTAAATTTAACATATGCTAACTATTTTTCATAAAAGAAATAAAATATTTAAATGAATATAAAAAGTTTATAAGAATATAGAATAATATTGAAACAAAATTGAAGATCAAATAGCAACTATATTTACCAAAAAACTAGTGAAATAAAATCTAAAGAGTTTAAAAGATAATTTTTATTAATAAAGAAAATGAGAGCATAATTATTAAGAATGAATGTTATAAATAACATTAACTCTTAATCTAAAATATCCCTAAGAGAACTTTCATCGAATACTTTATAAGCTTCATAACTTCATCCCTAACTAATAACAAAACCGTTGTATTTTTTCATTATTCACTGACTTTAACTCAATCCACATTAACAAAACTTATGAAAATAAAACATCTTAACAACAACAATGAAAGCAACAACAAAAAAAACCTAAAAGCAAAGAATGGAAGAAGGAAGTTGGTGGAAGAACAAATGAAGAAGATGAATGACAAAGATGGAAGAAGAAAATGATAGAAAATAAAGGAAGAAGACGAAAACAAAAGGAGAGGGGGGTTTCGTTTTTGTCATTTAAATGGAACAAAAACGACATCGTTTGTTGTTATAAGAAATGACATCGTTTTCTTTCTATTTTAAATGAAACAATTGAAGATAACAAACAAAAAAATTTGTCATTTTTTTTCCATTTTAAATGAAAAAATTGAACAGCAAATGACATCGTTTTCGTTTCATATGAAAGAAAAAACTGAAGCAAACACACGATGTTGTTTACATTTTATTTTTTTAAATGTTACAACATTTGGTAACAATTTTAAAAAACGTCGCCAAATGTTTAACAATTGGCGATGATTTTCAATAATCATCATCAATGTAGACAACCTTTTAGTGACGATCTCATGGAATCGTCGTTAAATGGACATTTGGCGACGATGCTTTTCATATATATATTTTATATTTAGAAAATTTTCTATAATATATCATTTATAAAAAATAGTATAAAATTTATATATAATAAATAGAGTTTTGTGAAACTACATAAAATTATCAAATCATATATTTTAGAAAGAATTAACAAAAAGTGTCAATTAATGTAATGCAAACGAATTTTGTGTTTTTAGTTTTATAAATTTGAAGAAACGACATTATTGTTAACTAAATTTATTTTTAGACTTACAATTAAAATTTTATTTTTAAGAATATGATATTAATATGTAATATTGATTTCCATTCTTTACTATATTGCAATTATTTTTAATTATATTGCAATAATATAATTATATATGGTAATTAATATTACATTAGATGAATGTATAGATAATAATTGTATGTAGTATGATGATTTATGAATGTATATATAATAGATAAATTTTCTCGTATCTTACTTATGTAATATATTAGTCTATTTAAGATTAATTCTCTAGTTATTATACATAAATTTAACACTGTTATAAAAAAATATATTTTATATAATTTTCTTGCCAAAGTTAAGTCAAATGGTAATGGGCCACCATTTGGCTACAGTTTTCTGAATTGTCTCCAAATGGTAAATTTCATCCAAATTAATAAATACGTCGTCGTTTTCTACTAGGTTATTAACACCAAAACAAAACTCTCTTCGTTTTTGTGCTAGCCGATATATTTCCTCTTGGTTCACCGTTTAAGAAGCATCGTCTTCTCTATTGTGGCCGTCTCCTGTGTTAGTACTGTTCTTTTTTCTGTTTTCAAGAAACCTCCTTGTGTTGTGCTCTTTTTTTACTACTTTATGGAGTTTATGTGGGTTTTATGTTCTGGTTATGTTTTATAGTTTTTTGTTTGTGTTTGTGTTTGGAAGATGGTGAATTGGATTTCTATGTTTGTTATGTATGGGTTGACATTTTTTTTCCACTTTCCATGCTTCTTTATGCAAAGCCTGCTAGTGAAAGAGTATTTAATTTTTGCAAGAGATGTTTATGTACTTCATTATGTTTTCAACATTTAGCTTGTTGTCTTCTTCTATCTTCCTCCTCCTCCTCCTCTCTGTCTCTCTCTCTCTCTCCATTCTCTAGGTAAGCTTCTTCTTCTCTTATATTTTCCATAAGTTTGTTTTTATGTATGTAACTTAAGCTCATGTATTACGTGTGCAATATACAAAAGCTTTTCCTGATTATTCATTGATATGATCAAGTGTATTGAGAACAAGAGAAGTGGTTCAAGTTTAACGTTAGACCTAAGTTTTGTTTCTTTTGATCATAATAAATAACAAGTTGCTGAGGAGAAGGTTGTTTTTAGCATCACATAAAAGGAATGACCTTTTCTTTTTATTGCTAGGACTTGTATGGTAAAGTTTTATTCAATTTTAGATCATTTCATTCCTCCCCTAAGAATTTATGGGATTTTTTTGTCAAAATAATTTAAGTAAACATAATGAATTTAAAGTTAAATTGACTTTTTAGAATAAAACTTTTAACATTAATTCATCACGTCGACACGACTACTAGTTTTGGATGGAAAAAATAAACTTCGATAGGAAGAATGTAGCAAAATTCTCCCTGATGAAGAACATATCAATGCATAACAAATCTTCTCATCAAAGTCTAATCATCCCTTACCTTCCATAGCTGATCTTCTTCTTCAAGGTTTTTAGTATCATTTGAATTACCTCTCATTATCTATATCTTATTCTCTATTACGAAGCTATCAGATGAACGTTTGAGTATCATACTATGTGTTGTGTAAAACTTCCTCAAATGCTTAAGAGAATATAGATAAAAATAGAGGCGATGACAATGTCCCAATGGTCGGTACCTGATTAGGAAAATCAATTGTTTTGGAATAGTCGTCAATTCCAAAAACTATGCGTATTCAATCAGGTATGCATGTGTTCGAATTTGGGTTTCATATATACTGTTTGACTTAATTAGCTATTTAAGTTCTATAACTTTTTGTTTCTTAGGCGAAACACATCGTGCAGGCTGGTCATCTAATTCAATGATCTATACTGCATCTGAGGATTTGCTCACTGCATCTTCTACTAATTTAGTTAAAGCTAATAAGTTGTTAGAAGAGGGTGTTAATAAACTAACATCTGAGGGAAGATCTTTAACTATTTTAATTGATGCTTTCGAATGTACAAGGACCTTTCTTGGAAATCCAGACGCAAAGAACTCCTTTACCTTTTCTACCGAGTCTCATGTCATTTGGAATCTAGAAAAATAATTATTTTGTTTCCTTTTCGATGGAATATGCTTGAAACTTTTTTTATTATTTTGTCTGTAAGAATTGTTAAACTTTTAATTAAAACCTTTTACTACTTACCATATATCATTATATTATATTGCTTATCATATTTCAATATTTATATATATAATTATTTTATTGTTAATAATTATTAATGATTAAGAATAGTAGTCAACTTAAATTTATTATATTATGATCTTATTAATATTAAAATTATATTCATGTTTATCTTTTTATATCAAAAAATATTTACTTTTTAAAATTTAGATTACCTACCATGTGTTTTTCAACAATTTGTTTAAAACTTTGAACACATTTTACAATTTTTAGATGCTCCACTATATTTTCATGTAATATTTACATGAACGGAGGTGTAGTACTATGTACAATAGTTATTATTAAAGAATCATTTGTGTATAAATCTATATATTTAAACAAATTTATAGAGTTTGAATGCATTAGCTATTTAAGAAAATTTATAAAGAAGGCAAATGAAAAAACATGAAAAATCATAAAAATGTCAATTATAATTAAGTATAGGATTATTAAGCACAATTATCTTTTTACTTTATTAATTTTAAGAATAGTACCACACACAAAAATTCCTTAAAATTTTCCTAAGAAATCTATAAGATTTAAAATCTTTAATATCAACTTTTGAGGACAATTTCTAAATTTGGAGCCAAAAGTCTAGCTTTTAACGACAATTAAGGGAATTGTTGCCAAATGCTCCACATTTAGCGACAAAATTGTTAAACCCTCGTAAAATCTCTCACCTCGTGATAGTTGTGAATTGAATCATGCTTTAGGATTTAATTTATTATGTATTTAGTGTTAATTTGAGTGTTTAGTGAGTGTTTAGGTTAGAATTGTGTTATTTTATGTGTTTTAAGTGTTTTTATGGGTTAGTATAAGTCTTTAAGCTTAAATGTTATGTTTATTAGGTACCTTGATGTGTTTGTTAGTGTTTCAGGGCCAATGGCAAAGAACGGAGGAGTTTCAGAGACTTTCAGGTCGAAACCACGGCCCACGATCATTGCACAATAGGCCACGATCGTGATAGATAGATATGAGCCACTATGGCCCAGACCACGATCGTGATACTTTGTCCACAATCGTGACAGATAGGTTTAATCCAAGCCACGATCGTGGCACTTGGGCCACGTTCGTGATAGAAAGGGGTAGACGCTGGCCACGATCTTGCAGGCAGAGCCACGATCATGTCTAGGTCGGGCAGACACAAAAACAAGTCAAAACGTCAAGTTTCGAGGAACTTTTTAAACTATTTAGACCCCAGATAAGCCCTAGGGCTACCAAGGTATTTAAAGAACGTGATGAATACAAAGAAAAAGCATTTGCATCAATCAAATTCCAAAAACCCCAAAGAGCTTTATCGAGAGATTGAGGAAGGAATCGAAGGAAGAGAGACATGGAGAAGAAGCCTAAGTGAAGTACTTCCCGGAATAAGAGGTTTCCTGTTATTGCTGCTTCCATCAATATTTATGTCTATACTCATCTTCAATTTTATTGATGTATAGAATTGGGATAGTCGTTAAGAATAGGTTTTGTTAAATGTTGATTTATGTCTATACTCATCTTCAGGATTTTTATCTTTGAGATTAATGAAATTTGATTTATTGCATTTTTATTTAGTTATTGTGATTCAATTTCTATTCTTAATAATTCGGTAACAAACTGAGATGGTGAACTAAGTGAATATCATTAAATTGCGCTAACGAAACTTTGGCAGATTAATAGATTGAGAATTGAATCAAACTGGTAAAATTGTGTAACGAAAGATCATGTATAGGTTTTCGGTAGTTTTTAGACAATTTCAGATCTAATTTAAGTTTTGGGTAAATTTTGAATCAAATGTTTACAATTCCATAATATAAATAAGGGTTAAAGATTATAACTCGAGAGAAAGTAATCTACCCTAGGACCGTCTAAACCTGATAATTCAGTAATTTCATAATTAATTAGGTTTTCATTAAAGTCAGATTAAAAAAGGTAGTTCCTAGGTTGATTCTTGATTTGGTTGTGTAATTGCTATCTTGTTTATAATTTCAATTAAATTCTTGAATTTGATTGCTTGACTGAATAATTTTATGCCTAGTTGTTTATTTTGATTTATTATGAATTTGAGTTAAGCCTTAGATTTTAGGCTTGAACTACTCCTCTTTGTGGGATCGACATCTTAGGTACTACGTGAATGACCCATGCACTTACGATATCATTGAGGTTAAAAATATTAAAACTTATCATATAGAAATCTATGATTAAGTTTTTGGCGCCGTTGCTAGGGAGACAATAGTTTAGTTATATAGTTTAAGGTGTTAGATTAGTTTTTAATTTTTGTTTCCATTCTTTTGCGTTATTTTAGAATTCGTCATCTTGAAGGGACACAAGATTCATGAGAAGTTCGAGTATTGTAGCAAAAGTGTTAGATTTAGATATCAATCGACTCGAATGGACCCTTAGGAAAGCTTAGCGAGAAGAAGAAGAAGAAGAGATCGAGAAACCAATAATGGTCGAGGCGTTTCAATAGAATATGGAACATGGAGTGAACCAAGGATAGTAACAAAGGACCGTGATGGACTTCATGAGGCTGGGGTTCAACGCGGCAAACCAAGGAGTAACTAGGTTGCCTGTGCAAGTAGCCTCGTTCGAGATTAAACCAGCCCTTCCTAATATGCTTCAGCAGAATGTGCAATTTTATGGATTGGCAAACGAGGACCCAAATGCACACATAGTGAATTTTCTCGAAATCTGTGATACCTTTCGGTATCATTAGATGTCTGAAGATGTGGTTAGAATCAAACTGTTTCCCTTAAACTAGAGAGACAGAGCTAAGGCTTGATACTATTCACTTATCCCAGCCAACATTACGATGTAGGATCAACTGGTTCATGCCTTCCTAGATAAATATTTCCCTTTGACCAAGACCACAAAGATTATTAAGGAAATCAACAATTTTCAGCAAGGAGACTGGGAATCAATCTATGAAGCATGGGAGAGATATAAGGACTTACAAAGGACCGACAAGAGGCACAATCGACATAGCTTCAGAAGGATCCTTGATGAGGAAGACCGTCGATGAAGCAGAAGAGCTGATTGATGAGATGGAAAGCAATAGTTGTTTGTGCACGAACAAGTAGGCGAGGCAACCAACTACGTTCAGAAAGCAGAAAGAAATTGTCATGGTCAATCAAATGACTGAGATATAAGCAAAGATCGATGACCTGACACGACAACTTAATAGCATGAAGGCATCATCTTCAGTCCAAATGAAGGTCGTATAATTGAAGTGTGAGCTCTATGGCCAGATAGACCATGATATCATGGATTGTTATTTGATGAAGCAAGTAAATTTCATGGGGGTATAATATGAACAAGAAATGGGTAACAATCCTTACTCCATCACCTACAACCCTGGGTGGAAGAATCACTTTAACTTCTCCTGGTCGAACAATGCTGGAGGACAGTTCAGGCCTCAAGAACAATCGAGCTTCCAATAAGATAAAGCAAGATCGATGGAATCGAAGTTGGAAAAATTTTTGGATAAGATTGGAGGCATGAAGGATGTGTATAAGATGCTCGAAAACAAATTCAAGCAAGTAACGAAGAACCACGTCTTGTCTATACACAATCTAGAAGTCCAAATGGACCAATTAGTGGAGGCAATGTCTACTCGGAATGCTGGAACTCTTCCAAGCAAGGCCGAGTCTAATCTGAAAGAACAAATCATGGCTATTAGTCAAACACAGGATATAGAACTTGAAGAAGTGAAGGAAGAAGGGGATAAAGGAGAAGGTCAAGTAGTTAAACGATAGGCTAGAATTGCGTGAGAGGGTAGAAAATTTAACTAAAAGAATCCAGTGGGCCCAATTTATACGGTTCCAATTTCTTATTTATCAGGAGCTCACATTGGAATTTTTCACTTCACTGACTTATGACCCTAGGAACCCCTAAGGAATTGTGGTTTAGGTTGAGAGGAAGAGCTTATGAATTAAATGTAGAAATCATATGCGATATGTGTGGATTCCCCAAATCCTCCATTATTGATGAGCATGATGATTTTTATCCCTCTCGATATTAGAATGAACTCACTTGAATAGAGCAATTTCATGCCAAGAATGCTCATAATGACATAATAAGGTCCCACAAACACTTGTTGCTGCATAAATTCATGTGTTAGTTGGTTTTTGACGAAATAGAAACCAACAAGTGTTATACAAAGGAACTCTTTATATTATGGTGCTTGGACCATAGTATTCCAGTGTGCACATCCACACATGTGCTAAATACGATTTTTCTAACTTTGCACAAGAGAAGTAACAATTTAGGAATGGGGTACCTAGTGTCTGTAATTATTGAATATTATGGCGTGGACCATAGTGAGTTAATTGTCCACTTACCTGACTTCCTAAACCATCACCATTTATGACGGGCTGAGATCCTTCATTGTCACAACATGGAACTCAGGAAAATTAGTGAAAAGACACTTGTCAAGATTAGGGTCAGTCAGGCAAGTTCAAGCTCAGAGCTGCCTCAACAGGATAAAGTCTAGTGAAGAATCCGAGGAAGAGGAAGAAGAGCAAGGTTGGAAGGAAGTTTTGGATACAATCTCCAAAACTAATAAGACACTTGCAGAGAACACCAGATTAATGAAAGAGATGGCCCGGACACAACGACGCTAGAGTCAGGATATCTGTTAGATCCACATATATTTCAAGGCTCAGGGCATTCAATTACTGCCCCCGACACCATCACCACCTCCATCTCCATGAGATTTTGTCTAACCCAGTTTTTTCTTCAAATTAGCCTTCAATTCTATTTTCTATTTTTTATTTAGTTTCTGTTTACCTTAATTTTATATTTCTTTTTGTCTTTTATGTGCTTGTTTGTTCCCTTCTCACATTGAGGACAATATGTTGTTTAAGTGAGGGGAGGGTCATGTGTTTTACTTTTTATGTGATTTTGCATATGGTATGATAGTTATTATGTTGTATTATGTGAATTGTTTGAATGTGTCAATGAATTAGATGGATTGAAATTTATTTAATTGTGAACATAGCCTATTAGATTATAAATAATCATTAGCTCGCAAAATTAGTGAATTGCAGTCATTGGATAAATATATAGCTTAATTAGGATTGAGTGTAAGTTTAACACCCTCTACATTGCCACATTCATTCATAATTTGAGGCCTTTTAACTTAAGTAGCTTAAATAGTATTTTCATGGAAACAAGTAGCTAAAATAACTATCTACTGACCTTCAGGTTATGAATAGAGCTAGTAGCCAGTTGAAAATGTGATGTAGTTGAGTAACACGATCGACGCATCACAAATGTGTGCCTTCGCATCAAAAAGCTATAATGACGTTTCAACCAAGCTGTTTAATGACTTAGTCAAGTAACCAGAGCAACATTCATCACTAATGTTTGCCTTCAAATAAAAGACTAAGTCCTTGCTTAAATAAATAAATGAAAAAATTTCATAATAAAAACTTACTGGACTTATAGCAAGCTTGAATTTTCATAAAAATATACTTAGGAACAGTTATAGAGTTTGAAGGGCCAAAGAATTATTAATGTGTGTGTGCAATTGAAAAGGATAAATAAATTAACACTTGGATCTCGATTAATTTGTATATTTAGTTCAAAGCCCCTAGACATAGATTTTGCACGTTAATTATTTGATATAACTTGTATAATTGTGTTTAAGATTAAATTTATTTCATGAAGTTAAAGTCATTGCCTCATTGTTGCAATGTGTGTTGTGTGTTTGTTTTTATGTTTGATTGAGGACAAGCAAACGTTTAAGTATAAGGATGTTGATAGTTTTGATTTGCATCATATTTTAGGATTTAATTTATTATGTATTTAGTGTTAATTTGAGCGTTTAATGTGTGTTTAGGTTAGAACTGTGTTAGTTTATGTGTTTAAGTGTTTTTATGGGTTAGTATAAGTCTTTAAGCTTAAATGTTATGTTTTTGAGCTACCTTGATGTGTTTATTAGTGTTTCAGGGCTAATGGCGAAGAAAGGAGGAGTTTCAGAGACTTTCAGGCTGAAACCATGGCCCACGATTGTGGCACAATTGGCCACGATCGTGACAGAGAGATATGAGTCACCATGCCCTAGGAGACAATCATGACACTTCGGCCACGATCGTGATGGAGAGGTCTGATCCAGGGTACGATCGTGGCACTTGGGCCACGCTTATGACAGAAAAGTGTAGATGCTTGCCACGATCATGGCTGGCAGGGCCACAATCGTGTCCTGCATCGGGTAGCCGTAAAAATAAGTGAAAACGTCAAGTTTTGAGGAATTTTTCAGACCGTTTCGACCCCGAACAAACCCTAGGACTATCAAGGTATTTAAAGAACATGATGAATATAGAGAAAGAGCTTTTACATCATCCAAATTCTGAAAACCCTTAGAGAGCTTTATCAAGAGATTAAGGAAGGAATCGAAGGAAGAGAGACACAGAGAAGAAACCTATGTGAAGTACTTCCCAGAACAGGAGATTTCCTGCTGTTGCTGCCTTCATCAAACTGTTCTACTCGTATTTTTTGATTTTATTTTAATTTTATTGATGTTTAGAATTGGGATAGTCGTTGAGAATAGGTTTTGTTGAATGTTGATTTATGTCTATACTCACCTTTGGGATTTTTATCTTTGAGATTAATGAAATTTGATTTATTGCATTTTTATTGAGTTATTGTGATTCAATTTTTATTCTTAATAATTCGGTAACAAATTGAGAGGGTGAACCAAATAAATATCATTAAATTACACTGACAAGACTTAGGTAGTTTAATAAATTGAGAATTGAATCAAACCGGTAAAATTATGTAACGAGAGATTGTGCATAGGTTTTTGGTAGGTTTTTAGACAATTTCATATCTAATTTAGGTTTTTGGTAAATTGTGAATCGAGAGGTTGCACTTCCATAATCTAAATTAGGGTTAAAAATTATAATTCGAGAGAGAGTAACCCACCCTAAGACCGTCTAGACCCAATAATTTAGTAATTTCATAATCAATTAGATTTTCATTAAGGTCGGATTAAAACCCCTTTCTCTCAATTGGTAGTTCCTAGGTTGATTTTTGATTTGGTTGTGTAATTGCTATCTTGTTTATAAGTTCAATTAAATTCTTGAATTTGATTGCTTGATTAAACAATTTTATGCCTAGTTGTTTATTTTGATTTATTACGAATTTGAGTTAAGCCTTAGATTTTAGGATTGAATTACTCCTCCTCGTGGGATCGACACCTTAGGTACTATGCAAATGACCCGTGTGCTTGCAGTATTATCAAGGTTAAAAGTATTAAAACTTATCATATAAAAACCTGCGATCACCTCGTTGCAAAAAGATAGTCATTTAGCGATGATTCGGTAAAATTTCATGAGATTAAAAAACATAGCTAAAAGATAGCTTCTTTGTTATAAAAATAAACCCTAAGTGGATGGCAAATTTAAACAAAGTTAATTTCCTATTAGTTAAATGTCACGTTAATACTGACATGACATTATTTTGTATTTTTAAATAAAAAGTGAGTTTCACTACCATGTGACAAGCAAGACTTATTGTTTAAAAATATCAAAATAATATTATATAAGCATTGACATGACATTTAACTAATAAAGAGCTAACTCTATCAAATTTTATGTCCATTTAAGTTTGTTCTAAACATTTTGAAAATGTTAGGATTTAATTTGAACGCTTCAAAATACTAGGATTCAATTTATATTTTGTTGTAAATATATAAGTTAAATACACTTTTGGTTTAGTATATTATATAGTCCATAACTTCTTTCCATTATCTATTATAAGGCATTACATAATAAGTTAGGGATTTTTCAACCCTCTAGAATTTTGAACATTTATGATACAAGTTCCCAAGTCTTTAACATTAAGTCAATGACTCAATATACATTGCAATTCCAATCCAAAATTTGAAACACTAATAGGGTGTTTGTTTGACTAGAATCACCATTCTATTCCTAATCTACTCTTAGTAATAGTTTATTCCCTGTTTGGTTGAAGAAAAGATACAAAATATATAATCTAAGGGTTTACTTATTCCTTGAGTTTGGGGAACAAGTAAACTCATCCTCCCTCGTATCTTTATCCATTCCAATTAGGTTAGGAATAAAAGTGAGTACTTGTTGGATAAAAATATCCTTAAAGAATCCACATAATAATAATAATATAGTTAGTGGGGACTAATAAATATTTTGGTCTTTTTGTTAGTTATTCCTTTGTCTTTCTAAATTTATATTTTCAAACTATACAATGGCACTACATCGTCGTTAGAAATTCTTATGAATAAACTAAACTAAATAATACATATTCTATTATATTCCTCATCTATTCTATTCCTAAAGAATTACTATTTTATTTCTTATCTATTCTTATAGATGAACCAAACGGCCTGTAAGAGGGTAGGAAAATTATTGAGAAGAAATCTTGCTTCTATCGTAACCTTGAGAGAGACAGGAAGCACTCAACTTATTGCCATTTAGGTTGTACTTAATTTTTTGTTTCTTTCTCAAAGCTAGTTTCATAACCGTATTTCCTTCCTGAAAAGATTTTCTATGAGAATATCTTCTTTTACATAAATTCATAATTAAGTCATGTAAAATTGTCATTAATTTGAAAATGGATGTACGTAAAAATAAAATAGATTTATTTAGTTATTAATAAACTTGGTTGCCTTATATAGACAAAATACAAAAATTTAAATAGATATTTGAGTTAATAAGTCTAACTTATAAGATAAGATTAAAAACCAACTAAAACCTATTCTAAAGGAATTTTAACAACCTTAAGATTTTGAATTAATTTCCAACATTCCCTCTTAATTCAAATTTTCTGGAGCACTTCTCTTCATCTTCAGAATATTCTGTTAAGCACTTCTCTTCAACAATTGATGCACTTCTCATCATCTTGTTGATGCCCTTCTCACCAACCTAAAATCAATGGAGCACGTCTCTCTAAATACATTTTGGTGCACTTTCCATCAACTTTCAAAAAAGAGTTTCTTCATCAACCAACACTACCATATTTGCTTGTTCCCTTTTAGATCTGCAATCTTTCTATAAGTTTCCAAATCTTTTACAGTTGAAACATTGAGGTTTTCCTTTATGCCAACAATCTTTTTCTTCATGCCTCGGTTTCTTGCAATGGTCACATTGAGGAATTTTACCTTTTCCTTTTGATGATTTGGCTAGAAAAGATCTTTCATCGATTTGCTCAGTTTCAACTTTCCGCATGACCCTTCTTTGCTCCTATGCCTACAAAGCATTAATCAATTCGGATAACGTTAAATCATTAATATCTCTTGAATCTTCAAGAGATGAAAGTTTTGCCTCAAATTTTTCAGGAAAACTTATAAAAATCTTTTCTATAATCTTTCTCTCGGATAGATCCTCCCCCAATAGCCGTATTTTTCTCACCAAAGTCATCAAGCGATCTGAATATTCTTCTATGCTCTCATGTTCTTTCATACTCAAAGCTACAAAATCTCTTTTGAGATTTAAAATTTGCATCTTCTTCATTCTTTCATTGCCTTGATATAATTTTTTCAGTATATCCCAAGTGTTTTTAACTTTTTCACAAGTCAAAATTCTTGTGAAAACTGATTCTAAAACTGCAAGGAAAATTCAAGATAATGCTCTTGGAGCTTTTGCTGCTTCTTCTTCATAAGCTCTTATTTGATTTAGCATTGGATTATTTCCCAAGGCTAGTAATTCATTTTCTTCTTCTACCCATTGCCATAAGCCGAGACCTCCTAAATGAGCTTTTATCTTGACAACCTATACTTGATAGTTTTCACCATTGAAATTTGGGAGTAGGAGAGTAGCTGAATTACTAGCAGTCATCGTTTACTCAATCTCACAGTCCCTTAAGGATCTATAGCTCTGATACCATGTTGAAATTTTAAAGAAAAGAAATATATATAAGATGGGATACGATAAAGATAAAAGAACACGAAACACTCAAAGTCATTTTATTAATAAACTTGATTGCATTATATAGACAAAATACAAAAATTTAAATAGATATTTGAGCCAATAAATCTGACTTATAAGATAAGATTAAAAACAAACTAAGTCCTATTCTAAAGGAATTTTAACAACTCTAAAATTTTGAATTAATTTCTAACAAACAAATCTTCTATTTCAATTATGGTGTTCCTATCTTATTCCATTAAATCTCATCCACACATTTATGTAGGGCCTATATAAATATGTGGATAAAATTAAGTGGCACAGGATTGAAACACTATAATCGGAACAAAGGATTTCATGTGCAGGATGGAGGCACCTGAATTTCAACTTGTGCCACCCATTTAGGTCATCTCATATACCCCTTCTGCGATGTTTTTAAAAAAACATCGCAGAAGGTGGAAAAACGTCGCAGAATACCTTCTGTGACGTTTTTAAAAACGTCACAAAAAACGTCGCAGAGTGTAGTGTAGGTAAAAGGTTTCTGCGATATTTTCAAAAAAATGTCACAGAAAACACTGACATTCTGCGACATTTTTAAAAATGTCACTGAAAGATTGGACTTTCCGCGACGTTTTTAAAAACGTCGCGGAATGTTTTGAAACGTCTCGAAAAGTCACATTCCGCGACGTTTTTCGCGGAAAGTATTTCGCGACATTTCCATAAAACGTCACGGAATGCTTTCCGTGATGTTTTTCAAAATGTCGTAAAAAGCATTTTGCGACGTTTTTCTTTTAATTAATTTTTCTTTTTTGAAAATAATTTTAATTTAATAATTATTTTTTAAATAAAATTTTTGAAAAATCTTATTTGTTTAATATCTATTCAATATTATTTATATTATTTATTTATTTATTTCTTCAATTTTTTTAGTATATCATTTCTAATGAAGATTTTGTAATTATTTACTAAGAAGATTGATGAACTAGTTAAAATGTTTAA
>JANIIA010000001.1:8593603-8635873 GCA_027478495.1 Erythroxylum alaternifolium
TTGTTATAGGCCATTACAGATACGACACATATTACCTCTAAACACTGATGCTATTACTACGTCGTTTCCTTACTGCTTCTTGCTCTTCTGCCTCCTTCTTCGATGTCGTCTTCTTTCTTCCTTCTACTCTTCACATGTGTTGTTTTTGCTCGTAACAAGGTAGGAACCATTGGTCACAAAAAATGACATCCTAGTTGTTGGGACACTAGTTCCAAATGTAGAGAATGCCTGTATTTAAAGTAAAGTTGAGTTCAGTAACAAAACCAAGAACAGTTCAAGCATGGAAGTTGACGTTCATGAGACAATTCTATACCTCTTTTGGGAACAAGTTTTCGATGTTCAAATGAGGCCTTGGATTTATAGTAACCTACTTCATTGACAAGAACTGTTCATGGGGGAATTGGGAATTCCTTAAAAGTTGGAAAATGGTACTTAAGAAATGAAGATATATCGAAGAAAGTTACCTCTACTTGTCTTTGAACAGAATGAACGTAGTTAATGATTGCATCAAGAATTTTTGCTTTTCCTTTGATCTTATTACACCCAGGAACCAAATCTTGCAGATTCTTCGTTCTTTCAGTAATTTTTTCTCTCCTTGCCTTCATACAAGATCAACAAATTCATGTCTGTTAGAAAAAGTTGCACAAGAAAATCTAGGGAAATAGAAAGAACATTAAGCACCAACTCACTCGTTCAGATAAACTGACTATCGGTGGCTTGACCACGACCAGCTCAGACATGGATGTAATATGGCTTTTGAACCTCAGTTACTTTGGAATTGTCCTTTGAAGTCTCAACAAAATTTTCTCTGCTGCTTTTGCTGATATTCTTATCTTTGTTCTTTGATTCTTCTTCTTCTTCTTCACTTCCTTTAACTCTTTTTTCTTTGGTTTCATCTTCTGGAGCAACCTAACATGGCAGAACATAAACTTCCTTTAAGAAATGCATTCAAAAAAGATGAAAACTTTCAAAATTAGTTTTCAATGTTCATCAACAAATTAGGAATTTAAGACAGCCAGATTTTTCATTTTTCAAAATTAGTTCTTTCAAGTTGTCAAAGGTAACAGAGGCAGTCCAATACATCAACAAATTTGATCGAAAGTTGAAATTACAAGTGAGGTCCAAAGATTTATTATTAGATTTTATATTTACAAGATATACTGCATGATCCTTAAAATCTCCTAGGAACTGTAGGAACTATGAAACAGCAGATGGATAAAAAGATAAGGAAATCAAATGCTATTGAAGTCTAACATATACCCGTGAGAAGAAACAGGTCCACTAGGAATTCCAAAATTTTCAAACTCAATGTATTCAATGCATGACAAACCATATGCCCACTTCCCATCAAGATTCTTTTTCTCAATAAGGACATTAATTCCTTCTGTAGCACCTGAGATACGCTTATAAGATGCAAAGCCTAGTTTCTGTTTCATATACAATTCGTAGGGAACACTTAGGAATTTACGCAGCCTTTATAAGATAGATATGATTTTCACTAGTTAAAACAACTGGAATTTAGATCAATATTGACCAAAGTTAGACCTAGTCAACATCACTGCTTCAAACTGAAATCTACTAGATGCTTTGTTCTTTCTCATTCATGAAACTCCCTCAATTCTATGTACATAATTTACTAGAAAGCAGAATGCTTAGACTTCAAAATCCAAATAATCCTGTTTAGAATTTAGAAGATAACCTTCAAAATCCAAAAGAGAAAGAATTTCAAATAACCCGATGTAGCTAACCTGACTTGTCGAACGGTTGCACCTCTCCTTCCATGATCATAAAACCACTTAAGGACAAAAGATGAACAATATAATTGAAAGACAAAGCAAGTAAATGTACAATAATAGAATTTGGAAAGGAAAATTACAAAAACGAAAGAGAAGTTCAAACCTTCAATGTCGGTTTCCTGAGTCTCGCAAATGATCCGTCCACGACAAGACCGAGACTGAATCGGAGTGGGTGAGCGAGTGGAGAAGGAAAGAGAGAGAAGCTTGAGGCCTCTAGGCTTCGACAATCGGACAGATCTACAGGTGATCAGAGACGGCTTTGGTGTAGGTAAAGCGATGGTCAGTATTACAGAAGATGACGGCTGCGTCGGCTGTGTTGCGGAGAAGAAGAAGAAGGTTCTAGTTAATGAGGTAGAAAGAAGAAGATCAGGTAGGTTCTGTCTTCTGACGGAAGAAAGAGAAAGGTTAAATTAAGGAGACGTCATTCGTTTTGTTGTTGAAGGTTTCAGCGACGTTTTATTCAACAAAACGTCGCATATTCTATTTCGTGGCATTTTATTGATAAAACGTCACAAAAAATGTTATAAATTTGCGACGTTTTCATAAAACATCATGAAATATGTAAACTTTTCGTGACGTTTTAAAAACGTCACGACAAGTATTTACAATCTGCGACATTTAATTAATAAAACGTCGCAGATTGTATTAATTTTTTTGTAGTAATTGAAAAGACTCCTATGATATTGATAAGAAAGTTTGAAATCTTTTTTTTGACATCTGATGATTCTTCATGGTGATGTTGCCATGTTGGTCCCCCAATAGATTGTTTTTTCTTTTTTTTGGATGCTGAGATTGTTGATGGGTTCACTATTGTAAAAAGCATTGGTTGATGACAGCCAAAGCCCAAGCTTTAGTTCCTATGTTGATCCCAAAATAAAAGATAACTTTCATGTTACTACCGGAGTAAAGTTAGCATTTCAGCTTCTGGGTCGGCTAATAGGGAAGTGAAAATGAGACTGCGCACTGATCTACTTCCATTTCTTGGAATGGTGTTTGTGATTCTTTCTAAAGTTAGTACCTTGGTTGTGAACAAAGCAGCTATGTCTCAGGGAATCGACAAATATGTGCTTGTTGTCTACTCTGACGCTCTCTCTAGCCTCTTTCTTCTTCCTTGTTCAATCATAGTTCACAGGTCTTGATAAATCCTATATTAGTTGTCTCTGAATTGATTGTACTCCTGCTCCTTTTTCTTCACAGTTCTCTGGCATTCTATGGTTGGCAGGTCAGAAAGGACTCCACTTACTTTCTGGCTCCTTTGCAAGTTATTGTTGTTTGCAGTGCTTGGGTTTGTAACATCCATCCTTCCTTGCATGCACTTTTGTATGGATTCATAGGAAGCCTTCTACTTTGGTCTAAAGACAGTACTTCCTTTACTCCGATACTTTATAAGAAATAGCATTTTATGCGTACTTCTTTAGATTGACACAGAGACATCTTTTTTATTGATGTTACTTTCTTGGATTGCAGAACTGCTGCACAATTTTTAAGTTATGTTGGTATACAGTACAGCTCTCCAGCACTTGGAACAGCCATGCTCAATCTCATTCCAGCTTTTACGTTCATGCTTGCTATCTTTTTCAGGTCATTCTTCTCCTAGGTTATATTTGATGCTTTAACTTTCGACTAGCGCTTCCTGAAAACCATAAATGACATGAAGTTTAGCACAAACAATTCCGCATAAAACTAGAGTTTTCCTTGAAGAAATGACTGGAAAACTGGAATGAACCTGGTTGCCAAACTTAAATATGCTTTTACTGGAGTTGTCGTGATTAATTAGGGTTGAGAAAGCAGATTGGGGAAGCAAGAGCAGCATAGCTAAGTCCTTGGGAACAGTTGTTTCTATTTCTGGGGCGTTCGTGGCAACGTTCTATAAGGGTCCAACGCTCTTGACGACACTTTCGAGTACCACCGACGCCTCGCTTCCATCTCTTTATACATCCCAATTCCGGTGGATGATAGGAGGACTTTTCCTCACCGTTCTGGCTTTAATGGACTCTGCCTGCTACATCTTACTGGTTGGCTTATTATTAAACTTCTGACAGAATGATCTCTTGATATTAGAGATTAATTCGAATTGTGATTTATAAATGTGGTCTTTGTGGTATAGCTATTTCGTTCACATTGAAACTTTGCAGACATTTATCCTCCAAGAGTTTCCGGCAGTTCTTTCAGTTGTCCTCTATCTCTTCTTCTTCAAAACCATTCTTGCTGCAGCTGTCTCTTTGATTTTAGCTAAAGAGACAAGTTCTTGGATGCTAAGAGCTGATATAGGATTGGTTGCCATTTTATATACTGTAAGTACATAGCTGACCACTTCTTCCACCCCCAGTCAGTCGGAAATTTCGCGCGTTTGGTTTTTTCGTTTTTAATGGAGCACAAAGTGTAGCTAGTCTTGGTATAATTTTCCGTATATAAGAACAAAAATTCTCTGTTACTAAAACATGCAGGGAACTATTGATGGTCCATTAGGTGTAAGCATAACTTCATGGTGTGTGAGCAAGACAGGACCTGTCTATGTTACCATGTTCAAGCCTCTGGGACTAATATTTGCCATCGTTATGGATTCCATCTTTCTTGGGGATTCAGTGTCTCTTGGAAGGTACACGCATATACATTAAGGAAGTTGAATCTAAGTGTAGGCAGCATTTTTCACTGTTGCTTGTAATTTCTTGTAGTTTGCTTGGTGCAATCATAATTGTGAGTGGATTTTATGCTGTGATGTGGGGAAAGGCTAAGGAGGAGAAGACAAGCCAGGGAAATTATGAATCCTCCACTAGCAAGTTCCCGCTGTTGCAAACCAAAGATGAGACGTGCATATAGATTGAAGAGACTAGTTCAAGAGACCACAAGGTTACAGAAATTACAGCTAGTTTCATTCACTGCGTCTATGAAAGTAAAAAAGACAACATAGTTATTAGTTAGCTACAGATGTATAAAGTTCACCATTCATTTATTACTTCCTGGGAGCCATTGCTGCTTTACACAAAAACTATGAACATAGTGGAATAGATTAAATTGCAAACACGTTTTAAGCGAAAAGTGGGGTTAAGAACTCAAAATAGAGATTTAGATTTCTGATCATCTGAATTATGACTAACCCTTTTCTTTTGTCTTTTTTATATCGAAAGGAGATACTAAGCATATCATTCCGCGACAGATGTCATAATATCAGAGCACAGGAAATTAGTACACACGAAAAGCTTAATTGAAAAACGGTAATAGTCTTTCTATTCCTTACGAGGAAATGAACGGCCTAAGAATTCTGAGCTCACACTTCATCTTAATTTTGCTTGTCTTATTCTTTACTTGATTTGTCGGATTCATTGTATGTCGTTTCGGTAAAGTTTCTAATCAATTTTCTTCACCAACAGGAAACCCCGTCTTGAAGTCAACACTAGGCCTACCACTGGGCTATACTTATGTCGACCTAGAAAAGTAAAACTATAGGTAACTTGAGCTTTCAGGGAAGAACAAGGGTGTTTAGAAAAAAGTTATGAAGAAATATTAGTGTTTGTTTTTTTTCTCCGTTACCTCAATTGAAGGCAATGGTTTGCTTATATAGGCATAAAAGGTTACAAACAAACAGCCTACAATAATTTAACAAGGTGGGACCATTGCTAGACACAAATAATTTAACTTAGTGGAGCCATTGACATTCTTCAAAGTTGTGGTTCGATAGAGGCACATAATTTTAGGTAATGGACACATAATAGTACAATAATACATTAATAGTACATAGTAAAAGCCTATTTTATTTTAATGAAGCTCCTATTTGTTCTTCCACTAAATTGGATGGAGATAAATTTTCTTCGTTATCTATGATGTCTGCACATTTTTGAAAAGAAGCTCATAATCTTCTTTGTTGAACTTATGCATATCTTCATAAGGATCTTGAGAATCCTGAAAGTATGGAGGGAGACATTGAGAAGGTTCTTGTAATAACCCGTTTCTCCATACTTAGGCTTATAACCTAAGACTATTACATATGAGAAATAGTATTGAGAAATTAGAAAATTTATTTCATAATCATGAATAACATTATCATATACACAAGTGAATTATGATTTTTATACACATTGCAAATACTATATATGCACTCAATTGATATATTACAAATATAAAAGATTTAAAATGGTTATGATGTGAAATGTGAATAGTTATGTCTTGAATTTTTGATTTGGAGAATTATAATTGGTGATTTAGAATTATTTGTTACAATTGGGAGATTTATGAAATTATATTTTTACTAAGAAAAATGCCAAGTAGCAAGATAAATTGGTTCATGGTAGTAGAAATAATTGAAAAGTAACATTAGGATTTATTGACAAGTGACATAAAAAATTGGGTGAGAATTAGTTTAGAAATTGGGAGGCAAGTGGACTAAACTATTAAATGTTATTTAGCATTATAAGAAGAAAACATTAGTATAAATTATTTAAGTGGTGAGTGTCATGACACCCACCAAGTTTTTTTAAAACCCACGATATATGCCCATTTGAAAGATCATCTTCATTGTCTTTCATTTTTACTAAACACTCTCATTTTCTTCATTTTCTTCTCTCCATTTACGACCCACTCACTCTCACACTCACCACGTTGAGTCTTACTAAAAGCCAACACTTGCCACTCTAAAATCATGTTGCCTTCATCTTGTTACGAAAAACCTGACCTTTTGCCCCCTGAAAGTTGATGATCGTGTGAGTTGGAAGAGCTATGTTGTTTGATATTTTGAAGAAGCGTGGGATTTAACAAGTAACATAGTAATCTTCATGGCTTGATTTATAGAAACTTATGTGATGATAGTTTATAGGCAGAATGATCATGTTAATGGAGTTCAATGTATGCTAGGCTGAATGATCATGTTAGTGGAGTTCAATGTATGCTGGAACGTTGATCAAGAAATGGGTATATTGATGTTCTATTTTTGTGTTTGTGATCAATAATAAATTATGTATTGTTTTATGGATGATTGATAGTGAAAATGGTGTTGATGATTAGTGCTAGAAAATTTGATGAATGAATGTATATGTTTGTGTTTTGTTTAGAGAGTATGAAAAATGTGAGTTATAAGTTGTTATGTAGATGAAATAGATTCGGATTTAAAGTAAAATAAAAGTGAATTTATGTTAAAGAAAATACTAGTATAATGAATGATAGTGATCATGTTCTATTTTTGTATGATTGATAAACAATGATTTATGATTTATTTTATGAATGTTTTTAAGTTAAGAATGGAGGTGATTTTGATGAGGAAATGCAATAGAAATGATGAACTATATATAAGATTGTTAATGGTAACATGTAGGAGTTAAAATTTGGAAAACATGGCAGAAGAATGGCTGGAATTTTTTGCATTTCATAACCCACGTGGAGAACGTGAGATGTTGTCTTTTAAGTGATGTTTGAAACAAAAAATGATAAGTACTTTCCTACGGTACGTTTGGACTTGAATGAGGCTTAAAATGAACCTAGTTTAATGATGAATTAGTTGATAAAGTTTTTGATATATTTAGGTTATTAATTGAGGTTATAACTAAGGAATGAATTAATGATATTAATGATATAAAATCTGGAAATTTAGAGTTGATAATGGAAGGAAAGTGTTCTTAGGAATGCTATTGCGATTCAAAGGAGATGAATGATGTGAATTAAGAATGAATGAGAAATTCAATATTATGTGATCTTATAATGTTAGAATAATATTGGTGAATGATTGATTAATGAACTTAGATTAATCAAGTTTCTTAAGGTATAAACCTAAGTGCAAGCAAGACATATGTAAGTTATAATGTTTTAATAATCAAGACTAGTGATTATGGAAACATACCTGGGAAAGTCATTAAGCATGCATTGAATATAATACATATACATATATATATGATTGAGTACTAATATGATTGAGCAATTTAGTAATGTGTAAATGTATGTATTGCATGGTTTAGACGCTTAAGTCAAACAACAGCATCCAGACATTGCCGGTTCGTCGAGACAATAGCTATATAGAGCATACTGTAAGTCAACCTATATGTTACTCACTAGAATTGATTTGTATTTGCTTAAAATTTCAATTATTGAACTGGTATTTATGTCAATGTGATAATTCCGGACATTAATGGTCTGAGGAGTTTGATAATTGAGAATTGCACTGAAAGTATTTATAATTGAATATAAATTGGAAAAAATAAGTGTACTCAACAAAATTATTGAATACCAGATTTAGATTCGATGAAAATATAAAAGTGACTTACACCATGAATAAAAGTGATTGATTGCATATAATATGAAATGGTGCATCTCATTACATTGAAATTCATGATCAGATGAAGGAAGTTATGACCAGAATGGTTAGTGAAAAAAAGCTTAAAGCTCAGAAAATGTACATAAAGGGCTACAAGTTCAGTATTAAATCAGCCTGGTATCTATAATAGATATGGGACAATTATCAATGAGCCCGGTAGCCACAACAGATACAGGATAGTTAAAAAAGCACTCGGTTATAACAAAGTAATAACAAATGTGGAGTCTCATAAGCATTGGAATATGCAAATTGAAATGTATTAAATGAATGAATTATATTGACTGTTCTATAATGGAAATATGAAATAGTGTATACAAATTGTATGTGTTGAAGCATGACCAAAATGTGAAATGATGTGCAATATTTGATTGTCTGGTCTGTATGTGAATGGAAATGTGAATTGTTCTTGTGATTTGATTTGAGTGAGCACATCAATGATGGTTCACTCATTGAGTTTGCAAAAAATATCAAAATTGCAATGTTGATTTTCAAGTACAAGATAGGAAACTTAGCTTCTAAGATATTCTAGAAGAAGCCCAGTACTGCATTTTTGGACTCAAGAAATGCCTCAAAGGTCGGTTAGCTGAGACTGTGGAGTTTAGATAAAAATGTTTTTGTATAGTCCTCATTTCTTGTAGAACGTGTTGTAAAGAGTAACAAACTCTAAGATAGTTTTGCGATACTGTATATATGGATTAAGTAGCGAAATGCTACAATGTAAACTATGTTTTATCAATGGAATGAGGAGTTTAATCTTTAAATATTTGCGTTATATATGTATGATGCCATATAATTAAATGTGACTGCTCTAACACGCCATTTTCGTAGGGTATATGCCTGAATGTCCTCGAGATGTTCGGGTACGTGCTTTAAGGAGCGGGGGGTTGCAGGTTTTGGTATCAGAGCATGATTTGACATCCATAAGGACACGTAGGAACATATAAGATATGATATATGGTGAGAGATTCGTATAGTAATCAAGATTATTTTTTATTATAGGTCATCTGCTATAGGTGATCAAATTGGAGAATCAGCTGACCTAGAGTCTGTAGAAGCCAATAGAGAGTCTCTAGTACCTTAATCTGAACAAATGCCTTTGAGAATCTATGAAAGGAAGGAAATGAGGTATGATAAACTTAGAAAGCAGGGGGCTATAGACTTCTATGGAAGTATAGATCCTACTGAGGCAAAAGGATGGTTAGAGCGAACAGAGAAAGTATTCGATCAGATGGACTGTGAGTCAAATGCAAGATTTGACTATGCGGTCTCACTACTGCAAGGTCCAGCTTCTTAGTTGTGGAAAACTATTCTTAGCAGTACCATTAGGCCTTATAGTTTAAAGTGGGAAGACTTTCTGAAAGCCTTCAAGGAGAATTACATGTCGAAGATCTATTTGGATAGGAAAACAAAAGAGTTCCTAGATCTAAAGCAATGTAGTCTCATAGTGGCTGATTATGAGATACGATTCAATAAGTTGATGGGATATGCTACTGCATTGATTCCTACTGAGGAGGACAAGTATAGACGGTTTAAAGATAGGCTGAATATGGAGATAAGGACGAGGTTAGCTATTACGAATTTGAACAATTTCACTAAGCTAGGAGCGACCTCGATCTAAATAGAACAGATGTTAAAGGATGGACAAGGAGAGAACAAACAAGAGTTCGGAATGAAGAGACGGGGTGAGTCCCAAGTTGATTTTGGCAGAAGGTTCAACAAATGCTAGAATATCTTATCAACCACCGACTAGATCAAGACAATCGGGGTTTAGACAGAGAGATGGTTTTGTACAAGATTTCAGTGGTAGCGGTATAGTATATAGGCAGATGCCTAACTGTGAACACTGAAGGAAGAAACATAGTGAAGAATGTTAGAAGTTATTAGGAGTTTGCCTTCGTTGCGACTCTTTTGAAGACCAAATAAGGGGCTTTCCCATAGATTTCGGAGCACAGTGTGGAATGAGAGGAGGATCAGTAACTGAGACAACTGTCTAGTAAAGTAAAGCAAGTGGATCAGGACAAAGAGGTAGAGGTAGAGGTAGAGGTAGAGTAAGTTTAATTGGTCCTACTGTCAGGACTGAGGTGAAGAGTAATCAATCGCAGTCTCAGGAAAAAATTTATGTCACCACTAGACAAGAGGCTTAAAACTCCCTAGATAGTAGCAGGTGTGTTAAATGTCTTTAATTTTAAAGCATTAGCATTGCTAGATTTAGGATCTACGCATTCATTCATCACACCACATCTGGCATCTAAACTACATTATGCTAGAGAAATGTTGAATTGTGGTTTAGAAGTGAGTACTCCGATAGGTAGTACTATAGTGATAGGAGAAGTGTGTAAAGGATGCATAATTTGAGTTGATCAAGCAAAGTTGGAAGCTAATTTGATTGTATTGCAGTCAAGTAAGATAGATCTTATCTTAGGCGTGGATTGGCTCACTGCACGTAGGGCTGTAATGAACTGCCACACTAAGGAGGTAATTCTTGAATCTCCCAATTAGCCGAGAGTAATATTTCAAGGTATTAGTCAAGTAGTGCCAGCCAAATTGATCTTATCAATGAGTGCTTTGAGGTTGATTTAAGGAGGATGTGAGGCTTATTTAGCCTATGTAGTTGATACCCGTATTAAGCAGATGGTGTATGATATTCCTATTGTTAAGGATTTCCTAGATGTGTTTTCCACTGAATTATCTCGTTTACCCCCAGATAGGGAGACAGAGTTTGTTATCGACCTAGTTCTAGCTACTGCTCTTATATATATTTCTCCAAATAGGATGGCACCTGTCGAACTTAAGGAACTTAAGGCTCAGTTACAGGAATTGTTGGATAAAGACTTTGTTAGACCAAGTGTGTCACCTTGGGGAGGCGCAGTTTTATTTGTGAAGAAGAAAGATGAGACTTTGAGGTTATGTATTGATTATAAGCAGTTGAATCGGGTGACAATAAAGAATAAGTATCCATTACTAAGAATAAACGACTTACTTGATCAGTTACATGGAGCTCAGATATTCATTAAGCTAGACTTGAGATCAGGGTACTATCAGTTGAAGATAGCAGAGGCTGATGTACCGAAGAGTGCATTCAAAACAAGATATGGGCATTTTGAATTTTTGGTGATGCCTTTTAGGTTAACTAATGCCATGACAGCTTTTATGACTTTGATGAATAACGTATTCTAACCTTATTTAGATCACTATGTCATTGTGTTCGTTGATGATATTTTGGTGTATTCGAAGAGTAAAGAGGAACATGCTGAACATTTGAGGTTAATCCTACAGATAATGAGAGAGAAGAAATTGTATGCCAAGTTCATGAAGTGTGAATTTTGGCTTTGATCAAGTAGTATTCTTGGGTCTTATAATGTCTGGAAAGGGCATATAGGTAGACCCAAAGAAAATTGAAGTAGTGATGAAGTGGGAAGCTCAGAGAAATGTGTCTGAGATCAGGAGTTTCCTTAGATTAGTTAATTATTATAGAAGGTTTATCGAGGGGTTTTCTTTAATATAACCCCTTTGACAAAACTTCTGAGGAAGAATATACCCTTTAGATGGACTAATGAATGTCAGAGAAGTTTTGAGGAGCTAAAGCATTGGTTAACTACAGTACCAGTGTTAACTATTCTATCTGGATCTAGAGGTTATGTGGTGTATAGTGATGCTTCACACTAAGGATTAGGATGTGTTCTGATGCAGCATAGTAAAGTGATTGCATATGCATCGAGACAGTTAAGGTCTCATAAGTTTAATTATCCGGTACATGATTTAGAACTTGTTGCAGTGATATTTGCTTTGAAGATTTAGAGACATTGTCTATATTGTAACACCCCACCTCCATCGAGCACGTATCCATATTTCTGAGGACAGTCGGACACAGACCCCGTGAAAGCGACGTGCTAGAGCAGTCAAGCTAAACTCATTGTAAATTTTTTTCTCAAACATCACACACATTTTTCAAAAAAACCAATAATCATTAATGGTCCATTTTATTTATAACAATTTCAATCATAATTGTCATAAACAATATACACATTGTAGAATTTTAGTAATCATTTGGACCCTTTATAAATTCGAAACACTTTCAGTCATAAAGTCATTACATATCATAATTATTCACATACACATGGTATAGTATTTGTAGAATACATACTTTAATATAAAAATAAAAGAAAACATATACAGACGCTAACTAATCCTGACCTCTATCTCTTACTTAAATGCAGTAGTTAGACTCCAATTGGTCTAACTATGTGTCTCCTCTGAGCGTGAAAAATATATTGCAAATTTTGGGGTCAGTTTTGTGAACTCAGTGAGTGGACCATCCTTGATGGCTCACTCAATCACATAACACATCAATTCATGTAATCACGTAATTCACATCATTTCACTAATCAACATGTTGAATCACATACACTTCATATTCACTTCATTCATATTTCCCATCAGAAATCATTCAAACTATTTATTTCAATCATTTAAATCATACATAACAAATGCATATGCAATGCTCATGAGACTCGCTTTCAATTGTTATTGTTGTGACCCAGTGCCTGTAACTATCTCATATCTATTGTGGATACCAGGCTCATTAGTAACTGTCCCTTATCTGTTGGGAATACAGGGCTTTACTAGATTACTACATTCTGAGCTTTAAGCTCTTTTTCGGTGGCTACTCTAGTCACAACAACCTTTATGTTGTCATGTATTCATGTAATAAAATGCATTACCTGTATTCAGTCAATCAGTTATGCTCAATTTTACACTTTCATATTCACGATCACATTTTCATTCACATTTATCATCGGACGTTAGTCCGACATTCAACATTTGAGTTGAGAATCACTTTACATGCATCAAATGCCTCAGACATTTATTGTCTGAAAATTAACACATTCACAACACATAATTCAATATAAAATTTTAAAACAAAACAAACAATGAAAGTGAGACCATCTATGTCAGCTTACAGTACGCTCCAGATTAACATTGCTTCTATGCTCCAGAAACGTCTGGATGCTGACATTCAATCATGCATAACAACTTCATGCAATACACATTGTACACATATTAATAATTGCATAATCATGTAAACATTCAGTTATAAACATATGTATATGTCTATGTATATGTCTATGTATATGTATATGTATATGTATATGTAGATGTATATGTATATGTACATGTACATGTACATTTACATTTACATGTATATGTAGATGTAGATGTATATGTATATGTATATGTATATGTATATGTATATGTATAACGCATGCTCATGTTGACTATTTCGGGTATTTATCCTTAATCACATCACTTAAGTTTTAGCATCATTAGTGTGTGTCAAGCTTACTCTTAGGTTACTACCTCAAAGAACTTAGTCATTCAAATAGCATAATTCATTCATTTATCATTTCTTTTCTAGCATTATATGTTCACATAATATTCGAGTTCTCATTCATTCTTAATACACATCATTCAATCATTCACTAAGGTTATTTTAGCTTCCTATAATCACAAAAATCCCGTTTATCATTCATCTTTACTTAATACTCATCATTCATCTTAATGGAATCACATTAGCCATCATAGGTTCACCTTCATTCTCATAACATCCCAAAATTTCATATTTGAACATTTGATATACGAAAATCCATTCTTATGTTTATATCCTCAATCATCACCCTAAACATATCACTCATTCTTATCTTTTATTTCCACATCAAACTAGGTACATTTCAAGCTCCATTCAAGCCTAAATGTATAATAAGAAAACATTGAAAAGTCCACAATTTATAAATATGATTTTGGGACATAGGGTATAACTTTCACTGTAAAATCATATTAAAGGCATTCAAGTACATTTTCAAAGAGGACTTTGAGTTCTATAATTTCTGTGAAGACCCCAAAGAGAGATTTTGCCGTCTAAAAGGTCAAAATTGTACATTTATGTAAGTTTCCCGAGAATGTCCCCTCAGCGGAGTTATATCCCTCCAAGCGGATATGAACAGAGTTGGAATGCTAGAATTCTAAAGAATGTCTGCCCAGCAGATATGAAGTCCGCCTAACGGACATTTACTAGCCAATTTCTAGATTTCTAGCTCCTACAAGTGACATCTAACCTATCTTATGCATATCTATCATTCCTACGTCAATTCCTCTTCATTCTCACCTCCATTCCAATTCAATATCATTTACAACCAAATCATAATCTATGTTTAATTATCAATTCCAAAAATAGGACATTCCTACTTATACACATTCATAATAAATTTCCATGTTCAACTTCCTTTATTACCTTCATTTCATCTCTAACTTATCACACTAATTCTTTCCATTTCAAGACACCATAGTACTCTTTTTTCATTAGCTTCAAACTCATTTTAACTCATCTTTATAACACCCAAAGCAATCCACGTTATTATAAGGAAAATAGAGCATAAAAACATCCATTCCCTAATCAAATTTATGCAATTCTTTATACACCATTTTCATAATCATTTTAACCCAAAAGTATCACTACATCAATTTATGAATCATTACTCATTATATATGTAAATGCAAGACATGAACATACCCAAATTTCTCATTTACGGTTCAGCATATATATACCCTCATTTCATGATCATTTAACTCCTAACTATCTTCATACATGCTTCATTCAACAAATCAAGAAGAATAATATGTCACTTACTTGCTTAAGCCTTAAGATCTTCAAAAATCATGTAAAAACCCTAGTCCTTCCAAGCTTTACATGATCATTTTCTTCCAAGGACAAGATGGAAGAGATTAGGTCTTCATCAAGAAGAAGAGATAACAAAAATCTTGGTTGGAGTACCAAGGTGCAAGATTTAAACGTAAAGAGTGGTGGTGAGGGAATTTTGTGAATGGAGAGAAGAAGGAAGAAGATGAGAGAATGAAGCAAAAATAACAATTGAAGGATGTTTATGTTTTAAGTGTGTATAATCGTGAGAGTTAAAATATGGAGAGTAAAGTAAATACTTGGTGAGTGGTGAGTGATGATATGTGCATAGGAAAGTTAACTTTCCCTTCTTTTATTAAAAAGTCTAGTTTAAAAGAAACTGCTAGTTTTTACATTGATTCAAGGATATAAGAAGTTGAAATGTACCAAAAGAATCAAAATAATGAGACTGTACTAAATAAATAAAAGGGTTTAAAATGATTGGTGTGCAAAAGTATAGGGGGTTGCCTATAGAAAACATTGAATGAAAAGTCTGTAACTCTGGTCTTTGCTTTTTGTCTTTGTGGTAGAAGGAGATGGGGATTAAGGACACAATATAATTTAATTCAACACTTAAGGGTACTGATAGAAACAATGAGATAGTACCACTCCAATCAAATACATTCTTGGCATATTACATTTCTGAAGACTACAAATCTGCGATTCAAGAAGGCCTCACTTTCTTTCTTCAGAATGTATGAGCTGTGCATTGATAGGTGACTTATAGTTCTAGGGACATGTGAAGAATAGGACCTAATGTCTCTACTTACATCATAGGGATATGCGTTAGCGTTTTGCTTTTATGTGACTGAAATTGATAGAATCAAATAAATATTATCTTTCCTTTGAATGCAATTGAGAGCATTCTTCCTTAAAACAAAAACGGGATTATCTAGTGTTCGAGTGTCTATTTAGGCTGTAAAAGAAAACTCTTTATGAATTCCCAATTTCCTCGCATCTATGTCTATATTACCTCAACAATCTATTTGATTCATAATTAAAGTTTATACATGTTGCTACTCTAGAGAGATTAAGATGTAAGCAACGTTAGTAACACTACTATCACCATATAAAGTGTTGCAAGTATTAGTTCCTTATCATGCCTGCAATTTTACAAAAAAAATAGAAAGAATTTTTGATAAGTTAATTTTCTCCAATCACCAAGCAATGTTATGAGTAGCATCATTGTCGCTGCCTGCCACCCCCCCCCCCCCCAAAATCTCCCACACACGTCTGCCACTTCTTGAGATTGCTCACTATCATTGGGACCATTCACTTTCATTAGGACTGGGACTCCTCATTGGCCACTGTTCTCCACACATCGCCTGTGCGTTAAGTGACTTCAGTAAGTCAATCCCAGACTCCTTAGTGTAGAATGCATATCTAGAATCCAAATTTAGCTATCTCTTATTGAACCAACCTACAACCTAACCTACCCTAACCCACGACCCTCATTAATTTGGTTGCAATTTGTCTGATTTTTTTTATGTGTTTTAGGTTGTTTGTTTCAGCTCTAGATTGCAATTGCATTTTATTTTAGTTATGTCATATTTATATTATGAATGATTTACAAAATATGCATCGGACATTTTGGGGTTGGAAGATAGAATTAGTTGTGTGAATTGTGTATAGTTCAATAACATTTAGGTATTATGAATGCATGAAAAAAAGATCAAAATAATCTTGTATTTAGATTATGGAAGAACATTTAAGCATTGTTAATTATGTGTAATTCATGATTATGTCATATTATTTGTTATTTTAATAATAATAAAAAAGAAATCAAAATTAATTCATTAAATTGTTAATTAATTTATATGAAACATACAATTTACTAATTATTATTCGTATATAAATGGCATTTAACATATGATTAATCATTTAAATACAATATTGAATACATAATTAAATCATTTAATATATGTAATTAAGTTAAGAAAAATTAAATGTTTGAATTTTTTATATTGTTCATTATTTTTATTAGGAAATAATATTACAAATATTAATCATATCTTATGGGTAACAAACATGCATTCATCATCGTCTCTTGTGAATAGTTAAATACATAGTAGAAAATAGTATGTAAATTTATGAGAAAATACTCATTACTCAATATAATGTGAAATTGTAAGAGTTTAAATCATTTTTGCAATATATGTTATCATAAAGAAAAGTTATTTTTTGCAATGTATGTTATCTTAAAGAAAGATGTAAGATAGAGTCTATCCAAAACTTAGATATGCTTATAATTGAATATTGAATTTTTATAGTTATGTAATGATATTATATACAAAAATTGTATTTTTGAATATGAATTTATTAATTTAATTTTAACACATGTCTTCATTTATTTTATAGATAAATGGAGGGGAGTAGTCGTTTAAAGAAGATTTGATGATCTAGCTTGGGCTCATGCAAGATTGGTTCCTGAAATAAGGAACCATACCATTTGTATGTATCGCAACAAACATTTGAAAAGTGGAAGAATCACCAGATTAAAGATGCATTTAGTTAGAATTAAAGGTAAAGTAGAACCTGATAAAAAATTGAGTCATGAAGTGAGATGATAAATGAAGACTTAACTTGAAGAGTATCAACATGAAAAAGATAAAAGACAAAGGCTAAACTATGAAATTGGTTGTGGAAGTTCTTTTTTTAGGAGTCAGGATGATAGTAAGGATGTTGAAGGTGGTGGTATTTCTACAAAACAAGAAAGGAAAGTTGAATCTAATATATGTAACGAACATCTCATAAAGCTCAGTCTTCAATTTGTAGTACCTTACAATCAACTTAGAATGTGGATATAATAATAGCTAAATGGTGGTATGATTCATGTATACCATTCAATGTCATCCAGTTTTATTATTATCAGCCTATAGTGGATGATATTACCTTTTATGGTCTAGGATATAAAGCTCCTTCAATTAATGACTATAAAGGTAAACTTTTAAGCAATTATATTTACGAAATAAATAGTTATTTGGATGAAACGAGAATGACTTAGGCAACTTATGGATGTTTAATTATGTGTGATGATTAGACAAATAGAAGACATGAAGTTATTATCAATTTTTTAGTTTATTATACTTAGGGGTTTGAAGTTGATGCATCTAGGCTTGCTAGAAATGCTAATACTCTGTTTCAGATATTTGATAAAGTTTTGAATAAAGTTGAGTCAGAAAATATTGTTAAATTCATTACTAATAATGATTCGTCTTACAAAACAACTACAAAAAGATTGCAAAGTAGGTATAATTCTTTTAATTGGTCTCCTTATGCTAGACATTGCATTGACCTAATGTTGGAAAACAAAAGAGACGCTAGATATTTTCCGAATATTGATGAGACTGTGTAGAAAGCAAAGAAAGTGAACAATTTTATCTATAATCGTGCACAGGTTCTAATTTTGATAAGGAAGCATTTCACTAAGTAAGAATTCGTTTTGTCCTATTATAACAAGGTTTACAACTAATTTCTTATCACTTTAGTGTTTTGGTCTGATAAAGAAATAGTTCAGTCAAATATTTACAAGTGATAAATGGGTCACATCATAGTATTTTAGGTTTAATGTTGAAGTTGAGGTTTCTATAATTATACTTGAAGATCATGAATTTTTGTCCAAATGTCAATATGTAATATGAGTTTGTGAGTCTTTGGTGAGAGTATTTTGTCTAGTTGTAGTGATGACAAGGCAATAATGAGTTATTTTTATGATTTCATGAAAAGGGCGAAGGAAGCAATCAATGTTAATATAAAAATAGGTCTTTTTTGTACGCATCTTATTTTGCAGTCACCAATGAGAGATGAGAAAGACGACTTTACTCTCTATTATTTGCAGGTAAGGTATTTTTTTAATCCTAGCGTCTATTTTAAACCAAATTCTACAAAATAAAAACTAAAGTTAATAGAGGAATGCTATTAATTATTACAACAATTATTATCCATAAGATAATGCAAGATCTTATAAGCTCACAAATGAAGGTTTTTGACACCCTAAAATTCAGTTTTAAACTATAATAATGTTCAAATGATTGACTCACAAAAATATGTGAGAAATTTGATTTTTCGTTTCATTTAAGGTTTATAAAAGACTACTTTTGAATTTAAATATTCATTCTTTTTCTTTTGGTTTGAAAAAGCATGTTCTAATATCGTGATGTTGTCCCACAAGGCATATTATATTTAAGGAAGTGTCATTTTTGGTAATTTCCCTTCGATGTAAATGAATGTCCCATTTGAGAACTCAAACGAAATGCAATATTAACAACTTGTTGTTATGATACCCTACAGCTTAAGTGTAAACTGTAATGATGTTCAGACCATTGAGTTATGGAAAGAAAGATATCAAAAATGTGATGTTGCATTTTATTTCTGGTATCAAATGGGGCTACACTCGGATTCAAAAGTTGGATTCTAAAATGCATGTTAAGATGTCTTAATTTTTTCCAAAAACACATATTATATTTAAGGATGTTTTATTTCAATATTTGCTTGCTTTAAAAGGTCCCTCTAAGTAAAACATTGTTCCTCTTGAGATCTTAAAGGAAATACAAGATCAAGGTTGTGTTGTTTTGAGACTCTATGGTTCAGTGTATAGTATCAAGCCATCATGCACTCTCGATTTGACCTTTGCCTTGCCTGCGGCAATTTACTAATATAGGTGCTACAATTTTGCCACAGTGGCAACCTCCTCTTTAATTGCGAATAATGCAACTTTTTGTGAGGATAAGGCATTTAGTTGTCTTTCCTCCTCATCCCTTCAAAACAATGCATCAGCGGTAGCATTAAGTTTCCCAACCTTGTATTCCACCTTGAAATCGTAACCCAACAATTTACTCACCCAATGTAGTTGGGGAGAAGTTGTTAACCTCTGTTCTAAAAGAAATTTAAGACTATAGTGATTAGTCTTAATTAGAAATGCTCTCCTGCATAAGTAAGGTCTCTAATGTGAGATGGCCTTAGAGAGGCCAATTAGCTCTCTTTCATATACAGTAAGTTTGAAGGGGTAGGGGGCTAATTTGGTGCTAAAGAAGGCGATAGGATGGCCATTATGCTAAAGCACTGCTCCAATTCCACATCTAGAAACATCACACTCACCTAAAAACTTCTCCTCAAAGTTGGGTAGCTATAATACTAGAACAGTTGCTAGAAGCTTCTTTAAATTATTAAAGGTTGTCTCAGCTTCCTCATTGTAATGAAGGAATTCTTCTTCAACAAGCTTGTGACGGGAGGTGCTACTAACCCTAATCTCGATTAAATTTCCTGTAGTATCCCACTAAGCCCAGGAATCCCTTTACAGCTCTAACTGAGTATGGTATCGGCCAATCCACCACTGCCTGGATCTTGCTATCATCAGCAGACTCACCTGCACCATGAATTACATTCCCTAAATATTCCACCAGTGTTTCCCAAAATGAACACCTTGATCTCTTCAAAAAATAACTGGTGAGAAAGTAGTGAATCAAAAACTACTCAAATATGTTGCAAATGTTCTTTCCATATACGATTGTAGATTAAAATGTCATCGAAGAAAACCAAAATGAACTGCCTTAGATAAGAATGAAATACGTCATTCATTAGAGCTTTAAAGGTTGATGGACCATTGGTCAATCAGAAGGGCATAACTAAGAACTTAAAGTAACCATGATAAGTTTGGAATGTGGTATTCTCCACATCCTCTTTGTCTGTCCATATCTAGTGTTAACTTGACCTCAAGTCTAGCTTAGTGAAAAACTTTGCTCCATGTAATTGATCCAGTAACTCATCCACTGTTGAGGCAAGTTTTAATCTATTTAAGACCCTCAATATGTTGCAAGTGCATGGGTCATAGGTGTAGTATGTGAGGTGTCGATCCCTTGAGGAGTTCTCGAACTAGTCTAATTCTTAAGTTATCTAAGGCCTAAATAATAATTAAAATGAAATAAAAAATGTACATAAAAGTAAACATGCGAAGATGATTGATTGCAATTAAAATGTAAAATTAACAAACGAATAAGCAAATTGAGCACCACCAAATTAACAATGAAAATCACACAAGAAAGATTAGTCGATTATGAGAAGGGGGATTTATCCTATCAATAAATGCTAATATGATTACTTTCGAGTTAACATGATGTCGGTCATTTTCAAAAGGTGGATTATTCTCTCTCTAGTTATAGTTATTAAACCTTAAATCATAACCCCTAATTAAATTATGTAATTTGCAATTTCTCAATTAACAACAAACCTATAAATCCAATCAGATCTTAAGCCCTTTAATATATTACTAAGTCCTTACACGAGATCTCTCTTCATCTAAATTCCTGATTTGATTATTTGCGTGATCTATTAGATTGTTTATCTCTGATTACTCGTTCTAATTTTTTTCTATCAGTTAACTCTCTCGATTTGTTACCAATGCGAATACAATAAATAATCACAACATCCAATGTATTAACATCAAAAGAATTCTCATTAACATTGATTCAAGAACAAATCCCTAAAGAAGTTTGGAACATCATCATCAAACCCAAATCCATCACTATCAAATCCATCTTATACATTCAAAAGAAAGAACAATGAAGATGAAATGAATTGTCACTTGGAACGGTCGAAATAGATCGGGAAGATAGCAGCACTGCAGCCTTTATTCTCCTTCTTCCTTTCTCCTCCTTCTCTCTTGTTCTTCCTCTCTTCTTGGATCATTCTCAAAGTGACCTTTCTTTTTATATTTTTCTATTTAGGGCAAACACTAAGGTTTACCCAGGCCCAAAAGTTTGAAATATCCCTCGAAAAGTCATGTTTTAAAAGCTAGTCCGTGTCTACTGTTGGCACTCAAATTTTTTTCATACACAATGTGTACTAATCGGTACAGTATTATAGTCAGAACATTACTCAGTTGCAAACTCAAAGTAGAAAGTACATAATATAAGGTTTAATATGAATGAATTACATATTTTTCATTAAGGTATTTAGGCAAAGTCAAACCAAAAAAATGATTGAAATAGAGATTTTGGTTCCAAATTAAATAAGGAAGTTAATGATAATAATATTAGCTTATATTATGCCCTTATAGTTAGCCAATTTGTTGGTTAAAATTTATATGTGATATTATTTATCTTTATATAATTTTGTTAATTATATTTAATAATTACTACTAAAAATAAAATCTTTGAATTAATTAATGTGCAATTGACAATATGATGAAATCATAATTATGATGCTCAAATTATAATTAAGTATTATTCTTAGTTATAATTTTATTAAGGTGCAATATTAATAGAACAATAAAAATAATACATTATATTTTTAAGAAGAAAATAATTAATTTCCAAAATAAAGCATCAAGATAATTAAACAAAATTGAGAGTATTTATTAGATAATAAGTTCACTTAACTAGCTGGATATTAAAGATCTCAAATGAAACATAACTTGTGTATTTATGAATGTCCTCATTATAATGATTGTATAATTGATCCTTGACTTGAGATTATTGAAATGTCTCAAATGAGAATCACTATGTTTTTGTGTTATTTATAACTTATTCTATTTAGGGTTGCTTAACTAATAACACTTGGATATAGTATAAATCATATCAAGATAGTTGAGTAAGTCAATAATGGATTCGTCATCCTGAAGTAATTAGAGAGAATGTTTTACTATTATTCATCTGTGATGATTTAGATATCTTTTATCAGAGAAAAATGAGATTTACTTTTTAAAAATTATTTAAAATAAATTTCTAACTTGTAAAAAAATATTATTCAATTTTAATAGATGATTAAGGAATTAAATTTTATGTTATACCTGCACACGAATAGTTTAAGTTAAACTATTTTGAAATTCCTAGTATTTATGTGGTTATGATATGTTATAAAAGTTAAGTGATCTTAACTTTGAAAAATTAAAAGAAATAGTTTCATTTTTATTCTACTACATGTAGGATCAGATTCCACTCCGATTTTTCAGCAGTCACTCCTTTATCATATATGATGATCTATGATCTATATCTACCCTCATAATAAGATGTAGAAAAATGCATGCAGCTACAAGTTCATTGTATTGTTTTGTTCTTCTATTCTTTGGTTTTTATTTCTTAAAGAATTACTTAAGATCTTTTTTTTTTGAAAAATTTGATTACTCAAGATATTATCTTGAGTTGATCCTTCGAAAAATCTTAATAAATTTTGTTGATCCTCTAACAATTATATAGTTCTCTTTTTGGGGTTGAGTGTTAATACACTTTCATTTCTAAAACAAATGTAGGATAACTCCAATGAATAAAAATTGAATCCAATAACAAAAAGTTACATCAAATAATTGAAAAATGACATCACCATTGCATCATGTAAATCATAATACAATTATGCATTTCAGTTACTAGATACAACTTTTTAATCATAAAGTCACTCCCACAATCTCTCTTACCATAAGTTACAACTTTTTATATTAATTTCCTTTCACGACGAGATAACTAATATTTACAATCTACTCATTCTCATTCTCATTCCACAATTCCTTTAAATGCATTTCTCGGTTAATATAATATATTAATATTATGCGACTTTTGAGTCAAGTAATGCAATTTTTTAATTATTAAATGTAATTTTTCAATCAAGAAGATTTTGTAATTTTTATACACTTATTTAAACATTATAACATTACGAACAAAATAGTACCTCCCACCTTTCAAGTCTAGCAATGTTTGTATTACATCCTGGATTGTCTATTGGGTCTGTGGGCTAGGGCTTTTTGAAAAGCACCCGCGAGAACTTACTTACTGTGACATTACGCGCACTATATAGCTTCTTACAGAGGTTTCTAAACTCTTCTCAGAGCACAAATGGCGTTAGCGTTCGACGAGTTCGGGAGACCCTTCATAATATTGAAGGAACAAGAGCAAAAGATCCGCCTCAGAGGGCTCGATGCTCAGAAAGCCAACATTTCCGCCGGCAAAGCGGTGGCTCGCATCCTCCGCACTTCTCTCGGCCCTAAGGGCATGGACAAGATGCTTCAGAGTCCCGACGGGGACGTCACCATCAGTCTGTCCTTCTTCATTTTAAAATGCAATGTAGTTGTTTGGCTGACGAGGATCTTTGTGGCTTTACTTGCCAAATACACTCACTTAAGGACTCAAACTTTGCTTGTATTGTGAATTGGGTTTGGAAAATTAGAACTTTAAATTTGAAGATCGATGAGCATTCTCTGTTTTTGACTTGAAAGTTAGAGTTTTGATCTCTTGTGAAGTGCAAGGGTTTTATTTTTATTTAACACTGGTTGTGGGTGTTACATTTTCTCTTTGTTTTGTGTGTTTTATCATTATATGGACTAAAATTAGAGAAGTGAGATTGATTTTTTAAAAACTTCTGTCGTCAGCAAATGATGGTGCTACAATCTTGGAGCAGATGGACGTGGACAACCAGATTGCTAAGCTGATGGTTGAATTGTCTCGAAGTCAGGATTACGAAATTGGTGATGGCACCACTGGTGTTGTTGTTATGGCTGGTGCGCTGTTAGAGCAGGCTGAGAAGTTGCTAGAACGTGGAATTCATCCCACCCGTATTGCTGAGGGCTATGAGATGGCTTCTAAGATTGCTGTTCAACATTTGGACCACATTGCTCAGAAGTTTGATTTTGGGGTCACCAATATAGAGCCCTTAGTTCAAACTTGCATGACAACTTTATCATCTAAAATGTAAGTTCTTTTGTTCTCTTTCCCAGTACTGGGAAGAACTTTTATGTGTAATTCATTGACACCAATGTGACATGTTCTTTTGTTTGTAGTGTTAATCGTTGCAAGCGTAGCTTGGCTGAGATTGCTGTTAAAGCAGTCCTTGCTGTAGCAGACTTAGAGAGGAAGGATGTTAATTTAGATTTGATTAAAGTTGAGGGAAAAGTAGGTGGCAAACTTGACGATACAGAACTTGTATATGGGATAGTTGTTGACAAAGATATGAGTCATCCACAGATGCCAAAACAAATTGAAGATGCAAATATTGCCATATTGACTTGCCCCTTTGAACCACCTAAGCCAAAGACTAAGCATAAAGTTGACATTGACACAGTGGAAAAGTTTCAGACTTTACGCAAGCAAGAGCAGCAGTATTTCGATGACATGGTTCAGAAATGCAAGGTGGGGTAGAAGTATTGTGTCAACAAATGTTACGTTGACATTGTTATTTGCTTAGCTCCCTTGACAAGACCTTAGCCCCCTTCCTTTTCACATGGACTCTAATCTTGTTTTAGTTATACCACGTAAAATATCCTTTATCTTTGCCTGGCTTGTGTTCTAATTGGATTTCATAGGAAGTGAAGGGGAGTTGCTTTGCAATTTACCATTATTCTTGGAATCATTTCAGATTTGTCAGCTAGGTCTTCCATTTCTCCTTGTTCTTAACACTGATGGTCTTACATAATTCTTTGTCCTAAAACTGACTTACAGGATGTTGGTGCTACGCTGGTCATCTGTCAGTGGGGATTTGATGACGAGGCAAATCATTTGTTGATGCACAGGAACTTACCTGCTGTACGATGGGTTGGTGGTGTGGAGCTAGAGCTAATAGCAATAGCCACAGGTTTCTATTATCTTTTTGGCATGTTTATAATTTTCCTGTCTGTCTGGCAAAGCTGTTTAACGGAAATTATAGCTGTTATTTGAAACAAAGTGATTGCTTGCTACATATGATTCTTGTCTTTGTAGGTGGAAGAATAGTACCAAGGTTTCAGGAGTTGACACCAGAAAAGCTAGGAAGGGTAATCTTCGAGTCTAACCCATTCTTTCCTTTTGCTCTCTCTCTATTTCCACACACACGTTCATTTGGTAGACCGTGTATATTCTTGATCTTGTAACATCAACAGTTTCTCCTAGCTAAGTTTTCTGTATACTTGAGTATCTACGAGTTACAATTTTTCCCTTTCATCTGTCTGTTGGATTCACTCAAATGGTCCTCTATGTCCTTATATTTTAAGGGAAGTTACTTTGCAATTGATCTTCTGCATTGCCTTTTACATATTGCAGGCTGGTTTAGTTCGAGAGAAGTCCTTTGGCACTACAAAAGATAGGATGGTATACATTGAGCACTGTGCCAATTCAAGGGCTGTAACCATATTTATTCGTGGAGGTACATGTACATTTTTTGTGTAATCTTTAGTCAGCTATTTATTTTGTTTGATTTTTGTTTCGTCCTTTTCACTATCAGTAATAATTACTGTAGGTTCTTCCTTTCATTTAGGAAAAGTCAGAATGTGGTCTGAACCAATGAGTGATAAATAACGTTTATAGGAGCTCGCCACATTATACTCATAGTAAACTTTCTCTTTTTCTGCATATATAATGTGATGCATGAATCTTCGTAGTAGCTTTCCATAGCATATTAATGCATAATATATCCTCATTTTGTGTTGAAGTTAATCACTTTCATCATTATGCCTTAAGATATTGGTTTTCAATGCCACTGAAAATATGATTGCAAGATGGAAGTTTTCGTGATTTGGAATGGTTCATGCTGTATTAGGTAACAAAATGATGATAGAAGAGACAAAACGGAGCATCCATGACGCATTGTGTGTGGCAAGGAATCTCATCCGCAACAACTCTATCGTCTATGGTGGAGGCTCTGCAGAGATTTCTTGCTCAGTTTCTGTAGAGGCTGCTGCAGATAAATATCCGGGAGTTGAGCAGGTAGGAACTTTTCTTAATCACACTGCACGTCAATATTAGTTTCAGTGTTGCTGATTGCTTTTTCTTCCTCTATATATACAGTATGCTATCAGAGCATTTGCCGATTCTCTAGACTTCATCCCTATGGCACTTGCGGAAAATAGTGGCCTTCAGCCCATTGAAACTCTATCTGCTGTAAAATCTCAGCAAATCAAGGTAAGTAGCGTATAACAGTTGCAATTCTGCAAGAACGCAAAATTGTGGCGTGGTTACTTAAGATATCTAAGCAAAGACTGCAATCTGAGTTTTGTAGCAAATGTCCAATAATTTTTGTGAATTTGGTTTGAGATTAAGTTGAAATGTGCAGGAGAATAACCCTTACTACGGAATAGATTGCAATGATGTTGGTACAAATGACATGCGGGAACAAAACGTCTTTGAGACTTTGATAGGGAAGCAGCAGCAGATCTTACTTGCGACACAAGTTGTGAAAATGATTCTGAAAATAGATGATGTCATCTCTCCTTCTGATTACTGAGTTGCAGCGAAAAGATGATGTAGCCTTGCCGTGATTGTTTCTAGGTGACTTTCTATCAGCGTGGTTTTGTTGTATCTGGCCTCTACAAACAATTGAGTTGATACGAGCTTGTTTGCTCATAGAATTTGGATTTGGGGTCTTGACTGTCATGTGGTTGATTATTTGTTAATTTAAAAGATCCGGAGTTATTACAGTTTGGACTACTTTTACTCGGTTGCATTTAATGGTTTTCTTTAGTATAGTTTTCGTATTGCAAACTTCTCGTTCTATGGACGAGTAACTATTTATTTGTTTCTTTAGGTGGCACTTGCCTTGAGTTGCCATTTTGGTGGTCGGTTATCAGGCCAGTGTTACTTATTCCTTTATTATATATAATTAAAAGATAAGTGAAACGAACAGGTATTGATATTAGACCATTGCTAGAACGGGTACGAGGCTTTGGTGCAAATTTGCAACTTTGATTAAAAACATTTTTTAACGTTACCTGTAAATGACTCGGTATACGCATATGTTTGTACATATATATGTATCAAGTGGAAGTCACCGGCTAGAAGTATGGAATTTAAATGCACGCAGCCGCGCTTCCATCACCTCCTGTGGACTTGTCTAGAAGAACATGTGCCGATGTGCGTCTATTGTTGCAAAATGAGAAATGTGTCAATTACGACTCGTCATTGCAAAACGTATTGTACTTTCCGCTTATGGATGATGACTCTTAACTTTGTTTCTTCATGTGATGGTGGGTCTTTTACAAACTGCCTCTAAGCTTTGTAGTGTAAACATCGATATCAAATTTGAAGAGATTTTACAATTGAGTCGGCCGGGCCTTATTTTTAGTTCATTGGTCGACCAACTCTGGGCTTCTTTGCAAAGCCATTGGTCAGCAACGTGAACCCTTCTTGCATGTAGGTGTTCCTGCTCCTGCTGTTATGGAGCTGACCAGCGAAGATGGTCTTGCACCTAAGCTCGACGCTTTGGCGTAGCTTGAGGAAGCTCCAGCTCCTGAAGCCGTGAAGAATGCACCATTCAACATTAAGTCTCCTTCAGACCTCCAATTCCAGTACTTCCATTGGCTTTCTGGAGCATCCTCGTGTTTAGTTATCTGAAAAAAGTGGCAAGTTCATATCTTTTTTCTCTAACTTCTTTGAAAAATGCTCAAGAACAGGGTTGATTGCTTTCCTGTGTTAATAAATGGAGTCATGAAAAGATTGCTTCATTTTTATTTTTTTACCTCTTTGTTGAATATGTCATTTGGTGCAAGAAATCTGTTGCCTTGGCTATTGATTGTGGGATCAGCACTGCCACCAATTGCATACATTTCCCAGTGAGTGTAGTCATTGTTTACCACATGAAAATATCCGTGCCTGCATCTGAAAATGTGGGTTCAGAAAGAGTCAGAAGCGTGGCCTTCTTTGAGGAAATCAAGTTGATTTATGGTGATCCGTTTTGCCAAAAAACTTATTGCATGGAAACTTATTTAGGTAACAACAAAAGGTTTTCTGATGGCCAAGACTTCCTTACCTTGGCATTCTCTGAACAAGCCCTTCTCCAAAATGGTTAAAGGCAATGGTGACCTGCATGTTCTTATCTTGTGTGTAACTGTCACTGTGGCCTAGGAGCATGACCTTGTTATGATGGGTCATGTAATTGTTAGAAATTGTGATGGCTGTGGATCCATGAATAGCATCAATCAAGCCATCATTGCAATTAGACAAAGAGCAGTGATCAACCCAGACATGACTCCCTCCAAAGATTGATACCCCGTCGCCGTCTGATACAGTCCTCCACCCATAATGGCCAGGGGAGTCCCTCACATAAGCATTCCCTCCTGACTTACAATCATGTATATTGATTCCGTGGATTATAATGTTGGTCACGTACTGTATGGTGATGCATGGACCTCCAGCAATATGTACATTAGCTCCTCTTCCATCAATTGTTTTAAAAGAGTTCATAATGAGCTCTTGCTTGAGTTTGATCACCATGTCTCGTTGAAATATGATCCATAGAGGCTCATCTTGTATAACAGCATGCCTGAGGGTTCCAGGTTTGGGGTTCACAGGGTCATCATCTCCAAGGTCAGTAACAACGTATATCCTACCATCTCTTCCACCAATAGCATGCTTGCCAAAACCAATCCCACAATCTGCTAACCGCTGCCTGTTCTTTTCCCAGTTGGGGTCACATCTCCAACAATCGTCTATTGGGTTTCCTGTTCCACAGGAAAGAAATCCCAAGTTTCTCCTCGAGGCATTCATGCTTTTGCTACACAAAATAAAACAAAAATGTGTCACCAGGAGTTCTAAACAATGAACTGACTATAGTATGGATTTCAAGAACAAAGTATGTCTAAACCTGTGCACTTCTTCTACTATTTCAGGGTCTTGAACTGGTGAGGAAGAAATTAAATTTGGAGCCAGAAGAAGCAAAGAGACAACGAGACATAGTGGAGTTGCCATTACTCTCTCTTCCAAGGATAGCAGAAATGTGCGAGCAAGTCGGAAGCCTTATAAAGGGAATAAGTAAAGAAATTGCTTAGTTACATGAAAATATGGTCCACCTGCTCTGTGTTTATTGGGTAAAGTTAATTAAAACTGTGAATGGTCTTTAGAATCTTGTTGAACCTATAGGTCTGTGAATTAGCGATGCTATTTGTGTATTTAGTAACTAGCTGTTTAGAATTGTTGCTAAACCTTGAGCATTTGTTTTTGATGAAATGACAAGCAAGCTTAGCATCAATATTTAACATCAGCCTTACACCGACACTTTCTGAATGCTACTCTTGTCAGCAACACAGAAAACCGTTTTCTCTTGGCAAATTCTTGTCTTTTCTGAAATTGCTACGCAGAAACCTTTTTTAAAATTTTTTCCAAATTCATCTACTCTCAAGCAGTTCTTTACATGGAGCTGCAGATAGCATATGCAGAAGCATATTAATGGAGACGGCCGTAAGCACAAGACAAAATTTAAGTATTGAAATAAATGAAAATAGCCTATACATGTACATAAGTTTGTGCTAGTTATTCAACGTTTGCGAGACAATTGAAGATTGCAGAATTACAGGGCCAACCAACCATGTGTTGTGCCTTAGTGCTATATACAAGAGGAAAGAACCTGGTAGCTTTGCAATTAAAAGCTTGACCACTTTCTCAAACCTCAGAATGAAAACATAGATTTTCAAGAGAAAATTGAGACCTTACACATGGACAGCATGTGCACAATTTTAATGTTACCTATTTGCAGACGAGGTCTTTCAAGACAAACAGTCACTGGAGTTGATAGGTTCACTCATTTACTTCACCATATCTTTACCCTGATGTTGCAGACTGACCCAGGGAAAACAATTAATAGGTGTCATACATTTCATGCAGGGTACCCTACATTATTAACTTAACACCTCATGATTTCACTGCAATCTGTTGAAATGTTTCATGACTGTAAACCTGTAATCAAACAAGATATATACGAAATACAAAAATGGTCGAGTGACCTTATAATTTATTGGTATACGTTGGTAAAATTCTTCTCTTATGCTAAAATTCAAATAGGATATACAGTAAGCTACCAATATTTATATGGCCCTAGTGTTCACCGAAATCCTAATGCGCAAAGTAGTTTTCCCTTTTTCCTATTATTTCAAGAAGTGAATAATGTGTGGCGAAGAAATCAGAAAAGCTTGGAACTGATTGCCCACATGGGAGGTCCGTAATATTAACTATCGTCTTCATTGGCCGGGCAACGCACGTTCTTCCATGTGAGTTTTGTTCCCTTACATTCTTCTCCAATGGGACCTCGTAAGCCTCTTAGTCAATATCCAACCCCTGTCCTCGTTATACATCAGGAAAATTCTTCTTCAGTAACATTCCCATCCACTAAACTTTCTCTAGTTGGCATTGCTATGTCATCGTTAGATTGCTTCTTAGCCATTAGTTTCGTAACCAATAATTTAATGCATCATGCACGCACTTTTTGGTGAATTATTATCTAATGCTTCTTACACTGGATAAGATCATCATGTATGAATTCCATTATCGGCATTTCAGTTGCCTGCCTCAAATTTCTAACCTTCCCAGCTCATTAGCGGGTACATGGTCCCAACAGGCCCTAGTCGTGGTTCCCTGTGGGACTAACATGGATGCTTGTCTAAAATATGAGAAGAGGTGGAGGGAGTATAAAGATAAAAAGTAGAATCTAAAAATATTATAGCTCTTTAATTGAGCAGAAGAGGCTCAGAAAAATGGATTTCTTTCTTTTCTTTCTTAACCATCGCATCGCATCGCATCTTCAATATCTAAGAAAGCAACCAAAAACTGTAGCCTCACGAGTAAGTCTAACCTTGCAGAGAATGGGGAGAATGTGGTACGTTTCGCTACTTGGGGAAGGAATTTGTCTGTAACCGAATAAACCACGGGTGCTAACAGATAGGAACGTTAGACAAAAGCTCCTGTCCTTTTTGGTGGAATGAAAGGGCTTGTTAGGTGTCGTAGGATCATTTACCAAACTGTTCACAGAATTTGTGCCATATGTTTCGAAACATGATGGAAGTATCATTTTCTCAAAATGCTATTCCCCACCCAAATGGTTTAATCACCAAAAATAGCTTAGGAATACAATAAAGAGCATATTGTGTTATCTTGCAAGATATTGTAGGCCTTTTTGGTAAACTCTGCGAGTAAAAGTTCTAACTTTAATCTTTTACTGAGCATCAGTTCTATTTTGGGTGTCACTATATTCAATAGTTGTTAATTTGCGAAATACAGGATAAAAGAATTATAGTTAAATAGCATTGTAATCACAAAATATTTAATATTAAAAATGTATGGTAATAAAGAAGATTTATTATGATTGTATAATAATTGTTAACTGTAAAATTTCTTAACCTAGCTTTAATTGCTAATATTATGAATATATACTATTATTAGTTATATATGTATTATTTTATATTAGATTTAATTATTAGCTGAGTTTAATCGCTATGTAAATTCCAGTTGACTAGTTAACGTCTATTGTTTATTATACATGTGTTTCATTATTATTTACTTGATCTTATAATATTAGCCAAAAATATCCCAGTATTAATAATAATATAGATTATTATATACACTAGTTTTCTACGCTGTTAAGGTAGTTATAATTAAAACATTCTTAAAATGAAAATTAAAGAAGAAAATCAAATTGTAATCAAACCGGACAACTTATTTGAAAAATCATGTATTCATTACCTGGTCGAAATTCTTATCTCAATAGTATTATTTCTATTTTGATAAGGTGGGTCAAGGTTTTGAGGTGGGGTTTGCTGGTTCTTTGATTGTTAGAAAAGCAAATCAGAAACGAAAAGGGGTAAGAGAGTGAGATGTTGGAACTTAGAAGCAAGGGCCTTTACCAAGAGCTTGAATTTTAGGAGTAGAGATCAAAATGGCTCGGGTTGAGTCTTTTTTTTTTAAATTTAAAATTCAGAAAATAGCATTATTTAAAAAAAAATTATTAGGTCAAGCGGTAGCTTGAACTTAGCTTGACGTTCGAAAACTTTAAAAAAGAAGTTTTACAAGAACCAGCCAGAGACTAGACGGAACCACACCAGCCCAACTGACATTAACTGTCCAAGAAACCAATTTACAGAAAAAGCCCACACATCTGCCCGGTCCAGTTATTAATACATGAGGCCGAAGTCTAATTAGTTCCCGGGCCGACAAACTTATGGATATAGGCTATTTGGTGTGCATTAAATTTTAGCTCGTTCCCAGACAGCTAAAAGGTCACAGAGAAGTTATTACCGAAGCTTGACATATGTATAAACTATTAACAGCTTAAAAGGTCTAAAGCTTAAATCCCACTTTCTGGTGATCCAAACACGGATTTATCAGATTGGGACCTCACTACCTGCCTTTAAATCTTGAGTTTTCTTTCTGTTTCCTATGTACAAGAATAAACAAAAGAAATCTAAACACCAAATTGAGTGGAGGATTTTCAGTTATTTTGTGCATGTTGTGTGTGAGATTTGAGTGGTAAAAGACCACTGCCAGTCTAACTTAGATCAATGTCAACCCTTTCTGGATTGCCTCTCTCGGTCTGGTTGTTAAAGAGTTCTATGCCAAGCTGTCCCTTGTCTCCAGCACCAAATGCATATAGTTTTCCTGATTCGGTAAGAGCAAGAGTATGTGCATTCCAGTATATGGAGTTGGTGAGGCTGATCTGCACCACTCTCTCGTTCACTTCTTTCAGGGATGTTACCAACTCTGGGCTTAAAACATTGGAATGTCCGTTTCCCTGAGAAATGAAGAAAGACGTTATTTGATCTTCTGAGCCATCGTTGCCAGGCAAAGCAAACAGTCACACTTCTCAGGACTGACACTAAAACCTTAAAAAAGTACACTAGTAACTCCTGTGCATATAGACCTCTCATGTCAGAGTAACCATAATGACAGGACATAAGTGCTTGTCAATGGTGACAACAACCATAAAGTTGACCAACAAATTCTCACGTGATGGAATAATGAGGCACAGAACTCGAAATGGATACTGCCTAAAATCTCAGTAGAACAGTTGTGAAAAAGAGCTAGAAAAAGTGGTATTACTAACAAATAAAGGGACAGCCAACTGAACAGAAAAATGTCGGAGACTTTTCAATTAGCTTCTTAAATTTTCATTCTATTAGAGTTAAACTACTTGACTTAAGCCAAAAGTGGTTTACTTTCAGGGAAAATTAACAGATTAAATCAGAAAACTAGGAATCACAGTCAGACCTGTCCATCAGCAATAGCTGCTGCTGTTGCTGCTGCAGCAGTGTTATGTCCAAGACTGGCTGACTCGCCACAACCAAATGAATATACATCACCATCCTCAGAAACCACAAAGGTAGTGTAATCTCCTGTAGCAACATGAACTGCTTTAACTTTACTCAACGCTTCTACCACCTTGGGAACCGACTCACATTCTTCATTTCCATGGCCCAAACATCCATGGCGGCCCCATCCCCAAGTGCATACCCGTCCATCTTGCCCTACTACGGCAGCATGCCAAGCACCAGCAGCAACTACCACTGGCTGAAGATTCAATGCCTGAAATTGTTCAATCAATCGAGGATACTTCTCGTCAGTTCTTGATCCATGCCCAAGCTTCCCACCCAAGCCACATCCAACAGAGTATACAGACCTGCTACAAATCAAAAGGGATTGCAACTAGCTGAATAACTTGATGGAGTCAATTCATTCACATGAAAATAAGGAAGTTTATGTGGCAGTACTTGGATGTTACGGATATGAAATACTTGCTACAACCAATGAAAAAAAGAAATTACAGAAAGCTATTTGCAACAAGTTCCAATCTTATCATTTTTGAAATCTCAACCAAGTTAAAAACTAATAACAGGCTCAACCACCAACTCTTCTTGTAATGCCTGAAAAAAGTCATTCATTTCCTTTTGTTTTGAAAATTTTCAATTTTTCTCATTTAAACGTCATCTTCACTACTGTATTAAGTTCAAAATTGAAGTAACTCACATGCCATTTGGTTGACAAGCCAGGGCTAGTAGGTAGCAGTATCCAGCTGCAATTTGTACTACTGGTATATTTTCAAGTGCGCCCAACAGAGGACGAGGTTCCAAATCATTTGGCTCAGTCGAGTGACCAAGTTTGCCTTTGTTGCCCCAAGAAAATGTGTAAACCCTGCCTTCCCTGGATAAGACAGCAGTAAAGAAATTTCCTATTGCAGCTTGCACCACAAATATGTTTTTCAATGACGCAACTAACACTGGCGTTGTAACCATTTTACTTCCTTGAACTCCATATTCAGCCTCGCCAAATGAATCCTTTCCAAAGGCATACACCTGCCCAGCGTCACTAATCAGCATTGTCCTGCCGGGGCCAGTAGCTGCTTGTATAATTCGAATGCCTTGCAGTGATCTGCAATATAGTGAAGTCCCATTAACTTCTTCCAGACAAGTATCTCCCTTTGCTTTTCCTGCAATGTACAATTTCTGGTCTAAGTAGTGATCATAGAATTAGCAACCTGATTTGGCGAGGACGCCATTCCTCTTCAGTTGAGCTGTGGCCAAGCTGTCCTGAACTATTATTGCCAAAAGAATAAACTACTCCGTTTGATGTAACGGCAACACTATGACCAGGGCCTGCTATTGCTTGGGATTTCTCCCTCCTGCAACATATTTCTCCAGCCAGCAAGAATCTGAGTACCAGTTTCCATGAGCCCCCGCACCTTTCTTTCAAATCTTGATGTTCTTCTGGTGTCATTGGCTTAAATATAGCCCTTTTATGGCACATATCTAGAGCAGCAAGCTCTGATATGGACAATGTAAAGTCAGGGGAAAAGTTCGCAGGCTGGCGAAAGAAGGAACATGTTGCCTGCAACAACGACATGCAAAATCAAATCAGCAGCACTATCAATTCCAAGAGGAACATAGAGCTTCATCGTCAAGCAGTAAAGCAAATGTGCACTTGCCTCTAGTTTTGCAAGATCTTGAGGATCCAAATTGCAAGAAGTGAGGACATGAAGGACAACAGATGGATTAGCAGCCAAAGGGAATTCTCCAGGGATTGACTCCCCGAAACAATGACGTTGATTTCGTTCGAAAGATTGGACAACAATGGCAGTAATGGGCTGGTCAGTTATGTTATGGCATTGTAAAGAAGGCACTTCATTAGTTGTGGCATCCATGGGCACTGCCCAATGATCGCAGTGCCCTAAATTGGCAGAAAAGAGATCTAAACAGCTGACAAGTCATAAAGACAAACATACAAAGTTACCAGATTTGGTCCCCCCAATAAAAGAATACAACAACAGTAGACTGAATGCTACATACCAGTTTAATACAGGAAGGAGAATCTATGATGAAATAGTATCTACCTTGACTATGCTATGTCTCAGTCAGCAAATCTCAATCTCGAAACCTATACAGAAAAATTATCATCATAAGAACTCCTATTTGACAGAATTATATATTACCAACTTATCTTATCAAATGGTTGTAAAAGGTATCAACTAGCATACAGAAGTGAGACCAACTCTAACACAGGCACATAAGACTTCGATTGAACAAGCAATAATAAAGGCAAAGCAGGTAAGCTCAAGTGAAAATGGATCATCCATTATCAGAGCTCGCCAAGGAAATGCAAGATCATTTAACTAAATAAGACCCAAAATGGAAAGATCATTGTGCACGGAACTGATAACCAGTGACAAATTCAAACACACCAAAGAAGGAAACTTTGAGCCGAAGAACCCCAACCTCCTGGAGAGCATATTCCACACCCAAAAGAAAGCAAGAAAGCAAAGAATTGTGATTATAAAAAAGAGACACTCTTGTTTACGTAAACTTGTTGCGGCACACGAAAACTCGTGTTGACCCAATCGAAAAGGACACTACACAAGCAAAATCAACGTCCACCATTGAAAACGCAGAAAGAGGGCATGATTCCTTTTACCCACACTTCAGTAGCCAAAAACTTATGGGGTCATTTTCATTCACACCCAGATCAAAAAGAAACCATCATCAGACAGCAGAATTCACATATACACACGACAAAGGCAACAGGAGGAAGCAAAGGAGTATCTATTGAAAAAGAGAACATCAAAACTACATGCTTTAACAACTTTATCATCTGTACATTATGATCGTCGCGGATCGTGACATAGTGAGTAAGAAATGGAGATTGCGTATCATGAGGCCCCCTGATTGCTGAAAACCCATCTGCATCTCTCAACAAATTAAGAGGAATATACGGTTTCCACCGCAGAAATTGTATCAAATTTAACAACTTTTGATCAGAAACGGATGTTCTGTTCTGTAAAATATACGCCTTTAAGAGTAAAAAGAAAGAGGAAAGAAAAAAGAGAATCGAGAAGGGTATGCTAATAAGAGAAGGGAATTGCAGACGCAATGGAAAAAGCAGAAAAGATGGAATTTTTATTAGCTGAACAATAGTGAATTATGATCGTGCATTAGAGAGAGAGAAAGAGAGAGAGAGAGAGCTGACGAGAGATTTCTCTTTACCTGTACATCTATCACGTTTTTAAAAGGGGATGAGGTCACTTTTACAAATACACCAGGAAGGAAGGATGGGTCTTGTCTCCCTCTACACTTAACTACGGGGATTATATCTTTTTTTACCATATTCTATGGTTTAGCGTTAACTTAGGGTGACATTGGTACTGGCAAATTCATTTTCTTGTTTTGATAAGATGGAAAAGAAAATGTTGTGGGTGAATGTGGATGCAATGGCCTTCATGGACACGATGATCATTTGGACATTGGAATTTGGGAAAGATTACTCGAATCTCCACCCTATTTTTCAACTATTTCTTTTAAATTTTTAATTTTTAATCTTAGTTGATAGTCATGTTGAAAGATATGATGATGAAATATTTGAGTTGAGCAAGGGCAAAACCAAATGGACTCCCTCTCTCCCTTAAGATTATGAAACGAACATGAGGGATATATGACAGACGTCTTGTGAAGTTGTAAGTTTACTGAGTTCTTGGATTTTGTTGGCAGTGTACCTGCTACTTATCTGACATAGGTTTTGCTGGTTTTGTAAGTACAGGAGTTGGAACTAAAAACATGCCGCTATTGATGCGCGCAAAGTAGTCAACAAGGGCTGCCTTTTTTTTCCACTGATTGATTTACAAATTCACAACCACATATGCTTTCGCTCTAATTGGCTCTTCATATAGAGTCAAAGAATAAAGTGGAGTGGATATCCCGTCGCTCAAAGGGTACAAAATAGGAAGGAAAAAGTTTGATATAAAATAAAACTTAATAAAAATAATATTACTAATAATTATTTAAGGTTTGGGATCAGGTACAATTTATCGATCATCAAACTATACCTACTCATTTAATACATTATCATCGTCAACACTCGGATATAATCTTGCTAAGTTGCCAGGATCTGAAAAAATTCGACAGTGCAGAGAGACTGTTTCTATTCATTCAATTCAAAACTGCTCAAAATCCACGTCCCTTTCATCAAAATATAGCAAATCGATAACTTGTTCCTTTCCAAAAACTTCCAGTATTGCTAATGGATCATGTGGAACATAAGAAACATTAATCAAAGGGGTCCACATACATATGCCAATTACTCTATTATATAAACAACTACAGAAATCGACTTCCACAAAATCCTTTTTATATTAAATTAAAGTATTTCTTCCACATTCAACCACTTGCACATCAAGACCCTTTTTTGTTCATGTTAATAAACAGTTCCTTGGAATTTAGCTAAAAAGAAAGAAAAAGAAATGAAGTATAGAATAGGATATGATGAAGAGATAAATTGCACCTTGAGGCCCCGCTCCATTCCATGCATTTTTTAACCAGACACACTTGATTAACAAAAGAAGGGTCTGTTCCTGTTAGACTCCACTTTCCCTGTATGCATCCCATGTATAAACAAATTAAAGTGATATTATAAATAAATCACTTCTTTTTTTTCACTCTTACAATGATCTCTCATTTCTTTTAAAACTAACGGACAATCGGACAGCTTTCTTCATCCATTATCTGGCTTCCCACATTCAATGGACAATGGTGGTTAACAAGGATTTTGAATATAATTAGCTGAGAAAGATGAATGCCTTTTTACCCCAATATGACATGCAGAAAAAGAAAAAAGAAGAAACCTTTCGCACTAAACTTTTATTAAACGTGTTTAAGAAGAAAAACAAGACACTCAAAGTCTGAGGATGACCGGTCTTTATACCTCCTGTCGTAATTGCGGACAAGGTAACCATTCCTACTGCTTCAACAACTACTAAAGCAATCCCATTATTATTCAGAACAAGCCATAATAACCAACATGGACATGGGGTATGAAAAAGGACACATGAACATATGCGCTTCAAGTCGATTCACATTTCAGATCGTCTCGAAGTTTTAATTGATTTGTCTGAGTAGGCAACTGCCTGCCAGGACCTGCTGCTTAGTTCAGACACTAAATTAGACATGCTAAGATTTGGTCAAGTTAAAGATGGACATTCATGATGAGTTAAGTTTTTGGAGGCCAAAAGTTGGATCAGGATTTGGTAATCCATTCTTTTTTTTTCTTTCCCCTTGTCGTGCCATTGACACTCGAGCCTCTAAAATAAGTGCAGGAATGGGAAAATGCGTCCACTCCAAGCCATTCTAACTCGTGTCCAACTTGGCCTATCGTGTTATACTCAACCTTTTTTTCCCTTAGACAGCTGCGGTAGCCTGTTTGAGCGCAAGTGTCTTCAACTCGTGATCATTGGAAGGCCATAATTTGTCTCCGTCTATCATATATCGAATACCTTCCTCAATGCGAGATTGTCTTCAAAACAGGATACATTCATTTTCTTTCTTTTGTCTGCCTTCGGCCGGTCTCAAAACCGAGTCTTTACGTGGAGATAAAAGACTTATTTTTTAATTGGGTTATTTAATAGAATGTATGTTATTTGGGTGTATATCTTACTACTAATTAGTAGGTTGTAAATTTTAAAACATAATTTAAAGATATTATTTATTTTTATGTTTTTTGTTAGTTATATTTGATATTTTAATAACAAAGGTAAAATATAGTAAATAATTATTGTGTAATTAAAATTAAGATGAGATAATAATTATCATATTTAATTTATTAAAACGAGATATTAAAGTAGCAGTAAAAAAGTAAAATTAATATACATTACATTTTTTATAAAGAAAAATATAAATTAAAGTATTAAAATATTTAAATAAATATGTGAATATTTATTAAAGAATAATTCAATTCTCCAATTATAAAATTTATGGAAGAAATATTTATTTATAAATTTTGTGTGGGCGACGATTATTTCACTAGACTGTTACAATGGCTAATACACAGTACTCGATTCTCCTCTCTTTTACTTGTGTATCGTTAGTTATAACCGTTGTGGTTGTTATTATAAAATGGTAACATCATACGCTCATACTTAATATTAATAGTTCAGTTATATGACATCCTTAACTTCTTCTTCTTCTTCTTCCCAGTTCTTGCTCCCTTTTTTTTTCACCGTCACGTTGCCTTCACCTCCAAAATCCTTGTCCCTGGGGTTTATCTCAGGAAACTTCCTCTTTGACTTTCCCAAATTGCCTTATCCACTATGTCTCTAGAATATTGCACTAGCACCTATGCTATAGTGGTTGTAATGCTTCACCGTTCTTCGATTAAAGATAGCTAAAGGTGTTGGATTTATTTTTGGGTGGGTTAACATATATGTATAATAAAATGTTATGGGCTATTGTAAAGTATGACCCAAATAAAAGTGATCTAATAAAGTTTTGAGTTATTGGGTCCAAATTATCTAATTAAAGTATGGTCTAAGATATATGTAAAAACTCAGTATTATATTTTTAATTTATGATAGGCAAATTAGTAATTGAGACTAAATATATAAATATGTAATTATGGTCTCCAAGAGAAACTAAAGGTTTTTCTTTCTTTAATCTTATCAAGAGAAAAGATAAAACAACCAAAAAGACATTTCTTGGAAGATCGACATAAACCGCAATATATTATACGTGATTACTCCGATGAATTCAGGTATGCTTCCGCTATCTAATTACTCTTAATAATCTGACATGATATCAATTTTCGTTTTCAAATATTGTGATTTGATTGTATCTTACAAGTAGTATCAGAGATATTATCATATTAGATTATTAAGAAATATAGATTATGTGTTTTCAGTAAGGATTCGTAGGTTTTTTTATTCAGATTTATGTCGGTATTGTGGTGTTATTGTTGGATTGAATCTGGCATTACAATTTCAGAACACAATTTTATTCTTCCGCTTTGCCTTGGTTTATATGCATTTATGGGCTATGCGTTTATGATTTGGGTGCTTCGTTATGATTAAAAAAAAAGTCTGAAGAAGACTGTGTAACGCATTAGCTACACTTTGCAAAAGGGGTTGACAAGTCAAAGTTTTTTGTTTTATATGGCTTTGTCTTATTTTCCTGTGTACTTTCTTTGCGAAAGGGGTTGACAAGTCAAAGTTTTCTTGTTTTATATGACTTTGTCTTAAACGTTTTGTTTTATTCAGAGTCTTGAATTGTGCTTTGTTTTAAAGGCTTAGTATATGCCTTAATTAAAATCAATTATGGTTAAATTAATGGATTCAACTTTTGGCATTTTTATTATTGTTATTTTGAATTAATAGATTGAAACAATATGTTGCCAAAGTAACCTCTATTGTGTTGATTAATTAATTTTAAAATATCAAGCTGGTTGTATATGAATGAATTTTATGCGAATAATGATCAACCCAAGGAAGGTTGTTATTTGGCCAAAATTCATACTTGTGGTGATAAATATGTGATACTTATTCGGTTTTTTATGTATTTATAAGTCGGTCCAAAGAAAGGCTTATAATATTTGACATGAATTTATTGTCAATATTTGATCACTATAAGAAGAGTACCACTTACAAATTGATATTTCTATGCAAAGACTAAATCTTAATATTGTGTTAGGTATCTTGTGATGGGATTGCCATTATTTGAATTTATTAATTATAGAGCATTCGGATTTTAATTATGAGCTTATCTTGTTTGTTTTGTTCTCGATTCAGTTAACACATCTGCTGCTTTTATATCTGCCAACATCAACTCTATTCTTGTGCTGAATGGCACAAACTTCAAGATTTGGAAGGAGAACATTATGATTATTCTTGGCTGCATGGATCTAGATCTTGCTCTTTGAATTAAGCGACCCCCTACCCTTACGGATGTAAGTTCCTTTGATGAAAAAAGGGACTGGGAAAGATGGGAACGCTCAAATCGCATGAGTCTTATGATCATGAAACATGCAATTCCAGAAACATTCAGAGGCACAATGTTTGAAGAAAATGATGCTAAATTGCTCCTTGAGGAACTTGAGTAGCGTTTTGCTAAAAACGAAAAGGCGGAAACAAGTGTTGTTTTAACAAAACTTGTTTCCATGAGGTATAAAGGTAATGGGAGCATCAGAGAGTACATTCTAGAAATGTCTCATCTTGCTTCCAAACTGAAGGCACTAAAGTTAGAGTTGTCGGAAGACTTGCCTATACATCTAGTTTTGATCTCTCTTCTCACATAATTCAATCAATTTAAGGTCAGTTATAACTGTCAAAAGGAGAAATGGACTCTTGATAAGATCATTTCTCATTGTGTGCAAGAAGAAGAGAGATTAAAGCAAGAGAAAGTTGAAAGTGCTCATTTGGCATCCAATTCTAAGGGCCATATCAAGAAAAGAAAGAAAGATAAGGAAGTTGCAGGTAAATGTAGCACC
>JANIIA010000001.1:8646490-8660169 GCA_027478495.1 Erythroxylum alaternifolium
GCTACGTAAGACCAGGAAATGGAATTGCCTAGTACGTTCTGTTCACGGCTACACAGGACCCTTCGGGGAAATGTGTAGTACGTTTTGTTTGGATCCACCCGAACCATTCTGATGTGCGTAAGTGCTCATGAACTATCTAACATGATGAATACATGCATGTTTTGAAATTAAGTATGTTTTAACAATGAAAAAGGGTTTTCTTATTGTTCTATGTTATAAACCTGTTTCCCACGAGCTTTATGCTCACCCCCTCCACCTTCTGTCCAAACTCAGGTAAAGCTCAAGAGAGCAACTAAGTCAGGATGCAAGGTAGCACAAGTCTGCAAAATGTCTTTTGAAATAGTTAGGATTGATTTTTGAGAACCAAGGCTTTAGTCACCTTTCAAGTCATTTGTCTGAAGTATTGATGTATTTGTAACTTGTAAAGCCTTGTAAAGACAGATTTAGTTTGAAATGAATGAATGAAGTATATTTCCTTCTGATTCTGTATGACGTTGATGGTTTCTGTCGATGAATTCAATTTATTTGAGGAGTGAAAATGAATCCGGTTTAAATTAGAGTAATTCATGACATGAGATTAGAACGAATGAAATCAGTTAAGAAGAATCATAGATTTCATCGAATAAGATAAAAGCAAAGGAAAAACTACAGAGTATGATTATCGTCTATGATGACGTCGCTTACAGAGGCAAGGAGGAATTAAGTGTACAAGTATCCTCTGTGCAAACGTCATAACATAGAAGTAAGGAGATAGAGGAAATGTTGAAGAGTATGAAGAATGGATAGAGTAAAAAGTAGAAGATAGAGTATAGAGGATAGGATCATCTATTTTACTGTACGCAGACGAATGGACTTCGTTTGTGTTAGTAACAACGCTATTGTCTGTGTTACTATTCACAGACGTTTCGGTTGCATCTCACTTTTCTTTGTCTCAGAATGACGTCAGCAATCGTCTCATGAAGTCATCTTTGTCTCATTTTGCTTCGTCTCAGAATAACGTCAGCAATCGTCTCATGACGTCATCATCGTCTCATTTCGCTTCGTCTCAGAATGCCGTCAGCAATCGTCTCATGACGTCATCTTCGTCTCATTTTGCTTCGTCTCATAATGACGTCAGCAATCGTCTCATGATGTCATCATCGTCTCATTTTATTTCGTCTCATTTTACTTCGTCTCAGAATGACGTCAGCAATCGTCTCATGATGTCAGCTTCGTCTCATTTTGGCCAGAACATCTTCTAGTCCAAATTTGAGCCTCTAGATGATATAATCGGTCTTTAAGGTCTTCATAAGAGTTGTAGACCTTGAAATTCTCTTTCTAACCGTAAAAGGAACACTCCAAATCGATTACGCTAAAGGAAGTTATAAGGATTGAAAGGTATCGTCCGTGTCTCACAGACTTCATCTGTGACCCAGATAAAGCTATCGTCTGGGTCACCGTTCACGCGAAGTTTCTGTCCCAAATTTCGAACCCTCAGGAGACAAAGTTGGAACTCGAGGTCTTCATGAAACTCGTAGTTCTTGAAGTCCTCTTCCCATCTATCCAAATGAAACCTTGCATTGGATGCTTGTAAGAGAGGTTATATAATTGGATCCGAAGTAAGTATAAGTGTAAAGTAAGGACTCAACCATGCTGATGATTAAAGTATTCAGGTTGAAAGATAGGAATGAAGTAGTCGACTGCTCTAAGAGCCGAGCTAAAAAAACAAAAAAACAAAAAGGGGAGTTTTGAGAAGATAATCCAAAAGTGATCAGGGTGTTATCATTGGGTGATAACTTACGTATTAAGATAGTCGGCATGTATGAAAGTAACAGATATGGTATCAGAGCATGCAAGCAAGTCATGAGTCAGACTCCGAAAACGGGGTCTGACATAATATACTAAATATCAAGTCTAAGGATCAATCATACAATTGTCATAATGAGGAAATCCATAGACACGTAAGTAATATTTCATTTGAAATCCTCATAATTTGGTCAGTTAAGTGAACTTATTTTCTAATAAGTACTCATACATTTATTTAAGTATCTCCTACTTTAATTTATGAGATCAATTTCTTTTTTTATAAGGAAAAACATAACAATGTATTAGTTTTACTATTTCATCAATATTTCGTATTGAGGAAATTATAATTAGAAACAATTTAGAAATAATACATAAGTGCAAATTAAATCTCATAATTATGATCTTATTGTAATTTCAATTGCACTGTAACTATTCCAAAGTTTTTACTATTAGCATTAAAACATTAACAAAATATATAAAGACAAAGAATGCCTTTATCAATTAAAATAATGATGTCATGCATAAAATTGCAGCCAACTAATTAGTTACAAGGACATAAACTAACAATCTCTTACTTGCACTAAAACCAAACGCCTATATATCTAATACCTCATCCATCCATATGTTGATCATGTCTTTTTTGAGACAACAGTGTAGTAAGGAGATCTATAAAATTCTCTTTAATAGGAACCTGATCTAATGTTATGTCTTTTCGCTCCATTATCTCCTTGATCAAGCAAAACTTCCTGAGTGTATGTTTAGATCTTTGATGAGACCTTAGTTCCTCTGCCTATGTAATGACACCATTGTTGTCATGGTACAATACTATTTGCTCAACAATGCTAAGAACAACCCCAACTTTGGTGATGAACTTCTTAATCCAAATTGATTCCTTTGCCACATTTGACATTAAGATGTACTCTATCTCAATCTTAGAATCCATAATGGATGGATATTTAGAACTCTTCCAACTTACTACACCACCATTCAAAGTCAAGATATACCTTGACTATGATCTACTATTATCTGGATCAAACTGAAACTGGCATATAAATACCTTTAAACACTTAGTTCAATTCCTCTATAGACCAAAAAAATATCTTTAGTCCTTCTCAAGTACTTGAAGATGTTTTTCATATTTGTCTAGTGAAAATTACTAGGATTGGATTGAAACCTACTTGTAATGCTTAAAGCATAAGAGACATTTGGTCTAGTATATAGTATCACATACATAATTGATCCAATTATCGAAGCATATGGAACACAATCCATTTTATCTCTCTCTTCTTATCTCTTAGGACACATACTTTATAAGAGAAATACCGTATGACATAGGTAAGAATCACTTTTAAAGTTCTCCATGATAAACTTCTTTATCACTTTATCTATGTACGTGAATAGGGATAAGTTATGAAGCCTCTTTAATCTATATTTATAGATTTTTATTTCCATAATATAGGTTGCTTCTCTCATATCCTTCATAGAGAAGTGCTTAGATAACCAAGTATTTACATACTGCAGCATTGGTATGTTATTTCCAATTAGCAATATGTCATTCATATATAGCAGTAGGAAGATAACTACACTCCCACTAAACTTCTTATAAATGAATAGTTCGCGCCCATTGTTTTTATAAAATCTAACTTTTTAATTGCCACATCAAAATTGATGTTCCAACTCTATGACACTTTCTTAAGTTCATAAATAGACCTTTACATTTTGCATACTTAATTAGGAAATATCTTGGATTCATAATTCTCAGGTTTTATCATACACACCTCCTCAAGCAAATTCCCATTGACAAATAAGGCTTTGACATCCATTTGCTAGATTTCATAATCATGATATACAGCTATAGATAACAAGATCCTTATGAATTTAACCATAGCTACTGGTAAAAAGGTTCATCACAATTAACTCTTTATTTTGTCTATAATCTTTAGCCACTAACGTTCCTTTATTGGTATGTGTATTGCCATTAATCATAGTTTTTCTCTTAAAAACCTACTTACATCCTATAGGTACAATACCATCAAGAGGATCCACCAAAGACCATATTTAGTTAATGTATATGATTCCATTTCAGACCTTATAGCTTTATGCCATATTAAGAATCAATGTCAGACATTGCTTCTTTAAAAGTAGTTAGCTCATCATTCATCAGCGATATATTGTTTTTTTTCTCCCATTTTTAATATGTAGATCTAATATAATAGGGGGTGGGGGACAATATATCATACTAATGCATTGTAGAATATGTGTCTCTTAAACCTTTGATTATACATTATATGTATCTACTTAAGGTTATTATTCCATCTATATATGAATTTATGGTTGTTGAACTTCTCTAAGTTCTACCTGACTTCTACTACTTTCCTTAAGAATAAATTCTCTTTCTAGGAATGTAGTATGTTTTGAGACAAACAACTTTTTCTTAAGAGAATGGTAAAATTGATATCCAATATTTTATTTTAGATATCCCACAAATTTGTATTTATCTGATTTAGCTTTAAGCTTATTAGATACTAGATGCTTCACATAAGCGTCACATTAACTTTGGCCTATTACTAGTCCATATCTCAAATAGTATATTGTCAACTAATTTGGATGGAATTTCATAAGGCAATCAGTAGTTTCAAGGGTATATACCTTGAAGGAGATAGGAAGGAATGCACTACCCATTATAGAACTTGCAATTTCAGAACTGTACTAACCATTATAGAACTTACAATTTCCCCTCTCAAACACTCCATCATGTTATTGAGTTTTAAGAGGAATCCTTTATGAGAGAATCTTATTCTTTTTTAAGTAACCAAGAAATTCATGGTCTAAGTATTCACCACCTCGATTAGATATATGTGTCCTATTACTCTTACTTTTTTTTCTCAAACTTAAGTATAAATTATTTCAGTTTTTCAAATGATTTAGACTTTTATTTCATTAAGTACATATAACCATATCTGGAATGATCAACTGTGAATGTAGTAAAATATAAGTATCCATCCACCTCTAGTGAGAGTAGATATAAGGCCACATATATTTGAATATAGAAGCTCTAGTAACTCACTAGCATGCTCTCCATCTTTCCTAAAAAAACAAGATTCATAAGTTTTATATGATTCTAATTAAAAGGATCCAAATATCTTCTTTATGTAACTTTGTGACTTTAGTTTTATTGATATGACCTAACCTACAATGTCACCTAGTGGATCTGGGAGTTTAACGGGGATGTTTGGCGTGGTGAATTTAATGTAGATATTGTTAAATGACAGAGTAAAATGATGGGGATGCAGGCCCTAATAGGAATGTTGTGCATAATGATGTTGAAAATGATACTAAAGCTCAAGGAACATATAATACAATTGATATGCCAATTCTAAATGGCCACCAATTAATGGATATTGACTATAGTGACTATGAAAGTTTCCTTGATAATGATGAGTACCTAATGGAGAAGAGTTTAGGGAGGAAATTAAAAGACTCAGTATAAGTGTTGGATATGAACCAGGTGGTGGTATGTCACAGTGGCATTAGGTATGGAATTTGAAAATGAGAAAGAGTTCAAAAATGTTGTTGATTTTTCAATAAAAATAGGTTTTAATGTTATATGAAAAAAATGATTCTAAGAGGATTAGAGTAGGTGCATTGAAGGATGCAAGTGGGAAATATATGGAACCTATGATAGTAAAGGCAAGTGTTTGAAAATCAAGACATATAGGTTTGAGCATACGTGTTCCATAACAAACAAGCCTAAAGTAGTATTAGTGAAGTTTGAGTAGCCATTAGCTATAACTCTAAAAAGCCCTAGTATAACCACTACTAAGATAATTGAAAAAAGCAGAGAAAAGTTGAATTTATTTGTAAATTCAACTATGTGCAGGTTTACAAAGAGAAAGTTAAGAAGGAGAGAGCATTAGACTACACTTGTGAATATTCTAAGCTACAAGGTTATACCTATAAGTTAAAACTTAACAATCTTTGTTCAACAGTGGAACTACAATTGTCAAAGAACCTTTTTGTTACAATTGAAGAGTTTATATATATTGATCACTTAATTTCAATTTCTAACAGTTAGAGAAGTATCATAGGTAAGAACATATTGTTTTGTAATACAAATCAATGTTTATATGAAATATGCTACTCATTTGGCCTAATTATGTTCAGTAAACTTGAATTCAAAATGTCAAGCTTATGTGTACCATACACCTCAATTATCCCATGTATTTTTGAAAGATATGCAACTTTTATTTTAAAATTTGGAACTTTAAAGTAACCCCTTATTAATATACAATATCTAAGTTCCTTGCCCATCTTATAAATTGTTTGTATCTAAAAATCAAGATAAACTTTATCAAAATGACAAGACAACCCATCCTCATAACTCAACTAAAGATCTTTCTTAAAGTATTCACTATAATATAATTTTGATCTTCCATAATAAGCCATTATAACACTATAAATACCAAGTGAATAAGATAAGTAAAGGATATTTATTACACCATGCTAATATTTATAGACTCTAAGTAGAGCACATAATAATGTAATAGTCTTAGATGGAACAATGATCCTTTTAGATAATCTTGAATGAGAAACTTGACAAATGGATCTTACACTCATATATGATTTGACTTGGAATAGAATAAGATTCTAAAGTTCGATATAAATATACAAAGAAAACTAGTCTTAACTCCATCCCAACATTTTTGGAATCATATGATTATCTAATTTGGTATCCTATACCAGTTTTCAACATATGGTGTATATGAATTTGTTTCCAATTTCAAGTGGAACCTAATCCAAAGAGTTAAAAGTATAAGTGTTCAAATCTTTACTTAAAGAGAATTCCTAAGTTATTAATTAATTGGCTAATGACCATGGAAAATCCATCCATTGCACCATTGTCATTCAATTATTTAGTTTTAGTATATAAGCTCTTGGAGTAAAAGAAAAAACCTATTAGATATACAAAATTATCACAAAATTTACCAATAGTTTAGTTTGAGATCATTTACCTTAATAAATATGGGAGCACAAACTAATAATTCTACCAAAAAATTTAAAGGATGCACATGAATGATTAAGCCATTTTATATTCAAAACTACTTACAAAAAGCACACACAAACATATGCAACAAATGATATGTTGAGACCACATGAATAAATTTTTGTTAAATATAAATATTCCTCCAAAATAGATAAACCAATAAGGGCCAAATTGTCTCCTTAACATTAACATTAAAAAAAGAAGAAAACAAGATAAATTAAAACAACAACTCGATGATAAGATACTAAAATATAAAATAGCAAATTGATAATGTGTATGCTTCGAATAAAACAAATAGAGGAGACAAAGTGATAAGGAGTAAACGATACATCATACCATAATGTTTAGGAAGGGAACATATGGCAATGTTAAGGGCTACGGAGTGATTAGAGAAGGCAACAAAAGAGGAATGGAACAAAAAACTAGTTATAAAACCAGATTTCAATGTTTAGGAAAATTGCTAAAAGTTAATGTGTAAAAAGCTAGTTTTGTAAGCAAAAAGGACATGTAAAGAAACAACACAATATTGTTTAGCAAGTAGTATGTTTTTTGTGCACCTTACTTGCCAACTAAAATGTGCATCTGGCAATAGGGCCTACGAATAAATAATAAAATTCCATAGTGGATTTTTTAAACAGTGAGTTAACAGGGCTATTAAGTTGGGGTTTAACTTAAATATTTTCAAAATGTTTTTGAAATATTTAGATTCAAATTGAATTCTTGTAAAAATGTTTTAGTCAAATTTGGCCCTTTTCCATATTGATTTCTAACTTCTTTGTTCGATGTTGAAGAATGATTATATGACATGTTACTATTAAATTAATCTTTTTTAATAATTAATATTCATATTAAAATACCTTAAACTTTTAGTGAATTGTAAAATAATAATTTTCATTCTCAAATTACTATAAATTGAAATTTATTACTTATTATAAGCAAATTTTCAATGTTGCATATGGAATGATGAGGACCTATATAATCTCATTTTTCAACGCAACTATATTTCAAAACTATGGCTTTAGATTGTGATACAACTACTATATCTAGCCTCACATCATTCAATGGCCTACTAAGCTACACTTCAATTCTAAAGGTTACCAGAAGCCATTTAGGATGGCTTTTGGAGCACTGGTGTACAACGTATGGCGTGAAAGGAATAAAAACTTGTATGGAGAAGAACAATGCAATGTTGAAATCATAGCAAAAAGGATAGTGTAGGAAATAAGAATCACAATAATAGCCTGGGATATCACAAGCACAATGAGTAATGAAATGATCTATAGTTGAAGATTATAGCTATTCATATAGCCATAGAACATGAGGTAAGGATATTAATAAATTCTTGTTGCTCTCTTGTATGTTCTCACCTGAATCTTTGAGACACAGTTTATAGTTTATAAACTTGTGGCTCTTTGAGTATGCAATATTATTGTTTCTTAACTTCCAAAAAAAGGTTCCAATTTAACAAAAGATAAATATAATCTTAAAATATTGCCTCCTTTTATCTTTTTTGCTCTTTTCAAGTTTATGCTAATATTATTATGTTCAATTGTTTAATTATCATTATTTAACTATTATTTTATTAAATATAATTATTAATGTAACTCATATAACCCATTTAATTATAAAAGCTTAAGTTTTTATCAATTTATTTAAGTATTCAATATAACTTATGACTTATTTATGAATGGTTTTAATAGTTTTTATTATGTAAAATTACTAACTGCCCATCCCACTATTTAAGTCCATCTTACTTATCATAATGGATGTTGCATAAGCCTTATAGTTTATTCCAAAGCATTGTTGAATATTGGCACTTGAATAAGAGATGATTGATTAATTTAGGCTCCTAATTGTGTAGAAAAAACAATGTTGAGCTTATGATTGTGAATTTGAATTTTTCTTTAGTGTTGAGCTTTTGCTTGATTAATAGCCATAGTGTAAAAAGACCCTTAGGTAGGTTATTAAGGAACCATACACAATCTTAACCAAGAAGTCGGTTGGAGGGGTGTTTTGAAGAGTTCCAAACATAATTGGTTGGTGAAGGATCTTGAGGGATGTCTTATCCATATGATTGTATCTTCTTTTTCTTTTTTTAAGTTTAGATTATAATTTGAAATGTTTCCTTGAATTTTAATAAATATTTGGAATTAATATACGTCATTGCATAAGGTTCCTTATATAATTCATGTTATTTTGGAGTCCTAAAGCATGCTTAATTTAAGCATATTAAAACTTGGAGGTTTGTAACGAGGTCCTAGATTTTCTAAGTTATGATCATTTTTCATGCGATCCCTTATGCTTAAATTTGTTTAAGTGCCTCAAAGTTGTTAAACTTTACTTCAACTCTAAAGACTAAGACCATTTAAAATATAGAGATTCCTTATCTTTTAGCAGCTTCTATAGTATTTTTATTAAAAGAGTCTTATTTATTTCTTTTATAGAAATGATAACTAATCCTCCTTTATCCTTAGGTATACATACATTCGTCCACTTTAACTTTACCAATGTAGCATTGCTTGTAACGCTTATCTCTAAGAAGTTATTAAAAATCCTTTCAATTGATTTAATCAAAATTTTGGGTGGGAATAAATGTAAACTCTATTAGATGTATAAATTGGAACAAAACAACATTTATCAATTGGAACCTACCAGATAAAAACAAATGTTTGCTTTCCAATTTCCTATTCTTTTCAATATGGAATGAAAGAGAGGTTAACAATCTTTGTAGGAAAGTCTTTAACAGAGATTGATATTCTCAAAAACATGAAAGTTAGGTTTTGAAGTTTGAAACATGTGATTTGTAGGATTTTATGTAATATTTAAAATATATTATGATGTAGCTTTTATTAGGATTTATTAGAAGCCCTAAAAAGTTGCTAAATATCTTTAGTGGATCTATAAGTAAATTGATTAAGTATGTTAGCTCCATAAAATAACAATAGATCATCAGTAAAAGAGATACTGAATAGATTAAGTGTCTTATAGTGATTGTGATATTTAACTTCCTTTTCTACTCATTTTCTTAACATTTATCATACAAAGCACTTAAATGCAAAGTGTAAAACATAAGAGAATAAGAGATCTCTTGCCCTAGTCTTTTAATACCATTGCCTTAGTCTTTTAGTACCATTGAACTTCTAAGTTAGCTCATCAATGATCAAAATGTTGTAATAGGTCGTAGTGAAACACTGATAAGTTGCTTTCAGGCCAACTGAAAATGATCTTATAGAATACATTGTGACAAGTTATAGTTATGTACTTCTTTTTGGAAATTAAGGTATTTTTGAACCAAAATGTAGTAAATACATGTCAAAGAGGGGCTATCACTACTGATGAAGCATATAAAAAAGGCAGTACACATAAGCTTCCTAGTCAATATAGAGATTGTTTTTTATCTCTAGGGATACGTTGAGTTAAGTAGCTTTAGTTAATGTATGGTTTTTGATCTTAAGTAGAATTTTACTAGTTAGCTCCTCATTTGTGCAAGGATTACCCCTAAAAATTATAACATTTCTTTCTTTCCATATGAGATAAATTCCTGGTCCAAAGGTCCATTTTGAAGATCTTGTAGTCTCCTTTTTACTTAATTTTCATATTAGTAGCCTAATTATAGGATAATCTAAATAAGATGAGGATGTGGTTCCAAATTTTGTTAGTGTAGCAGTAACCAAAGAAGAGATGCTAATGTTTTCCATCTCTCTTTGACATAGCATGTACTTTGAGGTTATGAGTATCTACTTTGAGGACAACTAGGTTAGGGACTTTTGGAATGAGGCATATATAAGTGTTATTCATCTCTTTAAGCCTCATAAAATTCATTAAAAAAACTTTATGACTACCTTATAAATTGCATCTCTAATCAGATGTCAAACATTTTGAAAGAAGAAAGCATTTGTGCCATCAAGGCCTAGTGCTTTATTGAGATTCATGCAAAAGAGCACATTTTCGATGTTTAATCTTATAAAACGCCTTATCAGAAAGTATGCTTAATCTTAGTTGATTAAATGATGAATAAAGGTGATAAAATCCTACAAGGGAAAAACATTGTTAGAAGAATTGCCTAAGGTGTTTAGGAAGTATTTAAATGAAAAATTTTAAGGTTATTATGTGATGTATAGGAATTTCTTGATTCATCAGCTAATGTGACAATTTTGTTCCTATTTCTCATAGCTAGGGTAGTATTATGAAATCATTTAGCCATAAGATATTTTTCATTTTTCCCCTTAAAGTGGCGTTTTGCAATTTAAAGCATTACTTAATTGCTTAGGGCTTGTTTGTACTTATGTATTAATAATATATTATCTAGTTTAACCTGTAAAAGCTCCTAAGCATGTAGCTAACAAAGCCTAGTCACTTTGGTAACTTGATATATGATACTGTATTTGTTATTAATATGTTCTTTGATCTCCTTTTTAATTCCTTACAATTTCCTCATACATTTTAAAGCTTTAAATCCCTCTATATTTACTTCCACCCCCTTAAGTACTATAGCCTCAAACTCTAGTAGGTTGAATAGGTTGTTGAAGAACTTAAAGGGCGTGATTATGACTATTGGTGTAACTGATAAAGAAACTTCAATGGGTGTATAGTCATAGCAAAGTGGAGAGTTGAAATGAGCTTTACTTAAAGAGAACTAATTCATGCAATATGAGTTTACTAATTCCCTATCTAAATTTTTCCTTATAAACCTCTAATTTCACTTTGATTATTACTCCAAGTAATATGATTGCCATCAAGTCTGAAATATATATGTTATCTCCAACAGGTTTATACAATTCATAAATCATAACATTATTCCTTAATCTAATTTTGAGAGCCTTAAATTTACCAGAGAAGAGGGTGTAGTTGAAGTCACCGATTATTAGTGAAGGTGAGTTATTAGGAGTTATTAAGGAGATAGAATCCTAATATTTCTGATATACTTATTACTTCACAAAATCTCCCTAGATGTTCTTCTTAAAGTTTTAGTAGACTCAATAAAGGATATACTGGAACTCATATGATAATTAAAGATAAAGATGAGTTTACTCTTTTTGATAAAATGAGAACAAAATCTATAAATCCTTTTAGAATATTGATTGTATCCAGAATATAAAAGAAGCAATTGATAAATGAGAAACTGCTCTTAGAGTTGTTGTTGTTATTAACAAAATTGATTATGAAACAACAAAACAATTAAAAAAACATTATTAAATAGCTCTCTCTGATTTCAGAAAATTAAGATGACAATTCAAAAAGCTCTATATTTAAATATGACATTAATGTAGGCAATTTAATACCCTTAGATGCTAAGGCATTTCGATTAGAATTTGTTAGAGAAGGAAATATTTTGAAAGATACTATGACTATAGGAAAATATGCTATTGCTCTACGACATCTTCAATTATGCGATGTGTGAAATCAATAGATATATTTGTATTTTCTTATATTATTATTATCATATTTATAATCAAGTAGATAATACAAAACTTTATTTAAAAATGTTTTATTCAAAGATACCTGATCCTTGGGGAAATAAATTAGAAGCGACTTATACTCCTGGACTTGTCTATACTTTAGGGAAAAGAATCTCTTTTTTAAAAAATAAGCTAAGGGAGTGCTTGGTTGATGAGTTTGAGTAAAAGTTAATGGGTAAGGAATAAAAAGTGAGTAGTTAGTTGTTGATTATTATTATAAGGGAAATAGTTTAATATCTCACTTTTGGGAAATCCTCCATATCCTCCATTTAGTAGAGAAATGAAACTTATTCCTTAAGAATGACCCTTTTTTTTAAAATATTTTAAATACTAATTAATTAAATACAATTAATTAACTAAAATATAATTAATTAAAATAATATTATTCATTAATTAATTACTTTATAATTAATTACAATATAATTAATTAATTACAGTATAATTAATTAAAATATAATTTATTCATTAATTAAAATATTGTAATTAATTATAATTAATTAATTAATTACAATATAAATTAATTACATTTTAATTAATTAAAAATACATTTTTATTTCTTAATATTTTTTACAAACCAAACACTATCAATGATAATAGTAACAATTCATTCCTCTTAACTAACTATCCTAATTATAATGATAATATCCATTCTCATTCCTTACTATATTCATTTCTATTCTTATTACCATTCCTCTATACGAACTAACTACCCCCCTAAGTAAATGGTAAAGCAATATTGTTAAAGAAATGTAAAGGAATCAAGAAAAAGTCTTCTTTATGCTATTATGATTTAAAAATAGGATGGACTTAAAAATAGAGAGTAGTTTTTAAGTTTTGAATTTGAAATCTTTGTGTATAAATAAGCCCCAGCGACGATGATGGAGGGCATCACTTTTATGCATCACTCCTTATAATATGAATTTTGTTTTTGTTTTAAAAAACATAACCAAAAATCAAAAAAGAAAAATAAAAAGCAAAGAAAACAAAAGTGGAACTAAACTAACGCCTAACAAGGCGAGACCCATATGACTTGTAAAATAAGGTGAAATAACATGCCAGTTAAGGCAGTTTTATAAACAACTGAACTGATAAGTGTTACAGTAGTGCTCTAAAGACAATTTCCTTTAGTGCGTTTTGTTCAAATTTGTGTATAGACTTTATTTTCAATAATAATGAAAATTATATTTCATTAATTTGATGTTTATTATTTATGAATTGATATTGATCTATAAGCAAATTAATGAAGTCCATGATATATGGCGTAGTATGAAGGAAATTATGATATGATCATACTGCTGAGATTCCTATCATATGTAATTATGTCAATATCTAAATTATCCCTAGTCATAGGATTAATGAGACTTGACATCGTTAATCCGGATAGACTAACA
>JANIIA010000001.1:8667200-8692224 GCA_027478495.1 Erythroxylum alaternifolium
TCGTTACTTCTCTCATTGGTCTTCTCATAGACCCGTTTCCCTGATCCGACCCGTTAGGTGGGACCGGGATGTTACATAAATGGCACAGAATCCAGCATCATGAGACCTACTATACAAGTGAACATTTTTTAGATCAAGCTGAACATCACTAAAATTGTGCAATAATCAATCCAATTTGACGTACTCCGATGTAACACCCTACCATGAAAATCCAGAGAATGTTCAAGAATATACCCTATGACAATGACATGTTAGAGCAATCACAATCACTTATTATGGCATCGTAAATAAATCACAAATATACTAAAGATCAATTCCTCATTCCATTTATAAAACATAATTTACAATGTCGTTTTTCATTCTGTAATCCATAGTTACACTATATCAAAAACATATGAGAGTCTATTGCTGTTTACAACATATTCTAGATGGAATGAGAAACTAAACAAAAGCATTCTATCTAACTCCTTAGTCTCAGTTAACCAGACCTTTGAGCCAATTCTTGAGTCCAAAATGCAAGTACAAGACTTCTTCTAAAATTTCTTAGAAACCAAGTCTCCTTTCTCATTCCTGAAAATCATCATTTCAATTTTGATGAGTTTTCCAAACTCAGTGAGCGAACCATCATCTATATGCTCACTCATAACAGAACATAACATCTCACACACAAACAAAATTTATAGTATATCTCATCTCAACAACATATTAAGAATTCCACACATTACATATAATCTCTTTAAAATAATTCAATCCTCTTTCTCAGACAATCATATTACCAAATGGACACATACATGGCATATCATCATATCAACATAATTCAAGGATTGTTCACAATCATTCATATAGTACATTTGAAAATACAATTACATATGCACATGTGACTCCAATTTCCTTTTTATTTTATTGTGACCTAGCACCTATTACTATCCCGTATCCCTTATAGATGTCGGGCGCTTTTCAAATTCTATCTCTTACCTATTATGGATACCGAGCTCATTAATCACTGAACCTGTGGCTCTTCATGCGCATTTCTAAACTTTAAGCTCTTTTCAGACTGGCCAATTTTGTTGAAGAAGTCCGGTATTGAACAATTCTGTTGAGAACACATATTTTTCCAATTCAAATTTAATCATAAACACTTCTGATACGTTTCCCATTATCAAACTCCTCATACCATAATTGTCTAGAATTATCACATAAGTTTAATAATAGTTTAATAATTGAAATTTAAATAAACAAATCAATCTTAATGAGAAACATCTAGGTTACTCACAGTAGGCTCCAAATAGCTATTTCCTCGATGAACTGACAATGTCTAGATGTTGGCGTTCTACTTAAGCGTCTAAACCATACAATACACACACATTTACACATTACCAAATTGCTCAATCATATTAGCACTCAATCATACAAATATGAATATGTACTATATGCAATGTATGATCAATGACTTTCTTGGGTATGTATCCCTAAATCATAAGTCTTGATCATTTAAACATTATCACTTGGATATATCTAGTTTACACTTAGGTTTATACCTTAATTATCCACCTAAAATATCAAACATTTAATCACTTATTCAACCTCAAACTAGGTTCATTTCAAGCCTTATTTAAGTCTAAATACACCATATGAAAGTACCTTAGCATCAGTTGTTTCAAACATCATATAAAAGACAACATCTCACTCTTTATGCTAGTCCACAATTGTGCTAAACCTTCCCATGATTGTGACAAAAGCTTGTGCAATAGGCCACGACCGCAGGGACTGTGCCACGATAATGACTAAACCCAAATAACTAGGCCACGATCGTGCACTACATTGTTTCCCTTAATTCTGCATCAATGTATAAAACTTAGACACATACCAAACACTTGAATTTTCCAGATTACAAGCTCTTTAAACCTACTTCATTATATGATCATCTAGCTTCATCTTGGTTACACTATGGTCTATTAAACTTTGCTCATTTTTGTCATTAACAATCACTTGATATACATACGCATACATCTCCAATTCAAGAACACTATGTTAACATATTTCTTTAACATAAATTAACCTTCTTTATACATCAAATTCCAATCTAATTCATCCATAAAATAACCTATACTCGACAATTTTCATACACTAAGAACAAGCATGAAAACTTCTAAGTTCATTCAACATATTCCAGCATATATCGTCACCAACACCATCTACATTTCATTCCAATTCAATCATCATTCTCATTCTATTAAACATGCCATAAAGATAAGATTTCTACTTACTTATTAGGCTTCCAATTTCAACTCAAAACTTCAAGTTAAACTAGCCCTCCATTCATGCATGATTCATCACAAACTCAAGGTGAAAACAGGTTAATTTTTGGTAGTAAGATGAAAACCACTTTGAACATTTTCTTGGCTATTTTGTAAAGGATTAAAGTGCAAATTTTGTGAAACAATTTAGCTAGGGTTCAAAAAAAATGTAGAGAGAAGATAAGAGCAATTTCGGTGAAGTAAGAAGAAGACAACAGAAACTATCCTTGCTGTAACTTTCTTCACTAGGTTCTAAGTGTCTTAATTTGGCCAAGGCATTTGTCACATGGTATGTAAGCCATTTGCCTTCTGAATATGCTGCCATTTATCCACTTCTTAAATTTCCATATGTCACCTTGTATACAGTCCCCATGTCACATAACAATTGGTTCATTTGTCATTTAATTACTAGTCATTTGTCACTCATTTAACTATGCCAAGTGTCGCTCAATTATAAGCTTAGTAACCCTAATTTCTTATGCATCAATTTATTTTTTCACTTGGTATTTTTCCTAATCCAAATGTACATTTGAATTCATCACTTTCCTAATTAATCAAAATTAATTCCAAATTACTAATTGGAATCCAATCAAACCAGCATTTAAGACATAACAATTCATAATTCACTTATTGTTCATTTTAAATGTTTCATACCCCATAATATGTCAATTAAGTGCATATGCTATCTTTGTAATGTGTACAAATTATAATTAAAAATGATCTAGAAGGGGGGTTGAATAGATCTTTTAATCTTTTTTGTAAAGTGCTACAAAACAGATAATTAGAACACACGAAACAAACAAAACAAATTAATGAAATGTAAAAAAGTAGAGCAGAGATTCAAACACAATGTTTATAGAGGTTCGATGCTAAGACCTACATCCTTTACCTAAGCTCCCACTTAGGATTTTGACAATGCTCTTTACGACACACTTTTTAGTTCAGTGTGAACTCTTCAAACAACTTGACTTCCAGCTCAAGCTACACCTTATAGATGATTTGTTTTCCTGGCACAAATCCTACCTCAAAGCGATTTTCCTCCAATCACTCAGCTTATAATAATAATAATGATAAAGATGAAGTAGCAAAACTCAGTACAACTGAATACAATCAATATAGGCTAAGGAGCAAAGTTGAGAGCAATATGATGATGATTTTTGAATTATAGCAAATATGCTTCACTTTGGACTTGTGTAAACAATCCTCTGAAGTGTTGATCTTTATTTGAAGGCTTTAAGACGTTTATGGACTTTGTAGAACTCTTCTAGCCATTGTAGAATGCTCCTAGCCGTTGTATGAAGATTTCTTCCCGTTTGAAATCAATTGACAAAGTCAAATTTTGTTCAGCTGTAACTGATAGTCGACTAGTCAGTGTGTGATAGTCGACTAGCACATTATAGTCAACTTGTCTTCAAGAATTAGTCGACTAGCATTAACGTTTTTCATCAACTTTCAGCTTCGCTCTTCAAATAGTTGACTAATACAACGATAGTCGACTATTCCATTGATCCAACTGACAGGTCTGATTGTTAATAGTTGACTTGTAGCAAGATAGTCGACTTGTCCAATGCTCCAACAGACAGATCTCACTAAATCTCCAATCTTTGACTGTTGAAATGCTTATTTGAATTCTTCATACTAGATCTTCTCATGAAACACATGTTGTTTAATTCTGATACACATTATTGCAATCTTGATCTTGACTTTCTTTAAATTTCATCTAACTTGAAATTGTGTTATCCTTATTTGACTAGTCTTCCATCAACTTCAATTTAACCTGAAATTATTTATTAACTAATTCTTTAAATTTTATTATTATCAAAACATAGAAGGATTTAATTTGTCAGCCACCATTGGTCCAATAAAAGATTCTTCCTCTTAAGTAATGTGAGCGTATCCACTCCATCCATAGTGATTTTCTATGCTTTAATACCGTCCAGATTCTTTTCCCCATAAAGATTTTATTACTTAAGGAAATTGTTAGCACTTCCAGTCCTCTGTTTCTTTTCTTTTTCAAACTTCTTTCTAAGATATACAAAAGGGAATTTTTAATCTTTTTATTAGTAATAGTTTAAAGCTTAGGTCAAATATGATATGCACTCATTAAGATAATGATGAAACTTTTGTGTTTATTAATAGATAAACCTAAAAGAGATTTAAAAGTATGGAGGAACATTATAAGAATGTCGAGCCACCTATCATACACTTTAGAGAGCACTAACAAATCATCTACAAATGTAAGATGAGGAATTATCTAATCCCTGCACTTGCTATGAAATTGGAAAGAAAGGTCCTAAGAAATTTTGTGGTTTATCAACTAGAAAAGACCTTCATACATACTACAAATAAGTAAAGGAACAAAAGTTCCCCTTACATTATTCCTTTTCTCCCATGGAATAGCTCAAAAGCCTATCTATTAACTAGAACAAAAAACTATAACATGGTGACACACATTAGCACTCCATTTCTAAAATTATCAAGGAACTTAAACACTTCAAGATCTTGCTTAATGAAGAGCCACATGCTTTATGCAAGTCTATTTTGATTACACATATTCTTGATTAGTTCTTTTCAAAGTAACCTTTAAACAGTTCCTTAGTGAGTAGGATATTATCCTCTATATGTCTCCCTTGTAAGGAAACACCTTGTGCTAGATTGATAATGCAGCTTAGTGCTTTCTTCATCCTCTTAACTAACAATTTCGTAATAATCTTATAAAGAAAATTGTGCAAGATATTAGACTGTAATCCTAAAGGATCTTTGTTTTTGGATCTAATGGATAAGACAAATGAAAGTTTCATTGATTTCTTGAGCATTTTACTTGATTTAAAAGCTTCTTAATCTGCCTTAGTCACCAAGTCCTTGATTAGACACCAAACTTTCTAAAAGAACATCCCATCCAGTCTATTAAGTCTAATGGTTTTATGGGGGTCAATTTCAAACAACACTTGCTTAATTTCAATTAGTACAAAAGGTTTACTTAGGAATTGGATCATTTTAGTTGATAGTTCATTAATAATAAAGGATCCTAGCACATGATTAATGAAACTATTGTTTGATTTTGTACCCAAGGATTTTATAAAGAATAAGTTGATTCCTTGAGATCATCATTTATAAAGATTTTATTTCCATTCCAGTTGTACAGAGAGTTGATTTTATTGATGTTTCTCCTAGCTAGGATGAAAATGTGAAAGAATTTCAAATTCTTATCTCCATCCTTCGTCCAGAAAATTCTAGCTCTTTATCTTAATAGGGAATTGTGATTAGATAAGACTTTTGTAATAATCATGCATTGCCCTAATTTCTTATTCTATCCACTATTCATCCACAAGGTGTTTGTGGACTTCATCTTGAATGTTTACTAAGATTCCTTTAGCTTGCTTGACCTGCAACATTGTATTTGATCCATATTCATTCTTTAGTTTCTTCAATACCTCTTTGATTCTTACCAACTTCTTCACAAAAATAAAGTTGTCGTACTCCTCAACTTCCCTAGCCGAATCTTTCTTGATTGCATCCATAAATCCTTCTTATTCCACCAAGAAATTATTAAAACTAAAAGGAAATTTCCTTATACAAGTTTAAGGAATATTTTCACAAGTAGTAGGGAATGATCAGAGATTTGAGAGTTTATAGAAACTACTTTGCTCTCAAGATATGAGCTTAGCCATTTTTCATTAACTAAATCCCTATCAATTATCTTTTAAATGAACCAAATGTAGGTTTTTTTTTTTGCTCTAGGTGAAAAAACATCCTTTAGAAATCAAGTATGTGATAACCAACTTTTCTATATAATCTTTAAGATCTGTGGTGTGGTTCCATAAACACACTTTACTTTTAGCTTTTTGCATGTATAAGGTGCTATGAAAGTGACCTAATACTAGCCAAGGATCTTACATAGTAGATTTGATACCTATTCAATGATTCTATAGCATCATTCTTTAAAAATTGAAAATGGATCCACAAATGGAAGTAATTATAAAGTGTATGTACTTTCTCAAGAATTTAATTCTTATATGGTTATGTTAGTCATTAGAGCGTTTTACTTCCACCTGAACCCTTTTTGTATCAAAAGCCATAACAATTTTGCTATAATAGTGTTGATCGTAGTTTGAGACAAAAGATCACCATTCACCATTTAGTTTTAGCCTTAAAAACTTCTCTTCTGACTATTTGGTTTCAAGAACCCTAATGATTGTAATTTTATTACTATTTACAAACTATCTAAGTGCTTACTATTTTTAGGGCTATTTAATTTCCTTATATTTTGTGAGGCAATAGACATTAAGGAACAGTTTTTCACGAGAAACCCCACCTTATTTTCCTATTCCTTCTAAATTTTCTCTTAGAAACCACTTCAAACCCATTGTTAGTTTCCCATGTATTTTCCTTAGTAGGTAGACCCTTATGTAGGGTGCTATTGTTATTTAATAATTCCTTACATATTAGAGTTTTATCCATCCCCTTCAAGATTTGTGGTATTTCTAATTCTACCTCCAAATCTTAAAGGCTTGTTAGGCACGCTACATTCTCTTTGCCCACTTCATTCTCTAAGGTGTTTTCCTCCACATTTTGTTTCTTTTGCTTTTCGTTAATAATAGTTTGGTCATGATCTGCAACTTTTTCTTATGAGTCCTCTTTATGCTAATTCAAACCTATTAACTCATTATAGTCTCCTCTTTTGAACCTCTTTCCCATCTCTTTCCATTTTTTCCCTAGTGGAAAGTAGATACTTGAATAGTATCCTCAAAGAAGGTTTCATTTTTTCCTAGCTTCAATACAGGGACAAATTTTGATAGATTTTTGCTGCTTTCCACCTTTACATGCAATCAAACGTAGCCTATCCCTTTTCTCAGGGTTGTCATCTCATCCAAGCGTATCATAATTTTTTGAAACTTGCTAGTGTAGTTAGCCTTTTGTCGATCAATAACCCTAGCTTCCAAGGTTGTAAGAACAATGTTTGATTTATAATTTTCTAGGGAATAGCCTTCATTACTTCCTTAGCATTAAATTGGTTGGAGAATTTAAAAAGTATGAGATGGTTTTTAGCTAATAGAACTTCAACCAAGCCTTTATTTTTTTCAATTTCTTATTGCCTAATCTTTCACCGTAGGAAAAGGAAGACATTTATCATATAAGAATCCAACTAACATGGTAAGCTAGATATTAGCACTTTCCTTTAAAACTTGGTTATTTGAAGCTACTATACTTCTACTATCTTCGATTGTCAGTGGGGAGTAGGGAGTAATGTATAGTTGGGGAGTAGGCAGTAATGTATAGTTTTAACTTTCTTCTCTTTTACACTTATTTCTAGATAATATAAGGGTTAATTAAAGGAGGGGCTTTTCCTTCCAAAGGAGGTTTTTTCATGGGTTTTGGTCCAGTATTCAAGTTAGAGGAAGTGCGAGGATACAAAGGTAAGAATGACAACATACGTTGGTTAGTTTCTAAAGTTTTTGTTGCCATTACCTTGGAAAGACTTAAACTTCTTAAGTTAGAGGAACTTTTTAAATTTTGGTTTCTAAAAAGAGTAAATAAGCAACAGGTAGAAAGGCTTATTATAGAAAAAAAAAACCAAAAGAACCTTACGGTGGATGGGTGGGAGTAGGAAGCAGATTGAATAGTAAAATCGAAGGCGAAAGTGGAGTTGAATAGCACTAGGAGTTTGAAAAGAAAGATACAAGATGAAATGAAACGTGGAGACATTGGATTGGGTAAGCATGGATTATGGTAAGAATAAGCCGTGAATTGGAGAAGGGTTTTTAGAGAGAAGGTTATACAAGATAAAAATAAATTTTATCAATGATTGTTTAGTAGTTAGTATTATTAAATAATAATATTTTATTTTATTTATATTGGTGATTATTAATTACCACTAGTAAGTTAAAATATAGGAGAGGTTAGGGTGTTTATTGTTTCTAGTAATTCAAAATAATAAATGAGTTTTTATGGTAAAAAGACATTACTTTATTATATAATTTCATAAATTCCACTAGAATTTCATCTAGTGTAAAAATATTATGAGAATTCCTATATTTTGTGAAAATTTTTTAATATATCTTTCTATTAACTTTCTTCATTAACTTTCGTTTAACTCTATAGTTTTAAGATAAGTGGTACTACCTTATATATATGTGTATTGACCCATTTTGCAGAAAACTTAATAATAAATAACTTCACCTTAAACCCAATGAGCTTTCTCGAACCTAACTTTTTCATCCAATTCATTGATGCTACTCCTCCTACTTATCTACTATATGTACACAAAATCACAATGTCTCACGCATATATTAGCAAGTGTTCTTAAAGACCCATATTGTTCTAAGGTTACAATAAGAGATTATAATAGTCAATTGGCTTTTAAAGTGCTCTAGTGTTTTAAATGTGATTAAAATGTGCAATTGTGGGTTAGTTTGGGGTTTTCAATGTGTATAATAGTTTATTGGTGTGATAGTTTTCACGGTGGGTGTAATATGGTTGGATGTCAATCTTTAATTTATTGGAGAATGCTTGAATTTAAAGGGTTTAGAAGGAAGAACCCAAAACCAAAGTTAATGTAGGTGTTTCAAGATGAAATTCCCTGAAAGATTGAAGCCCTATATGACATGTTATGGAGCATTTAAAGGTTAACTAGCAATTTAAGGCTAACTCAAATCGGAAAAATGAATAGCTTAAAGCTTGTTGAGTTTGTGATTGAGAAATTGGTTTGGTGAAAGATGGTTTTAGGAGTTGTGAAAGTTTTTTTTTTTTGGATTAGTGATAATAAAGATTTTATAGTTTCTTTGCCTTGCTTTCAACTTTGTCCCTTTTTGGTTTTTTTTGGCTTGGAACTTAATTGATTTTAGTCCTTACGGTCATTTATTATGTAGGGTTGATTGTTTACTTTAATACCCATGAAAGAATTTGTAGAAAGAAAAACATGAAGTGTGACAATATAGGTGGTAAGCTACTTACTAGTCTAGAGTTTAGATAGTTCATTCTTCTTAAAATGATGTAAGGTAGAAAATAGAAGACTATAAACTCGCATTAAAATCTCTCTTCTACTTATTCTGTTCTAACTCTGTTCCATTAAATTTTATCCACATATTTACATAAATTCAATATAAATATATGAATGAGATTTAATAGAACATGATAAGAGCACCATAACCAATATATGAGATCTGATCCCTTCTAAACTTAGTGTATGAGAAGAAGAAAATATTTTGTGTATTTAATTGTGCATTACTATTTAATTTGCTGAGTTTTAGAAATTAAATATTTATTATGAGATTATGTATCATCTTTGATGAAATATCTTCAATTTGTTATTCCATATCTTTGTATATCTAATTTTTTACTTAGGAAGATATTGTATTATGTAAGTAGAAATTAGATAACATTTTTAGAGAAAAGTAACCTCATGTGATATTACAGTAAGGACAAATACCTTATAAGGTTTCATAAATAAAATATATAAAAATTTTAAGAGGTTATTGTTAGTTTCCAACATTTTATATATACATATAGAGACGGCAATTGAAATGCACGAGCGTTAATGCTTGTGGAAGCAAATTTCAGCACATTTATACACCCAAACGATCAGTAAAGCAACCACGAAATAGCTGACCAGTAAATAATCCTTCAAGAACGAGTACAACCAATTAATGCTACCCTCCTGCATTTATTTAATGCGATCATGTTGTCGCTACATCCTCCTCTTTCTTGAGTTGCCCTTTTTCAGTTCCCTCTCACGCATCCCATTAAAGTAGCAAAAAACACACCAGTTCAAGAGTGAATCAGGCAAAGCGCTTAGGATTAGCCATTGCACCATATGAGACCAAACCGGAGAACATAGATGTTCATACCCAATCCATCTCATGCTTGCTTTAGCATACGTCTCCGGAGATGGGACTAAGAAAGTAGATTTCTTCATCTTTGCTCATTTTTGTCGACACCAACAATGGGATCTAATTACAGCTAAGACAAATACTCTTAGATCATATATATATAGAGAGAGACAGATAGAGTTGGTCTAAGGACGTACGATTATCTGTCTACCTGGCACCGAACATCAATTCCAAGATGCTTGCATTCCACATTCAGGCATTTTGACAACATGGTCAGGTATCTGTGACCCATCCAGGTAGCCAGTAAATTATGTTTTATAAAAGCAACCGTATGCATATGATGGAGAGCATATAACAAATGGATATTGTAAAAGAACTAATAAGACCAAGTCAAAAATTTTCAAATTAAGCATTTCCTTTGCACTAAAAACGAAACATTTTCCAAAACAAATAGAGGACAGTGGCCTTAGGTTAAGACTAAATAAGAAAGAAAGAAGTGGGTCACAACCATGACCTCGGCTTCTGGTAGTTATCAAATTATATCCCACCCCATCCGGTGAATCTGCTCCTCTCCAATTTATCTATGAAAAGATAAGTTATGCATCGGATAGACAGTTCTTATTTATTATTATTATTAGTGATTGTTGTTGTTTGTTAGGGGCAAAATTTTAAAAATATTTTGATTATTTTGCTAACTCCCAAGCCGAGTGGATGTGGATGTATTGAAAAGGGGGGTTGAATACTCTTCTCTCAGTAAGATTCAGGAGCCTTTACTCTTCTATTATTTAAGGGAAAAAATCAAATTCCTATAAAATGGACAGGTAATGCTTCATTTTCATATGCCATGAGTGGATTAAAGCATTTTTAGTATATTTATTATTTAACATTCTGAGGAGGTGAAAGTAAGTTGGATGTTACCTTTTCCAAACAAAACAAAAAGGTGACGATGACATAATTGGTGTTTTTATTACCTTGTTCCAAACAACCCTCTTTTTAGTTTTACATCTAAAATCATGACACAATCAGGGCTTTTTTTTCACATCTAAAAGCGTAACTTTAAAATTGTTTCTTCCGCCAGCTTTAATGGGTTTACAATACTAAACTCAAAAGATCAGATAACCAGATATTCACATAAGTCCTCATTGAATGGAGGTGAGTTTTATGCATCAAGAGTTCGTTGCGTTGGAAGAGTGCAAGACAATATTATCAATGTTATTTCCGTATCGGTATCAATTTTGATTTTAGTACTAATATCAATTAATGTTAGATACCATTTTAACTAATTTTTAAATTACAAAATAATTCTTCAGTATATTGTACTATATAATTTATAATTTTATATCATTCCTGTCTCTATTCTCTAAAAATTATAACAATATAAAATTTAAATAACAACAATTTATTTATTTTATTAATATTATTTTTCATATATTTTACATATAAAAAATAATAATTAATATAAAGAAAGATCGTTTAATCATCATACAAATATAAAATTAATAACAATATAAAATATTTAAAATATTACAATTACATCAAATAAAAATAACAAATATACATGACTTTCTAACAATTACAATTTACAACAAGAATTTGTGCATGATAATCAACTAGAGGTGCAATCTGGAACAAAAATATTTACAATTATATTACATATATAGAATTTAATATATACATCAAATATAAGTGAAATTAAAAGAAGAGGAAAAATAAAAACTTGGAACTTCATTCAATTGAATACCCGCTAAAATTACATTGATCTTAATACTCATTTGGTACACAATTCTCACTATTGAGTGAAGTCTCATCATCACCATCATTCAAATTTATTGCACCAAATGACATATCAATACTTTCCCATCCAAGATTGTCTTCCAAGTCACTCTCATATATAAAACCAAGTTCCTCAGAAACTTAATCTGCCCAAAAATCGTTATTATCAATGAAAATTGGATTTACAGAACTACTTGTTTTATTAAGAGTCATAGTAAACAATAAATTAAATTATTAAAAAATTATATCTAACTTAATAATGATTATAACATACCTTTATCAAAGCTTTAAATTGTATTAAAAAAGACCAAGTCTTTCAATCTTTTGTGCTCCAATCTATTTATTTTCTTAGAATGGATGAATTCAAATGCACTTTAATAACCTTCAGACTTTGTTCAACTGACAAATTAACTTAGAATTCAAATTACAATTTTGGAACACCACATTCAAATTGGTTTTACCAAGCAACTATAAGATGACAAAAGTAGGATTATAAACAAAATAAAGTGAAATTTAATTTTTAACAAGTAACAAAAGTGAAAACTATATATACCTGGATTAAATTTGTCTCATTAACGAATAACAATTGACATCTCAAAATCACTAGAAGCACCCTTATAAATCTCCATTTATGAGCTTAGGAAATCTTGCATCATCTTATGGGCAACAACTGTTGTAAGAGTTAATAGCATTCCTTTATTAAATTTAGCTTTCTTTGTAAAACTTTGTCTAAAATAGACACTAGGATTTAAAACTTCTCCAATTGCAAACAATAGAGAGTAAAGTTGTCTTTTCCATATCTTATTGATAACTACAAGAAAAGGTATGTACAAAGAAGGCCTATTGTCCATATTGGCCTTGATTGCTTCCTTCTCCCTTTTCATGTATAAAAATAACTCATTGTTGCCTTCTCATCACTATCAACCAGACAAAGTACCCTTACCAAAGGATCACAAACTCATATGAAAAATTGACATTGGGATCAAAATTCGTTATTTTCAGGTATAATTAGAGAAATCCCCAATCGATATTAGACCTAACATACTGAGATGGAACCTACTTATCACTCTTTAACATTTATCTCAACTCTTTCTTCATCATAATAAAACACTGAAGTGATAAACAAAAAAAATTAATAATAGGCTCTTGTCTCCTATTTATCCAACCTTCACACATTATTGAACACTCAAAAGTAGCCTAAGTCGTTCTTCTTTCAACTAAATAAATTTTAATTTCATAAAAAAAGATATTCAAAAGTATACCTCTATATTAATCAATTGAAGGAGCTTTGTATCCTAGATTGTAAAAGATAATAACATCTACCGTAGGCTGATAATAATGTGATTGGGAAGCATTGAATGTTATACCTAAATCATACCACCATCTAACCATTGTTATATCTACATTATAAGCTGCTTCTCTAGATTGCAAGGCATTGTGGATTGAAGAACAAACTCCAGGAGATGTTTGTGGTACAAAAAGCTTAGACACATGGCTTCTTCTTTTCCTAATATTAGGTGCAACATTCCCTTCTTATTGAGTAGGAATATTACCACCTTTAACACTTAATATCATCCTGAACACCAACAAAAGAACTTTGAATATGCATAGTTGATTATAATTATACTTGATATTTTATAATTTGTTGTATATTTGGTACTTAATTCGCTCCAAGTCCATTTATAGTTGATAATTGCTTCATGGAGCAAAATGAGACAAATTTAGATAAAAATTATGGTATAAAATGAAGATTTGAAGCAAATTAGAGATACACAGTCGTGTATGTGGTAGTGTAAGTCTCTATGATCATGTAAAATCACTATTTTAGGGGGTTTTGGAGCTACACAGTCACCTACACGACCGTGTATGTCCCAATATCCTTAGTTTTCACTATAAAAGGACATGAACGGAGGCAAATTAGGGAGAGCTAACTTTTTCAGCAGATTTTAGACATGAAACATCTAAGAAGGTGACAATTTTGATCTAGAGACAAGGAAAACATGAGGCTAACATCAAAAGAGATATGATAGAAGGCTACATCAATCCAAACTTGTAAGAAGATTCAATAGAATAGAAAGGAATATTTAAAATTATGAACACTTTGTTTTCTATTAATTTTTCTGCATGTTTATATTTAATTTTGTTTTCTATTAACTTTTTTTATGTTTATATTTGATTTCAGTTTTTATTATGAGTAACTAAACACTTTTTGGTGTCTAGGTGTGATAAACCTAGTTTTTGATACATTATGTCTCAATCTTTTATTTAATGCAATTATTTTAATTGATTTATTATGATTCAATTATGTATTTTATACTTATTCTAATATATCTGGAATATTAGTGCATAAATTGATTTCATATATTTGAGATTGAGAAATCCTTTGTATGAATAGATCTATCATAATTGAAAGGAGTTAATTACAAACATAAAGATAGGTTGACATAAATCCTCTAGATTAGGTTCAAACCTAATAGCAAAATTCATAAATTGATAATGTTATCTTAGGGTTTTTTACTAGAAAGATTCTAATAATTAATAAAATAATTGTTTGATAAAAGGTTAATTATTTAATGATTTTAGGGGGATTCATATCTTTAATATTAATTTTTCTAAGTGATTTCCTTTGTCTTTTGCATTTTTTGTTGTTTCCAATTTTAATTTATTTGTGTAAGTTTTAGTTTTAATTGAAATCCAAACATTCAATTCACAAGTTATATAATAGAAGAATATACACAACAACAAGAGCAATAATACAAAGGTATTACATATAAACTAATATAATACCTAACTAAGAGTGTAGCTAGCTTATGTGAATTCGAGGTGAGATTTTCTTCACCTAAATATAGTGAGCATAATACCTCATACTATTTGAGCTTACTAGCAACTCAGAGTGAAGACAAGATGAAGGTCAATTTCATGAAGGAAGACACATTTTGTGAAGGCGAGGAGATAACTGCTTTTTTAAAAGCTGATGTTTAAGATTGCTTAAGACACTGATGTGAAGCATTAGAGAGAAGAGGCTCATATATGTAACTTAGAGGCTTAAATTAACCAACTAGAGCATATATTATCTGATAAATTGTAGGGGAGTTTGCCTAGTATTATTGAAACAGATCCTAAAGAACATGGAATGGAAATCATCCCTAGAAGTGCACACGAGCTTCCAAAAGAAGAAGACAAAGAAGAAGAGACAACCTTTGTCCAAGAAGAGGAAGTAGAGTGACAAGAGATAATTAAAGATGAAGAAAAGCCAAAACTGATGTCTAGGAAGAAAAAGAATAAGAAAAGTGGACAGAGAAAGTTGAGGAAAAACTAGCAGAGGAACCAAATAAGAAAAATACCAATTAGTCATTGATAGTCACTTTAAGTATGGAGGGTTCCCATTTCCTCTAAAACAAACTGCTTAAGCCAATCATTGATTCAAGGATTTTTTTATCCATTATTTTATTAATATTTTGTCATTGGAAAGGGCATTATTGCAATTAATTGGTTTTACTAATTTAATACATTACGCCTTTATGATCATCTTGCATGATTGGTCGATGTAATCATGATAAAAAAGTTAAATTGAGAAAAATAGAAAGAAGTTCCAATTGAAATATAGATTGAAAAAATAGAAAGAAGTTCCAATTTAAATAAGTAAAAGACTATTAGAAACAATAACATGAGATAAATCATAACAAGTTTCACAGTTAATATATGGATATCTTTTAGAGTCTGAATAAAGTATTTAAAATAAAAATGTAAATAGAAAGCCCATGGATAAAGTAATTTTGATTTCAATCCATACTGAACAAATAACATGTACAATATATAAATATAAATAAATAAATAAATATATACATATAGAAAGAGAGAGAGAGAGAGAGAGAGATATTTGTCATATGAACTCTAAATTCTTCTTTTAAATGAATCAGTGAATTTTATTTTATTGTTCTTAAGAAAAACTCCAAATAATAATGTGAAGATTTTTATTATTTTGAGGTCACTATTAATTTGTAAAATAGAGAAATGATTAAAACCATATCTCTAATAAAAATTAAATTTAAAATTTTATAAGGAATTATTTCATATATTTTATTGGATATAATAATTTTGTTTAGTCAAATAAAATTGTTAAAAAGATTTATGCCAATAGCTTTATTTAATAATAAAATATCCACAAAATTTTGTCTTTCTAATATGCACAAACTTTTTAGATTAGGTGTATTTAATTGCCTTTTAATGTCAATAAGATCAATTTTTAGGTAAACGTAATAAATAAATAATTAGGCAAATGATTATTTAGCCTCTCAAATAAAATAAAAAATTTAATAATTTAAATGTATAAAGAAGTTTCTTTAAAATTGGAAATAAAAATCTTTAACACATTAACATGAAAAAAAATCTCCAACACATGAACATGAAAGAAAACATGAAATTGGAAATATATTTTATTAGAATTATGGAAATGTTGATTTGTATACATTCAAGTTGTCATTTGAACCAAGGGATCTAAGGTTCAAAGGATAATCTAGCATCACTTCCTAATAATTACTAGCTAAAGCAAAGAGAAGAGCATCATTGACCCAACCACTACATAAACAATCTTCTCAGTCAAGTGCAAACGAGGGAAGCAATGTTCCACATAATCAACCATATTAACATTTTCATATATGTTGAGGCCAAAGTTTTTCATGGATATATTTTTTCCATAACGTTGTATACATAGATGGATGGATATTTTTGGTACTTTCTTTTTTGAATAGATGTACTGTTGACATATATATAGATATAGATATAGATATAGATATATATATATTCTACTTTTGTCTATAAATTACAACTATCATAAATATATTTTCCATTTTTGTATACGAATTCAAAATTTATATCGAATATTAATTATTTTAAGCTATTAATTAATGAATTCCAAATATACTATTATAAATTACTAAATATTATAGGTGTCAATAGAAGTTCTAGTGCAAAAGATGAGAAATGATATAAAATGATTAGATTCAATATGTTATACAACATATGTCAATAAAAGTTCTAGTGCATAATCATATCATTATATTAATTTATTAGAATTCCAGTGTAAAATAAAATATTGCAATTCAATGTCATTTTCCCATAATATTTTTATGTAATAACAATCACAATCAACATAACAAATCCTAATACAATAATCACTAAAATAAATTTCAACTTGTTTTTCTCTTTTTTTGACAAAAAAATGTCTTGTTTTATAAACTTTATTTGCTCCTTTAATATACATACATCTTTCTATAATTTATGAATCAATTCAACGACCTTCTTAGTAAATTTCTCATCGTACGATTTTAAAAAATCACATCTTTCAACCCGAAGTAAAATTAATTAATAAGATAAACATTGTACATATATATCAACATTTTTATCTTATTAAAAAACTTATTGAATATCGCGGGCGTCTATAAACTCTCCTTCTTGGGTTATAATCACTATATGAAGTTCTTATAGGGGCTTTTAAACCACAATAACAAAAAACATAACCATCATTTGAATTTGATAATGTATTGGTAGAAGTGATTAAGTCTATAGCTTTAGGAGGTTAAAACAATTATCATAACATAATTACCAACGCTCAAATTCATATATGAATTAACAAAGGAAAACAATCTTCCGTTATATATGTAACATAAAATCACATAAATTATATTTTTAACAAAAAATGTTCTAAAACTATAACTTGCCTATTAGCCCCATCCTTTTTAGAGGGCTAAAACATAAGCATATTTGGAACCTCTTTAAAATGGAACCGAAACCCAGCAACGATCAAGCACCGTAACAAAAATAGTTCTCCAAAAAATCACTGTAGATATTAACCTAATTCAAGATTACTATACGTAATTATAAACATATGTTTTTTAATTGTTAAAAGGACTTGTTCGATAGGAGATAGAACTCAACTTGATACTTTTCTACCCAAGTTCCCTTTAAGGAAAGTAAAATGTCTTTATCATTCAAATCTACAAGGACAATTACCCTTATACTATTTTAGAAAGAGGTGAATAGGGTATGCTAATGTAAAGGAATGTGACACACTAGAAGTCTTGAATATCCTCAACTAGACAACATTTTATTAGACATCAAGCAAGCATTTAACTCTCAGTGTCATTCATATAATAAATGGTAAAAGGCTTAAATTTCACCATATATAGAAAATGCGAAGAGGAACTAATTAGACCTATTGACTTACTAATGCATCAAACTAAGATAGAAACCAAGTGCATGAGAGAGATAGAAACCATATGCGTGAGAGAGACAGAAGCTAGAGCACCTGTGAATGAGACAGAAGCCAAGGAGATAGGTGTGGGTACAACATCCAAGAACTAAAAGTTGTGCAGGAGGAAATTGGGAGAAAAGCTTAAGGGAGCAAGCAAGCAAAGCATCCTTTATTTTAGCGATTTCATCAATTTAAGGTTTGTTCTAGATAATTAGCGATTAATATAGTTAACCTAATTAAGGATTAATATAATAACCATTAATAATTTTTTAATTTTAAATAGTGTATGCCACATGCATTATAACAAAATATAGAGTTTAATGACACAAAAGGTGGACTTTTGAGATGCTTTTGACGTCTTAAAAATAATTTTAGATGCTTTATAAAGCGTAAAAAAACAAGTGTCACAAAAACTATTTTCGACAATTTTCTTAGACACATAGATGCATCAAAAAATATAGATTTTTTATGCATCTAAGCGTCAAAAATCTATTTACACATAGATGCCTCAAAAACATACATTTTCGACGATTTTCTTATACACATAAATGCTATTTTAGACGTTTTGTGTAAGCTTTTAGATGCTTTTTTCTGTTGATATTATTCACTTTGAGATAGTTTTTTACGTCAAAAAATTCCACCATTTTTAGTAAAAAAATAAGTTTACAATTTGCTTTTTACATCTTTTTTAAGGTCACTCATATGCATATTATTATAATAAATTTTACAAATTAATCTAAAATATGTATCTGCATATTATTATAATAAATTAACACTTTTGTTAATAAATATATATTATATTACATAAATTTATATGTATATAATAGCACAAATTAGCTAAAATAGATTCATTCTAGAGTCCATTTCCATTAAAGAAAGCACACTATTCACATACTTCACCCCTTTAGCTAAGTCCACCCAGTCACAACAAAAAACAACTACCCTATATGTTCCATTGTAATCTACTTCAAAAATATCAGTCAATTTTTCATAATAATTTTCTCCTTTAATTACTCATATCACCACGACCCAAACCTATTATACCATCAGCATGCTGACTGTAAAGATCAGCATTTCCAAATTTTCAAACCCAAAGACAGCACGTTGGGAACTAAGTTCACTTTGATTAGCAAAGGAGATAAAGTCCTCAACAAGTATCCCACTGCTGGTACTCATTTCAACATATTGTCTCTCATAAGTACACAGTTCCCTGTCGTCATCGCAATTGCAATCTATGTTGCATTTTACAGGTTAATAGGTACTAGACAATTCTGGCTAAAACCTTGGATCCTGATGAAATACAATATATTCGATATTAAAAGAAGGTTTTATATTGTAGCTAAATGGTTTTTTGTACAGCGATTTACTTTGATAGCTTATCATTCACTGGTAAGCATAAACCATTCCTATTCCTTACGAATAAATCTCACTTTAAACAACTATTCTAAGAAAGGAATTTCTGTGGGACAAATTTAGCCTATATATATAAGAAAATGTGATCACCTTGTGCCTTTCTCATCTCTCGCAATTCAAGCACGAAATGTATGTAACAGTACTCCCTATATCTAAGATTAACGCAAATCTCTGAGCCAGCGTCCGGATCCAGAGACGCGTTGTATAATACCTGGCAAAGCAGAATTTCAAAACTCATATCCAAACCAAACAAGATAAACACAGATGATATCCTTTGTATTCCATACATAACCGTAACTACCCTACCCGTTAAGAACGAGATCATCTTAGAGTCTCATGCGAGCGTCGCGTCCCGTTTTGGAGTCCGACATCTGAAGGTGGCGAAGCTGATTGGATGAGGCCCTAGAAGCATTCGGGGAAGAGAGAAATAGCGGTAACACCATGGAAAGGCAATTGTCGAAAGAGAGAACAACGGTGGCGTTGGCCTTAACGCTAAGAAGTGGAACGATGCCGTCGCAGAAGAGTACGAGGAAAAGGACGACAATAATGAAGGAGACAGGCAGTTGAATCTGTTACAAAGTCCTTGCTGGACTCATGATTTGAGACTCGAGAAAGAGAGAGTTTCTGAGACTAGCAACCAAAAGCCCACAACGGTTATTAAGTGAGAGAGTGAAATCAAATTTTTTTGGACAACCAAAGCTTACGAAAAAGGTTTCAATTATCTTATTATATAAATATAACATCTTCTCAGCAACTCAATTTTAAGAATTACAACTTTTTGAGTAAAAGACTTTTACAGCTACATTTCTCCATTTTTTAACTAAACATTTTAAAAGTATATAACCACAAATTACCCATTTTCCATTCCTTTCCTTACAGAAAACGCTCAACATTTATAACTTATCTACAAGTTAAACTCATATTAACTAAACTTTTTTTATAACTACTTGCTTTTGACATTAATTAATCATTATTTCTAGATACATACTTGCTACAAATTATAAAAGGCATCAATTCTTATCCCACTAATTGGAAACTTTAGAAATTTTAGACTCTTTTTAGTATATTTTTTAGATAAATTTTGTTGTCTTAAATAACTGTCTAAAAACTCTACCAATTCTTAGATTATTTAAGACAATTATTAGATACGTCTAGGCATAAGCGTCTAAAACCTCCTTATTTTTGTGTAGTGATTGCTTGTTTACAAAATCCACTAGTTCTACTTTTGTTACACTTCTTATATATGTGGATGACATTTTGTTGATTGGTCCATCTGATGTTAAAGATTTTCTGCATAATGCTTTTACCATTAAGGATCTTGGGCCAGCTAAGTACTTTCTTGGTTTAGAGATTGCTCGATCGTCCAATGGTCTGTATGTTAACCAGAGGAAGTATGTTTTGGACATTCTCTCTTAATCGGGTTTGACTGAAGAAAGCCAGTTTCTACTCCATTGCCTAAGGGCTTACATTTGACTGATCAATTTGGTCAGTTGCTCGATGTGGGACAGTATAGGAGGTTAATTGGTAGGTTATTGTATTTAGGTTTTACTCGACCTTATTTCACTTTTGTTGTTCAATAGTTAAGTCAGTTTCTTAATGCTCCTTATCAAGGTCATTGGGATGCTATTTTACACTTGTTGAAGTATTTAAAGGGTAGTCCTTCTAAAGGATTGTTTTTCCCTACTTCTGTTGAATCTTATGTTCCCTCATTTTGTTCACGTGAAGCTTATTGTGATGCTGATTGGGTTTATGTTTGATGACTAGAAGATCTATTTTTAGGTTTTGTGTTTTCTTGGGTTCTTCTTTAGTGTCTTGGAAAACTAAAAAATAGCCCACGGTTTCTCGTTCTTCTACTGAAGCGGAGTATCGTAGTTTGGCTTCAGCTATGTGTGAACTGTTATGGATTTCTTATATATTACGTGATTTACATATTTCTTTTACTTCACCTATTCCTTTGTGGTATGATAATAAGGCTACTTTGCATATTACTGCTAATGTAGTCTTCCATGAACGCACCAAACATCTTGATATTGATTGTCATGTGGTTTGTGATCAATACAAGCTGGGTTTTATTGCTCCTACTTATATTTCTTCCAAGGACCAGTTAGCTGATCTTTTTACTAAAGCTTTACTAGCTCCAGTTTTTACTTCTCTTCTGTCCAAGTTGGTTTTGGTTGATGTTCACCAAACTCCAACTTGAGGGGGTATGTTAACTTTATGAATAGCTTAGTTTTGTAAATAGTTTTGTACTGTTTATTTAATAAAGTGTAGTCGTTCTATAGATAGAAAATAGTTTTACTTATTCACTTGTTTTGTATATAAAGTAAATCTGACCTTGTTTAGTTAAGAACAGTTTAATAAAAGAGGGTCAGTTCTTTTACATCTTCACTGTGTGAGTTGTATCGGTGTGTAATCGGAGTCAAATATATAACTTGTAACTTCCTGTAATGACTATCCAAGAGTAGCTTCTTAACTTTCATTCCTGAATGTTAGGGGTTGCAAAACATGAACGGCCACGTTAACTTCCAACAATTATGTTTGTCCTAATATAAAATGAAGAATCGCATTAGTTGCAATAATCAGAAGAAACATGTTAAGCAAAAACCATCATGGCTTTGAGAGTTTGGGGTGTGAATTAATCGGTGACTCTAGTAGCCAACCGTGAAACGTATACAAGCAAACAACAAATCGATCAAATGCTTCCGCAAAAGGTTAGTCCTTTATATAAATCTATAATGGTATCAGAGCCTAATTGCTTATGTCCTAGTCTCGATGCCATAAGCATGATTAAAACATTCAATTAATTTGTTTAATTGAAATCTTTCTATTGCAATATACATATCTGTTTCTTCAATTAATCTGTTTAAATGAAAATTTTCACAAGCAATATACAAAGTCTGCCTCAGTGGCGACGTCAATAATACAAATCCTAACCAAAATAATATGGGTAGAAGAAAAGACAAAAGTAAGTTTTTTTTAAAAGCTTACCCATAAGACCCACCTTGAAGGGGTGGTGCGTGAACGTCATGCGCCGCCGACAAAGACTAGTTTTGTTGGTTTTCTTCTTCCCGCTCTCACCGCCGATCTAAGTGCTTCTGGTTTAAAAACCACAGTACTGCCACTGAGAAGTTGTGTTAAAAGCAAAGCCAAGGAAATCGGTTCACCGAAAGCCGATCTACAACTTGGTGGTGTTGGTTTTGCCAAGGAACTGTCCTTTAGAAGTGGCGAAGGGTGGTTTTTCGTTGTTTTGGGAAATTGAAAGAAAAGCACATTTTGGATGGCAACAAAGAGAGAGTATTGTAAAAGACATAGCGAGAAGAGAGAGATTTTGTTTAGAGAATGAGTTTTCTGGAATAACGTTGTTGTTTTAAGAAACCATTGAACAATTTTAATTAAAGAGAAATAAAGAGTGGGTCATGAGAATATGGGTTGTCTAACGTTTTTTTTGTGTTTTAAGAAACCATTGGACAATTTCAATTAAAGAGATAAAAAGAATGGGCTGTCAGAACATGGTTGTCTAAAAATGAGTATTGCTTTATCATCCATGAATTAATTCTATATGATATTATGTATGTAACTAGAAATTTAGTCTTTTCTTGTTTAATATTTCATGAAAATTTTTAGATTATTTTTTTAATTCTGTAAATAAGTTTTACCATGTGAATTTGCTTTTCCATATGAGCTGCATAAGTTAAATTGTTATAAATTCATGAATGAGTTTTTCATATAATATAAATCAAAATATTCCATAAATGTGTTTTATGGGTAATTTTGTATTATATTTAAAATAATATTATATAAATGAGTTTTATATAATTTTGTATGCAAATTTTGTTTTACATGTATGAAGATTTCGTTGTAAATTAGTTTTAAATATTGTTTATTTTTGGCATCTTTGTGACATGTCAAATTAAAATATTTTAATTAAATTATAAAAATTCCTAATTCATTTATTGTATGAGATGATTATGAGCTTAGCGAAATTTTTGATCATACTACATGACTTATGGATTTTTTGCTAATGTAATTAATATAAATGTGCCTCACCTCACTTATATATATATACTTGTAGATATGGCAACTAAAATCTTGATCGGTGATTTATCTACCACCGAAAAATTGGATGGGTTCAATTATGATATGTGGCAAAGGAAGATTCAGTATCTTCCAAATTTACGATAATTGCTCAAACATTTGACCACTATTATGACTGCGCCTTCAGTCAAAGAAAAAGATAGAAAAGATATTGATACTGCTAGTGAGCAATATCAAGCATCCTTAAAAGCTTACGAAGATTGGTCCAAAAAAGATCATAAGGCATGTTATATTATGTTGTATTTCTTGCATGACGATCTAATTAGAGAATTTGAGGATTGTGCCACTGCTAAGGACATGTGGGACAAACTTAAGATCACTTTTGGTCAAACATACACTACAAGGCTTCGTGCTTTGCACCTTAAGTGGATGAACTACAAGATTAATACGACTCGTACTATGGCTGAACATTTACAAACTATGAGTGCTATGGTTCGTGATCTTAAGGCAGCTGGCCAGGTTATCTCTAAAGAGGAACAAGTCCTGAATGTGATTCGGGCTCTTCCTTGTCATTCTGAGCATTGGAAGAATGTGAAACTTGTTTTGACACATAATGAGAATGTCAAAACTATTGCAGAGATCACTAGGCACCTCAAAATGGAGGAGGATCGCTTAAAAGCATCTGACTCCTCCAATATGGCTCTTGTTGCTAAAGGGAAAGGACTTAAAGGCAACAATGCAAATTAAGGTAAGAGAAAAGGTTCTCAGCCTCCTCAAAAGAATGGACCAAAAGGTCATATTGCCAATAAGCAAAAGGCTAAGGACAAATGAGAGAAAAATATGGCATGTATGAAGTGCTATAATTATAGAAAGAAAGGTCATTTTGCTCGGGATTGTCCTGAACCTAATAAGGTACCTTTCTTATCGATTACTCCTAAGTTATATGTTTGTTCTCATGCATTAGTTGCTAATTCTCTTCCTAATTGGATTGTAGATACAGGAGCAAGCAAGCATATAGTTTGGGAACGAGCAACCTATGTGGACCTTTATTGGTATCTAGTGGGTTCACAAATTGTCGTGTTAGGAAATGGCAGTGAAGAATATGTCCTAGGAATAGGGACATATAAGTTCAAGTTACGCGGAGGAAATAATTTGCTTCTCTATAATGCTCTCTATGCACCCGGGGTGCGATGTTGCCTTATGTCTCTTATGCTTTAATGAAATCATGATTCGTTTTTAGTCTAGTCATTATAGATTGGATATTATGTATAATGGCAATATTTTTTGCCATGCTACATTGAAAAATGATTTTCTAATTTTTGATTTGGATGCATGTTGTGATAATTCATCTTTTGTTTATCTTTCATATTTTGATCCTAATTCTGAATCTATTAAATGGCATACTAGACTTAGTCATATTAGCC
>JANIIA010000001.1:8707076-8717754 GCA_027478495.1 Erythroxylum alaternifolium
GCACAGGACTCACTATTTCACAACTGCATGAGCATGAGGTGTGGTAATTTACCACACCTGGACCCGTTTCTCAGGTCTGACCCGTTCTCTGGAAACGGGATGTTACACCACTAATATGATTATATAATGGCCTTGTAAAAAAACATTTAGCATTTCAATCATATATATGAATAACCACATGCCTATGTTTCTTCCTTTGTTAATTTGTAAAGCATTTTGGTGTCTACATGGTCATATTAAGACCAACACACCTATGTATTTGCTCATCTTATTTTGATTGAGAACATGCTTTAGAAACAAGCCCAAGTTCAAGCTTGTATTCAGCCTACCATAATATGCTCTACATCATATGTGTTACATAGCCTTACACGCCTTCATTAAAGCCTAATATGCCCATTTTTTAATAATTAAACCTAAATTGGGCAATATGGGGTTGATCCATACTTATATTATCACTCTTGTTGTATTAGATTTCTTTTAAAATCCCTTAATAAACAATAAGAACACTTACTTTTCATTTTCTCTCTTGTTCCTGCCCTTTAGGTGATTTATAACACTCCTTTAGTGAAAAACCTAACCACCCAACTCATTTTTCTTAAAGTTTCAATGGATTAAGGTAAGTCTTAAGGTTTGTTTAAGATATTTTTGGTTAGTTGAATCAATTAGGGAGAAATAGGACTCGTCAATCACTTCTATGGGGTTTGTTAAGCTAGTTAGGACAACCTTACTTGTTTAAATTAGTTTTAATTGAATAATTGGGTATGCTAATGCCATTAAAATCCAACTTTTTTTAATTTCACATATTAAAAATGTGATTTATCGTAGTCATTCATGTTTTTAATACCAATCTTTGATTACCAAATTGTGTGATTAGATTAAAGTATTTTCCTTATCATGATTTAATTAAAATGGGTCGTACCCTCTTGTTTGGACAATTTGTTTATTTTCATATTTCAAGAAATAATAACGAAAAGAACAAACACATAATGCTAGAATTAGGAAAAGGAAGTGCCTAGGAAGAGGAAAAGGTGAAGTCACATCCTGACTGCCATCAAGACAACCCAAACCCCTAGAACCTAAACTAGTTGTTCATCATATACTAAATTTCATGACGCTAACTCATTTTGCTCAATATGAGAGATTAATTTTCAAACCATTTAATGAGAGTAAGTGCATTGATTGGCAGTGTTTAGTTAGATCAGGTTGACGCAAAATGTTTAAGATTTTATTAGTGTTTGTAGTTGGGATTGATTATCTATGATTGACAAGCCCACCTACAAAGAGTTAACACTCAAGTTCCTCGCTAATTTCATAATGTAGAAGAGGAATTACATTTGGAATATCAAAACACCTTTCAATTTTGGGTGTTTGGGGGGGATATAGAGTATGAGCTATACACAATTCTCTTTATATATAGGTCTTTACTCTGTGGAGTATGTTACTTTTGAGGATTATTTGACGTTTCGATTAAGATTCCCCTTTAGAACCAATAAAAATATATCGGTAAACCATCGATATAAAATGGTATTATAAGCCCACAAGATCTAAGACCTCTATAATGTGATCCCCCAGTAGTGAGGTTTTCTTATTAAGCCATACATTGAGGTAGGGGGATAATATTAGTATGGTAGGGAAGATGAACATGTTTTACTTATATAGTATGATCAAGAGTAATATTGTTTTAGGTATTACTAAAATAACACTCATATCTTTATAAATTTTTTAACTCATGTTTTCATAAGTCATTTTACACATAAATAGCCAATACTAAACAACTAATTTTACTAAACATTTTTTATAAATAACTAATATTATCCACTGGTCAAATTAGTTATATTAGTCCGTTATCAGTTAACCGTTGATAGAATTAAATAACAGCTAATGCAATCTGTTAATGGTCAAACAGGGCATTACCTTTTAGCTTAGTCACTTTCACCTTGCCCTTAAGACTTATTGTTTTGACCTTATGAATTTTCATTATATTACAGTTCATCCTTGCTTAATAGATTCATTCAATTTCTTAAAAAAAGACCTTCCATTTCTGAAAACTTGTTATTAGGAAAATGTCCATTATAAAAAGGACATCCAAACTTCTATGCACTGTTATATGGAGGAGATGTATCATCATCGTATTAGAGCATATACTTTAGATACATTTATTGTCTAAAGAAGATCTAACAAAACATGTTATTAATATTAATAAAAAATCAAGAAATATATTTTTGAAAGTTGTTTGGCTTTTAAAAATATTGAAGTAAAGTACATGACTTTACATTGGCGCAACCAAAATGTAAAATATTACCATGCTATAAAATTTAGAATCATTTAATATAAAATAGTATGGATGACTGGTGATGTTGTTTTTCTAAGAAAGTAAAATAAGGGAATTGATCAGATTCTTATGCCTTATAGGTTTCCCATTAAGATCGTTAAAGCTATTGTTTATCGAACTTCAAGGGATCTACCACATGAATTAGTTAACATTATTATACGTACAGCTCATTATATTTAGGTCATCCAGATATTTTGTGATTATTTGTTTCAAGCTAAGTATGTTGTAATGAATTATGTGTCTTGTATTCATTTATGTATACACAAACTCATTGTTTCATTATCCCATTTATTTATGATACATATGTTATGCATGTAATTATAATTAGTATGTAATTTTTTTATAAATGAAGATTCAAAACTTTGTGATCTTTTCATTTAATAAGCAATTAAACTTGATTATTTAAATTATGTATATATGATATGATATTGATGTGGACATATATTATTATTTTTATTGATGTAGAAACTTAGTGTTTCAAATATGATTATTGTATTAAAAATATTATTATTGAGTTTAATAAAACTGAGAAGTTGAACGACAAAAATTATAGAATTTAGAGTATGAAAATCTAATATATATTGAAAAAGAATATAGGTTTATGGTCATCGAGCATAGACGTGGATATTTCCAAGGAAGATAATATGGCCCAACACAATAAGGATCACGGTGTAAATGAGATATGAAAAGAAAAATCTCATTGGTTCACATTGAGTTGTTAAATAATATGGGCAATGATTTTATAATTAAATGAGTCAATAACATATGAAAATGCTAAAGGTGTATTATCTACTTTAGCTACTCATTTAAAAGTACCTAATTTTGTAAATTAAGGATACTTACTATCAAGTTTGACACGTGCAAGAAGGGACCTCATTATACGATATGAAAGCATTTTAAGGCATATGCTAAACATAATAAGTGGGCTATATGATGTTGGTTATGAATTATCTGATAAGAAATAAGCATAAGTTATTATTCATTTTTTACCTTAGAATTGGAAGTATATGAAAATGCATCTAATTCATAATGAAAGTATTAGAAAAATGGAAAATGCTATGAGACATCTTGTACTAGAATAAGAACATCTTAAAGATTTTAATATGGCTTATGAGCCATATATCATTAGTTTTAGCTCACATATAGCTAGAAATAGGAAGCCTATGCATCATAGTGGGTCTAACCGTCTAAGTGGAAAAAAGGTAAGAAAATAACCATAATGTTCAAGACTCTAAGAAGGCTAAGTGGAACCAATATAAGAAAGGAAATTGTCCTTTCAGTAAGGAATACATAAAAAGAGTGAAGTGGTACAATTGTGACAATAAGGGTCACTTCATTTATTATTATAATGAGCCTAAAATATAGAAAATTTTAATACAAAATTTTGTTTTGTGTATGTCTTTTGTCTACTTTTCTAATTGAATTATATCATTTGTGGATTGGCACATGTATGCTAGATATATATAGTAGTTGGCTCTAATCATATATGAATTGTTATTTGCTCTAAAGATTTAATGGAATCTTATTTCTGTGTTGATCATAACTAAACTTGGATTTAATGTAAATTTCCACATTAGTAGAATTGATTTATATCTCAAAACCATTCATTATAGTAATATATTAATGTTAGATGATTTTATTGTACTATATATTGCTTACAACATTAGTAATACAAGTTATTCCTTGTTTGTACCATCTAGTAGTTTCTATTATGATGTAATTTTGTAGTATGTTTGACTATGCCACATTATTACAAATCAAATAAGTTAATTTCCTAAAGGACTTTTTGGTGATTCAAATCAAGTAGATTTACTTATTTGTTAATATTATCTGGTTGGTAAAATGTGAAAAATTCATTTGGAATAATTTCTTGATGTCATTTATGTCAAAGTAATTATTGAATAATTCCATGGAGTCATTTTAAAATAGAATGGATACTCATATAATTCTCTTAAAAAAATAGGATGAGCAAAGGAACGTAAATGAGACTCTTACTGAGTAAAGAAGAATGGATGAAAGCAATAAAGGCATAAATGAATCTTTAAACTCCGGGCAAATATGAGACTCAGTTGATCTCCTTAGTAGATGGAAAGTTATTGGGAATAAATGAATTCTCAAAATAGAGTGAGAGGTTGATGGCAGTTTTGAAAGAGATTGAGATGCGAGAAAACCTATCTCTAAATTTGTTTTCGTAAATCCATATCTGAACTTTTTTTTTATAATAATGGTGCACTATTTTAGAAAAGTTAAAAAAAATCCATATCAAAAGTTGAATTTATAGTATTTTCAACTATAATACAAAAATTCGCTTGTCTTAGCTACTTTTTGGTTCCTTTGGGAGTCACTAAACTAAAACTAATATAATATTAATCAACTGTGATAGTCAAGTAATAATCACTTATTTAAATGATCAAAATTTTCATTTCAAAAGCATGAATATATATGCTAAGAATAATTATATGAAAGATATTGCAATATGAGATGAAGTGAATATAGAGTATATACCTAGATGTGATATGATGACAAACATAATGACAAAACCAATTTCGAGAAATATATAAATTCAAAAGTGACTACCATCTTTTAGTGAAAGAATTAAATGCAATTACAACTTTATTAAATATATGAGATCAAAGAAGATTAAAGATGTTCGATATAACTTAAGGTAGAACATACAAAATTCATTCAAAGATCAATTCGTTTATCGAGATACCATTTATTCCGAATATGTTGTATATATAGAGCAAAGCTTTCGTCGTATGTTGATCGCATGAGTTATTAAACAAATACGAGGGCTGTAAAATTCTAATTGGTTATTATGTGTAAATGTAAGATAAAAGACACCTGCACCTGTCATAAATATCCGATCATTACGTATAACTACTCTAACTGTCAAAGCAAATGCAACAGTTTATATATATAACATTCTTCATTTTGAATAGTGACAAGAAAGCAAAAGGATTGATAAACCCCAGGATCAATCCGTTTGCACATGACAATCATGTCTAAGGATGATAAAAACTACATTCTTCTGCCTCCATGACGAGCTGCTCCTATGAGACGTTCACTTCAGGCCAACACATCAAAGCTTGAAGTGCAACAAGAAGCTAGGCTGGTTAGAGACTAACATGCTCCTGTCTATACACTTAGTTGCATATATTCTCTCTTTAATCCTCAGCTCGACTTCTTTATATCTTTTAAGTCAATTTCCTCTTAGCAATCCTCCTTTTGACGAAATTCTGGATTTGTAAGTCATTTTGTTAACGTTTGATAATCAACGTATCCTTACCATCAACCTGAAACAAAAATGAAGGGGAACTAGCATGTTCAGGCAAAAATCATCGGCCTTATTTGCCTGAATCATGAGTAACACTGCCAGATCCCTTGAACAAATTTTCATGGTGAAATGGATCATCAGCGCAATGCACGGAACTCAATCTAGGTGAGGAGTTCCAACCAGCTATCTGATCTATCTCTAGGCCACTGGATCTCACATTTGCTTCTTCTTTGAACTTGATGAAAAACATGGACGACCAGTAATCTTTTGCCAAGTTCTTCATGGACAAAAAGAAAAATGGTATACTTCTTAATTTTTGTAAACAACCTAGTAAAACTAATTAATATAAAACAAATTTAAAAGTGAAACCAGTATGTTTTAGCAAAACTCCACTAATTGCTGTAAAGAACATAGTTAAACTACATGAATCCAAGGAGAAATACGCACCATTTTCATCAGCTGCAGCACCTCATTTATTGAATTGTGGAAGAGATCAGGATGTGCCAAATTGGTGGTAGTCAATATTTCCTGTCGAGTTCGGTGTGATATGTTTACCTCCATTGTTGCACCTGTATAGATAACAATGAACAGATCGCCTCATTCATTCAAGGATTTTTCAAGTAAAAAAATAGACCTGTGCCACCCTTATCAATTGCTTGATATTAACTAATGAATGGACCAAGAAACCTTTGAAATACTCTTTGCTTAGACCTGTGCCACCCTTATGAATTTCTTGATATTAACTAATGAATGGACCAAGACACCTTTGAAATACTCTTTGCTTTTCTTTCTAACTTAAAGGTTATCCCTTCGTTACGCCTTTATCTGTTCTGTGTCTTTCTGGTCTAGTGTTTCAGTGTATTCTGAAACAAAAAGTCAGAAATATCATAACATTTCAATAAACCGTAACCGAACTCATCCAAAATTTGTCTGTCCTTCCCCATTTCCGAAACAAAACCTTTTCCTTCCCTATTTCTGAAAATATTAAGCATTATACTTTAGCTCCAAATTTAACCACATAAAAGCAGTGTTCTAAAATTATATTACTTTAAAATACACAATGAAACAACTGGATTTTTCTGGATTGTTGATTGTATCAAAAAGGATCCAATACTTTCGGCAATAGTCTACTAAAGATTCCACCAAAAATTTTCAGGCCACGTAAGTCTAAGTCCATCTGAACTTGGTCAGTCTATTACTGCAATAGCACACTCATAGCATGTCTTAGTCGCCAATATATACATGTATGCATCAGATCCTCTATCATCGGACTCCCCTAAGCAACAACCCAAGACATCAACTAAGTTGATTCCTACATGTTAAAAAAATTATGGAAACAATTATAGGTTCATGATGAACTTTACGTGATGAAAACCTGATAAGCTATGACTCAACATGCTAGAAGCTAACGTTATTTCTCAAGATTTAGCAGAAACTTCAGTGTATGCATCCCAACCTGGAATTATATATTTTTCAATAATATGCCGTGCCATGTATATTCGTCTTACAAGATCATCAGCAGGAATTTTGCCAAGCTCATGCACTTCATTATAGAAATGCATGCTCTCCCCAGCCAAACAACTGCAGTTAAGAAAAACTATTAACTTTGTATTGATTTAATGCAGAAAGTAACTGTTTAAAATTTAATCTCCATAACGTCTTTTATTAGAATAAGTAAGGCCTTGCTCATTATTGATAAAAATAAAATATGAACCATGGGAATTACCCTTCTTTGCTCAATTCAGAGATCTGCAAAAGCATTTTGTCAGGAATTGTCCATAAAGCAAAGTTCAGAGATAGAAATACCTGTCTGCAAATGCCATGAATGACTGCCGAAATCTTTTGTCTAGAAGAAGCTTATCCAGTGGCTCATTAGGATCGATAACTGGAGTTGGATCTCTTTGCAACAGCAGTCCACTATCTGGTATGCCCAGGGCCTGACCCATTGTTTCAAATTCTAGAGGTTCCCTTTTCCTCAAGCTGATTTGTGAAAACAATGGCTGTGAACTTGATATGGAGAAAAAAACTAGTACAAGAACACTTGCCTGTGAAGGATACCTGAGTAATGTTAGCAATATACATAAGTCAAATCATAAAATGAATAAAATTCACCAAAAAGTTCACTTTGTTCACGAGAATAGAGAGTAATTACATACAGTAAGCAGGAGAAAAAATCTTGAGGCAACTTGCAGCCATGAGATATCATCATGAACTTCATTCAGAACATAAGAAACAATCCATACTCCTGCAAGTGAAAAGGTAAACTAAGGCCAAGAAAAGGGATCGATAATTGCATCCTACCTTTAATTATTGCAGGTAACAAATTATGTTGACTAGGTGGTAATATGCCATTTGTTGATTAGCTTTTAAAATATTTACGTCTATACATCATACTAATTGGTTTCTTGTGCAGCTCTGACAATGTTGTAGAGGTAAGTATAATGGACATGATAACAACAATTTTTCTCTGACCATGCATTTTACTCAGACATCCACAGAGCATTGAACACAATGTTGGAATGTTTTGCATTAAACTTCTTGTGTCCCATTACACTTGCTTTTTTGAAGTGGTTTCATAGGACTGAATCCTCTGTGTTAGCTATAGCTTGATCAAAGAATTCCAAGCTGGTTAAATTCTTTTCTAAGAGTATTGATGATGTTGGGGTTCTTGCTGCATGATTGGTTGATGTTGGGTTTGGCCTTATTCAAGTACAAAAGACGTTGATAAGGCTAGACAAAAACCAACTATAAAGTCCATTAATAAAAGTAAAGATGTACCTATACATGTTGCTGATACAAGAATTCCCTTCCAAAGGTCTTTGACTTCATTGAACCTGAATTCTATGTGCCGAATGGTCCATGTAAATCCAATTAAAAGAGAAATGTACACAGCATGAAGGAACACAGTTGGTATGATCCAATGAGCTCCCATGTGGCATCGATAATTCAGCGGTTTCTTCACATGGAAAACTAAAAAATGATAAGGTAATCCACAATGTTAGAACAGTAATATGTCAATGCAGTGGGGTAAGTGCAAAATACAACACATTTTTGCATACATTAGTGAAGCAGCACTTTAATAAGAAAACACAGAAACAAAATAAAATCGATTTCACTACAGTGAGCTGAATTTAAGAAAATTGAAGAAACTCTCACATGCAGCACCAGAAATCCATGGCAAGAGAATGAGTGGGAGAAATATATAAGACCTAATTGGCGCTAAGCGTCTTCTGCAATGTCAAACACCAAATTATTAGAGCACAACTCTGTAACAGGTTTAACAGTATAGGAAGTGCCATGGATAAGCTAACATGCCCATATCAGCAGCAAAATAAAGAATCACAGGACCCGAAAGAGTTCTCTGCGTGAATTGAGCATTACAGACGACTTCCAGCCACGGAATGATTTGGCTTGATTGGACACAGCCAGATTTACGTCCAATGGCAAGATAGACCAAGCTTTATACTTAAATTCTAATCCATATTGTGTGTGCATTTCTTACTTGAGGAATATGTTATACAGTTGGAAAGCCTGTGTGATGCGACAGCTCAGCAGCAAACCAAATCCAAGTGGACCTTCTATCCATACTGAAGGGGAAAAGCACTTCAGAGAAACAATTATGGTCGACAACAAACAAACTTTAGAAAGAATACTATGCATAACCAAAAGCAAGCAATCTGAAAGGTCATAAAACTATCAGAACCCTATAAATGAATGGAGTCCAAGAAATAAAGGAACCAGAGGATGACCGGCCCAAATATAGCAGGACTGCCACCAATGCCTCCTCTTGAATTTCAGAAAATTGACGGACATCTGCAGGAGAGAAATTTAAGTAAAATAGAAGCTCTATAAGTGGCTATGCATCCTAAAATGACTACAACGTAAATGCAGGTGAATGAGGTTAATGGGAACAAAGTAAGATGGACGTGGAAGTGGGAAGGATACCACAATTGACAACAAAAAATTCAAGCTTCCAAAGACTTGTATTAGTGGAATCCAGAAGCCACTTCCATTAGTGCGAGAAATCTTGTGAACCAAGAACGGAACACTTGACCGCCACAAAAGCCTGAAAACGAAAGAAACATGGTAAGCAGCTAAGGTTAAATAATCTGGTTAAGACACTAAGTAAACCCTTCATTTCCAATTCAAACAGTACTGAAACATCGTTAAGAAAAAGCATCAAAAGGGCAACCATCAAAGGGATACACGACCCCAAAAAACCAAAAAAGATACCGTTTTTATCAAGGATTACAACCCAGTTGAATATCGGAATCGCTCAAACATAGTAGAACCAGAAACACATGATAGTTACAGCTGAAAACGAGGGAAAGGAAATAAGAGAACGTACAGAATCATGGACATGACTGCTATGGTGATAGCAGAGTAATCGGTGGGACAGCCTCCATTTACGGCACAACTTGTCATGTTCTTGCATTTGATACTAAATCAGAAAGCTTACAGACAAGAGAACATCAGAGTTCTGATCTTTTAATCTATCCAGGCTTCAAAGCAAGGCAAGGCATGCCCTTCTGGCTGTTGCTTTTGGTTAGAAAGATCTTGTTATATGAGTCAGATTTGACTAAAACAGAAGGGGTTAAACGGTCTGCTGTCTTAATTTGACGAAGTTGTGATTGTTTTTCTTCCGTCTTAGTCTTACATAAATAATGTACGTCCACGTGGATTTTTTGTTTTTAGTGAAAATGATATTTGCCTTAAATCATTCGATCCTAGATTTGGGATAATGTTCTTGACAATATTGTTTAGATGCAAGTGGAACTATTGATCTTATTCAATTAAAATCATTCAATCATAGATTCTTATGGTAGAAAGTTTAAACCAATTGGAAACAAAGAAGGGCTAATCTTGGAATTGGAATACCCCAAAGAGTGTTTTGGTTTAAGAACACAGATCACAAATTCAAACAAACTCCAATATATTTCATTTGTTTCTTATCTTCTCCTAGTATTAAAGAAAAAAGATACAAGCAAGAATAAAATTTTTATTAATAATATATATTTAATTAGATATAAATAATTAAATAAAAATTTTGATTAATGAATATAAATTAA
>JANIIA010000001.1:8723426-8743284 GCA_027478495.1 Erythroxylum alaternifolium
AAATTAGCTCAAGTGGCCTTATGGAAAGTTGTAGAGGAATGTCTTAGTTTTGTAATGATGTATAATATGCTATTTTTGGATGTAGGAATTGAAAGATATGAATTTATGAAGTTTGGATATGGTTTAGGTGCTATTGTAACAGGGCAGAAACTTTGATTGCCAATTTGACCCTTTTAGAGGTTGAATTTGCTTCTGTGTTCTCATGAAAAGTGTAGACTGTATTTTGATCTTTCCATTGATATAAAGTATAGAATTTTTGAGTAATGAGATAGGAAGTTATGATTTTTAGAAATTGTGTTATTGTTTAAGAGGTGATTTATAAGACAGAATATTTTGAAGTGAAATTTGACCCCTACAGAGTTAGAAATTGTTTGTGAGTCCTTCATAGGAATTGTAGGTCTTTCTGTCCTCTTTCCATTGATACCAAATTTGTGAAATTTGGAGGTCTTTGTGCATCTGACCCTTTTGCCATGTTTTTGCTTATAACTTGGTCATCCAACTTCCGATTGATCTGATTCTCGAAGCGTCGGATTCCTAAGTCATTTATCTACCCATTTGATTAATTTGGAAATTTGGGAGTGAGCTAAAATGAGAGGATTGATTTAGAGATTATGAATTGATTTTTGTTAGAAAATTTTCGGGTTATCTTTTTTATTGAAACCGGGATTGTCATGAACATGCATTGTACATATTCCGCATAAATGAATGTTTATAATTGTGCAACATTATTAATGTGTGTGCAACGAATTGCACTAATGGATTGTGCAGGTTAAAAGTCTGCAGTCAGGCGACAGACAGGCGTTCCAGAAAAAGAAAGCAAATGCTAATCTGGAGCGTACAGTGAGTAGACCTAGATGGTCTTATTTCATTTTTTGTTTGTTTGAAATTTTTGTATTAATTGATTTCTGAATAGCTATATGAATGTGATTAATTGTATTGGGTTCCGGACAGGAGGTCCGATGATTGTGATACTAATTTGGATATTAAGCATGAGATGTGTTTTCCTAATTTCTTCGATTGATCTCACGTGTACCAGTTTCTATAGTTCAAACCTTTGTATGGAAATGGGATGTTACAATTCTCCCCTCCTTAAAGAAATTTCGTCCTCAAAATTCATTTCTGATTAAGGAATAAGGCAGGGGTACCATTAGCTTATCTACTTATCCGTTTCCTACCTCACTTCACTACTCGTTTACTTTCTTTTAAAAGACCATAGTTGATTTATTCGAGAGGTCTATCAATCCCTTATTTCCTATAGGACGATACCGCATTCCTCTAGGAATTTAGCAAATGGTCCTAGACATTGTTCACGTGATCCGTCATATCTATCGTAATACTCGCCACTGCGGTCAAATCTGACACTTTTAATCCTTTTGTTGAGTTGTTTCTCAAATTTAACCTTAAAGCTTTTGAATAGGCCTAAAGACTGTGATTTTTCATAGTTGAGATAAAGGTAGCCATATCACGAGAAGTCGTCTATGAAGGTTATAAAATACGGTTGACCATTCCAAGACGCTGTAAGGAATGGCCTACAAATGTCTATATGGATAAGTTCTAAGACGTCTGAAGCCCTATTGGCACCCAACCTCCTGACACTTGTTTGTTCCTTTTAATGGAATTAACACAAGTAACAAAATCTGTAAAATCAAGGGGATCCAGAATTCCATTTGACACAAGCTTCTCAATTCTCCTTTCGAAGATGTGACCTAATCTTTTGTGCCACAACAAGATAGAATTCTCTCTGGTTAATTTGAGCTTTAAACTTCATGTATCCATATACAAGGCTTCACTAAATGAAGCATTAGTGTCAAGCATATATAGATTATCGTAACCTAATAAAGAACTGGCACTAACCAAATTTGAAATTTGAAAGAGACTAAATGTTCCATTTCTAAATGAAAAACAATTACCAACTTTGTCCAAAGCAGAAATAGAAATCAAATTCCGTCTAAAAGACAGTACAACGAAAGTCTCAACTAAATCCAAATAAAATCTAGTTCTTAACAATAATCTAAATGTCCCTATTGCTTCGACTTCTACCGACTTCCTGTCACCTACATATATGTATCTTTCACCATCACTTGGTTTTCGGTAACTCAGGTAACCCTACATTGACACACTAATGTGAATTGTTACACCAAATTCTAATCACCATGCCTGTCTAGGTACTGAAGTCAAATTAACCTCAGAATAAACCAAAATAAGAAGCACACCTTTCTTTTTGGCACACTGCTTCTTTACATGACCTTCAACGTCATAGAAGAAATAGCCTTTTGAATTTTCATCCTTTTGCTGTTTCTTTGGTGTTGCCAGAACTGCAAGTTCTTTAGTTTTCTTTCTTTTATTCCTTTTGTCCTTAGATGTTGTGGACAAGTGAGCACTTTCTGCCTTATCATGCTTCAACCTTTCCTCTTCTTGGACACAAAATGAGATAAGCTCATTAAGAGACCATATCTCTTTTCGACAGTTATAGCTCACCTTGAATTGAATGTATTATGTCGGAAGAGATATCAAAACTAGATACATTAACAAGTCTTTAGATAATTCCAACTTAAGTGCTTTCAATTTTGAAGCAACGTGAGACATTTCTATAATGTACTCTCTTACGTTTCCTTTTCCTACATACCTTATTGAGATCAACTTTTCCAAAAGTGTACTTGTTTCAGCCTTTTCATTTTTGGTCAATTTTTCTCAAGATCTTCAAGGAAACCTTTAGCCATAGTAATCTGATCAAACATAATGCCTCGAAAAGCTTCTAGAATGGCACGTTTCATGATCATCAAGCTCATACGATTCGACCTTTCCCACTTTTCCATCTCCCTCTTTTGATTAAAGGTACTCTCACCAGTAAGTGGATCAGGTTGATCGACTCGTAAAGCAAGATCCAAGTCTATGACTCCGAGAACAATCAAAATGTTCTCCTTTCATGAATTAAAAATGGTTCCATTAAGCATAGAAATGGAATTAACATTAGCAGAGATATTTATAGTAGAACCAGGAACTAAACAGAGAACAAAACAAACAAATATAATTACTCACATAACAACACTATAATATGCCAAATTAATTATATACAGATAATGGTAGGACCCCATCACAAGATACCTAGCACAATATTAATATTTAGTCTTTGGACAGAAATACTAACTTATAAGTGGTACCTTGGTGTAGTGATCAAACACTGACAATAAGGCATATCAAACAATAAACCTTTCTTTGGACCGATTTAATGTTCACATATTATACTAAATAATTGTCACACATTTACCACTACAAGTGTATATGCAATTAGGGCCAAATATTAACTTTCCTTTGGGCCAGTCAATATTCACATGAACAATATACACACAAAACTTTTTAACATTCTAAGTTAAATTAATTTTCACAAGAGAGGTTGCTTTGGCAACATGTTGCTTCAATTAATTTAATTTCAATTGCTATATATTTCTTTAAATTACCAAAATTTGAAATTAAAATACCCAAATTTTGCATAAGCTGTATGAAAGTGTCATAGCACCAATTTCTTGATGCTATGACACTCAGCTCAAATCGAGAATTGGGTCAAAATTTTATAAATCAAATCAGAAATTATAAATTTTTGAACCTCAAAACTTATCCCTCATAATATTAATCTGTAACATGCATACTAACAAGTATGAATTTAAAACTTTCTAAGATGCTAAAACTTTAGGGTTATTTCTGGTCTTTATTTAAATCTTGAATCATGCAGCATATATAAAGCTGTAAAAAACATTTCTATTTTATCGGTGACATCCAACACCAAATAAAGGTAATTCTTGTCTTTATACAATGGTTAAAACTTAAACCAAAGCTTATGTATTAAAAGACAACGTTTCACGTACTTGAAAGCCATTAAAGGTGATTCTTCTCTTTATCCAAAGGTCAAGGCTTTATTAAAACAAAAAAGTCATGGCTTTTATTTATTTATTTTTGGTTAGCCCACGAGGTGTCCTAGGAGAGTCCCAACTATAGGAAGGCACCTTTAAGTCATCCACACCCAAACTAATCCTCACTCGTATCGGGTCAACCCATAAGGGATAAAGTGCTGGCTAAATAGATTTTTCCATTCCCAAGGCTCGAACTTGAGATCTTTGGTTAAGGGATAAGAGTACCGAACTACTCACACTAACCATGTTTGGTTAGTTATGGCTTTTATTAACAAAACAGAACCTGTGACTTTATTGGTTATTGGATAAAAATGAAGGGCTTTTGAAAGTCCTTATCTAATGGGCAAATAGACCATGATAAAGATTAAAGCTTTTCATGAAAACTGAAAGTTAACATTCTTAAAACAGACGCTTTTGAAAACTACCTTTCCAACATAGCTTACTGTCGTCTGTTTGGGTAGTTTTTTTTAAAAATCAAATAGTTAAAACCATATACATGTACAAAAAAAAACCAAATCTAAATCCATGAGGCATAAGAAACACAATCATATATGCCAATAACCCGATCCAAAGAAAAGAAACGAAATATACTCCAATCATATGGAAGACAAAATAAAACAACCATTCTTGATGACCCAATTATAAACAAAGCTCTGATACCACTTGTTGGTCTTTAATCCCTTTAAAGTTAGGATCTATTCATGTCAAATCATTAAGAATTAAATAAAAGCAGAAGCATACCTGAATCCAATGTGAAATCTGCACTAGAGTCTCGCGGTTTGTCTTCCAAATTAGAACGTAGCCTTTTCTTTAAAGTTTTCCCTAACTCTCTATTTTCTCTCTGATGATGGGATGTCAGAAAAGAATTATGCATATGTTTAATTTGGGGACCATAACTACTTTTATTAGGGTAAAACCCTAATCTAATTTCTAGTTTGACCCATCATAAAATTAGAAATTATAGCCCGGTCTCTACACATATAAAGCCCACACTTAAAATAGATACATAAAGCCCAAATATGATAACAATATTAGACTACTTTAATTAATTGGGCTCAACTTTATATGATAGCCTTTATACACAATTGTACATATATAAGTCCACATGTTTGATTAAAAATCCTTACATAAAACATTTTCATCATTAGTATAACCTATTGGCAAAACGAACAAATCTAGTTTGTATCTATGTCTAAAGAATGAGTTGGAATAAGAAGCAATGAAAAATATATCATCTACATCTACTAGGTAGTTTAATCTACGTGAGTTTATACTTGGATTAATATAGTGTGTGTTTATATATATATGAATGTTAATGTAGGACTTCAGCACTAGACAATTTCTAAGAGGTATAAAATATTTATAAGGAACCAAGTATTATAGGTTCACATGCATGCACTCTAGTAACTTGGAGATGATATGCTATTCGAATTATATTTATGGGATAAAAGACATTAAAAAAATCTATATTTGGATTTTTTTCTACTTGCTCGTGGTATAATCTTATCGAGAAGTACTAAGCAAATTATAATTGCCTCATTCACTAGAAAAATAGAGTTATAACTTAACATGATGTTGGCTACGATTAAGGAATTCATCTCAAATTTGGGACTTCGGATAGTATTATATGACCAATGAAGTTTTATTATGATAATTTAACTACAAGATTCTTTAAAAAATAAAAATGAAAGTCAAAGCAAGCATATTGATATCAAGTATTTAGTTGTTAGACTAGTAAAGCAAAGACAATCATTATTGAGCATATTAGCTCTAAACTGATGATAACTGGTGTTATAATTAAAGGTTTGTTAATGTATTCATATAATAATCATGTATAAATATAATTTTAATCAATTTAGATTTCACGTTTAAACTTCTAACTTTATTATAATGTAAATGGTAAAATTTTGCGTTTATAATTTAGGGGGTGCTTGGTTCATATGAGGTAATGATAGTACGAATGAAAATGAATATAGCGAGTAATGAGAATAGATATAACCATTATAATTATGATATTAGTTAGTACAAAGGAATGATTATTATTATCATTAATAGTGGTTGGTTTGTTGAAAATCTTGAGAAATAAAACTTTGCTAAAATTTTATTTTACATCAAATTTTAATATATTCTAATTAATTATAGTTAATGTTAATACATTCTAATTAATTATATTGTTTTGCTAAAAAAGGAAAAAACAAAATTTTGTTAAATTTTTTATATCAAATTTTAATATATTCTAACTAATTATATTTAATTTTAATATATTCTAATTAATGATATTTAATTAGTTATATTGTTTTGCTAAAAAGGAAAAATAAAAATTTGTTAAAATTTTTATATCAAAATTTAATATATTCTAATTAATTATATTTAATTTTAATATATTTTAATTAATTATATTGTTTTGCTAAAAATGAAAAAATAAAAAATTGTTAAATTGTTTACATCAAATTTTAATATATTCTAATTAATTGTATTTAATCTTAATATATTCTAATTAATTATATTTAATTAATTATATTATTTTGCTAAAAAGGAAAAAGAAAAAAAGAAAAAAATTGTCACATTCATGACACTCCTGTGACACTCCTTTCATGGGCGTAATAGCAATTTGTCATGTCTGTGACATTTGTGCTTTACCTAGGAATGATTTTCATTGCTCTCATATTTAAAAGATATGGTGTAATCCTCAAGACTTAGATATCAAAATACTATTCATGTAATGATAATATATAACCAACCGATTGTTTTTCATTCCTTACGCATTGATACCTTCCTAAACTCATTAACCAAGCACCCTGATTGTTTTTCATCTCTTTTGATAGACATTAAATGGAACAAGATTTGCATTTTCATTCACAAACTCAAAGTTTTCAATGTTTTTTTCATTAATATTTAATGCATGGAATGAGGTACTTATAATTTTAGCGTGTAATCGGTTATCATTCATAAGTTTGAATTAAGTAATTTTCAATACTTGACATTTATTTTCAAGTTATTATGTGATAAAAGGTATGTGGACTAAAGGAGAGGATGTTAGTCATAACTTATACTTCAAATGCGGCTGACATATATACATTTAAAGTTTAAAACAATTAGAGAGTTTTTACATGATAATGACCAATTATGTTTCAATTTTAATAAAAGTATATTCTAACCTCTAAAATTTGCACCAAAATTTAGGCTATGATGTACAAAAGGACCATAATATTTAGAAGATAATATAATATAACTCATAAACTACAGAACCTTAATTTTTCGTCAAGATTTCTTCAATATAGTTCAGTTGACAGTTGTTTTTAACTTAAAAGCTGACATTAGGCACTCAGGTGGCTACATGAATTCCAAACTCCAAATTGATTTGGGGATTTAGGTTTATGAATAGTCTAAATCCACAGATCCAAAAGTTCGGTGCCCTAATGACCTGCTACTTGATGCAACTAATGAACTTATATTAGGAATGAAAAAAATGGCCCAAATCAAAGTGAATGGAATTAATTTGAATTGATCAAATTTAATTTTCTTATTTTTAAACTTTAAAATATGCCGGAGCTTCTCATTTACGCTTAACTCGGAGTCCATTTTAAATATTAAATTGACCCTAGTTTATTGTATCCCCAAGTCCAACTTGGTCGGAATTTTTATTTTATTTAAAAGTTTAAAACAACGTCATTTTATAGGTACCAATTAATTTCTAAGTTAAGTGCAACGTGAGCCTAACTCAACGTTTGATTGAACCCAAAAAAAATAAAGTCTGTGTCCTGCGTGAGGCCCAAGTCTATTGACTATGAACCGGCCAACCCAAAACTGTCATCCGTAAACAAGCCTCTCGCGTTTCTTCTCGTCTCAAGTCTCTCTTTTTAATTCTCAAGCCTCTCATTGTATCTTCTTTTCTCAAATCTCATTATTCAGTCTTTAACTTCTCTCAAGCTACTCATGTTTCTCTCCATATGGCAATTCCTCATTTGTTGTGATTGTTGTCCGTTTATGGTTCGGACGTTGTTGAGTCTAGGTCTACATAAAACTAGATTATTACGGATTTGGTAGTGGAAAGAGGTTAACGACGATATAGAGGGATTAATGGGTCGGATTGGATTGGGTTAAGAGCTGGGTGGTTCGGATTTTGGATCGTCTGAAACCGATCGAATTCGGGTTCGACGATATGACTTAAGCCCTATCGAATTTTAAGCTGAGCTCCGACTACCTACAAAGAGCTTTGAATGCGGCCTAACTCGCTGGAAATCCTAACTTATATTACCCATGTTTTGATTCAGATGACCCCTTTCATAAGTCTTTTTTCCATTGGTCTGTTTCTCTCAATCTTTGTGACGGGTATCCTCGAGCTGAGGTGTGATCGAGTGAGCGTTGAAGAATGGTGGAGAAATGAGCAAATGGTGAGGACCTGCGTAATTATTTGACTCGTTACCTGAGAAGAATTAAGTAACTTGAAATGCTATGATCTTCAGTTATGATATGCAAGGACATGATTGGAAAAACGCTATTGTACTTTTGCATAAAGTTGTTTCAGTTTGATGTGAATGTAAATGTTTATAAAATCAAGAACCTAAACCGTCGAACAGGAGGGTGGAAGATGGGAGGAAATCATTTGATAACGATTTTTTGGGAGGGATGACGGTAGTCGTCGGATATGCTTAGGAAATACGGCAAAACTGTAGCGGCTGACTGTGGCCACATCAGCGGCTTTCCATGAATCCTATTCTTTCTTCCATTTTCTGACAATTGTTCCTCGTTTTGAGATCAGTTTGAAAAGGTATTTGAGATCTCACTCCTGTTCATTTTGCCGAGGAGAGCAAGGGTAAGTGAGATTTATGTGTCATTAGTTCGCCAATTTCCCTTGTTTCGGACCTCCGTGAGATGAAAAAGGTAAAAAGATTGAACGAGCAAAATGTGGAAGAACCTGATCCAGGAAGACAGAAAACCCGCACACCTGAATGCCCCCAAGACATTGAGAACAATCACCACTCGAAGCCTTGAACTGTTGCTTTGCAGGCTCGAAGGGATTTACCTTTCCAAATGTCCATCACTATTTGGTAGTCTTGTACGACATGAACGATAAACGTACTAGTTAGATAATGCCCCATTAACTGGGCCAAAAGCTTAGGCCGAAGCATATTCTAAGGACAATATGCTGATTGCATTATTCAGCAGCATGAAGAAATAGTATCAAGAACAATCTCAAAGATGTCTTAAAGCTATAAGAATAAGCAGGTAAAGATCGAACTCCCGAGGCATCATAGAAGAGCATTAAGCAAGACTTATATTCTATCCTTTTAATTAAACTATCAAAAAGCAACCTTCCACTTAATAGAAGTTGCATGGAGTTCATCCTCCTAATTTGATAGTCACCCATCTTCCTCACCGCTTCTCTTTTAACAAAAACAGTTTTTTTGTTAGTGGGCATTTCCTTTTAGACGCATTAAGTTCTTATTTTTCTTCTAAAATCCTTTCCCTGTCCCACTCTCTAAAGGTATACTTTAAACGAACAATAAGCAGTTCACTAATGACAGTTGGACGTATTAGGAAGGATATAGATCAAGATGAACTTGGCTTCGTTAATGAGATACGTTTCTACTGTAAGCTTTGAGTGCTTGGGCGCTTGCAGGGCACAGAACTGAGCAATCAATCATTGGTGCGAAAACCCAAAAAAGGGTTTTTTTTAAAAATGGTGTTTATTGCTATGCTTCCTTGATCCTTGTCATCGCAGATGGCAGTCTGGCTTTTTCAAGTTCAAGGTGGTCATGATGCCTCAGTCAACAACTAGGTTTGCCTAAATGGAAGTGCATATGGTCGAGTATCTTTTTCCCACCAATTCTCTTAACAAAATATTATAGAAGCCCTATACGTGTACTTTCACCTGCCAATGCTTTTGTGTCATTTAGCTTGTCGCTTGCTTACAGGCCAAATTAGTTAAGTTAGATAATAGTCATTTTAATTTGGAAAGAAGCCATTATTAGAAAATCAATGAACAACTGAGAAGCAAGGCTTGCATTTGATTTAAGATTGTTTCCAGGTTTTAACCATCATGCTCCAGAATAAAGCATACAGTACAAAACTTGTTGTTCATTTCCATTTGACCTGACAGTATTGTTTGTCACTCACACTTTGCGGAATTGTGAGATTGATGTTTTTAGCACTTGACGACCGGCTCCAAAACAAGGTCTGTTGCTGCAGTTCGGTTCCATTATGGATATATCTAAAACTAATGTATATAACCTTACTTTCCAACTTTATCGAGTGCGTACAAAGGAATTATCATAATTAAAGGAATTCTTGAGAACCTAAGGATTCCATATTTCCACTATTAATAGTCAAGAGTATTTTCCATACACCAAAAGTTAATAACAAGACAAAGAAAGCTTTAAATTCTTTTCAACAAAATGCCAAGTAAGACCAACTTATATAATCACTTCATGGGTTTCGCTTTTTTGAGCAATTGTGGAGCCTCGTTGTCCAAGAACCGAATAATGCCTATAGAACATAAAATGTCAAGTAAAATAAAAATTAAAAAACACTGCAAGTTTCGTAATATTTATGAGAAAACACTTTGCGAGTGTCATAACATTAATGAAAACCCTGTCATTGAGCTAAGGCCGACTCTAATATATCTATATGAATGCGATGAAGGGTCGGTCTCATGTGGCTGCTTTGCTTTCCGCAATAGGTACCAGGTAGAGCTAGTTAGAAGGGTCAAAAAGTAGGAAATAACCATCTATTAAATGCTACCAACTTTATCCCATTTTTAGCATAGATTGATCCTGTTGCAATTACTGTGAATTGTATTTGGATGTGAACAAAAGATGTCGTTCTACTTGTTGATGGACCTGTCGCTCTACTTGGGTACTTTGCAAGAACGTAAGGGAAAGTCGAGAAAAGGCACTACTGCTGTAACATTTCTTGATGAAAAGTAGAGTCTTGGAGATGCCCTTTTCTTTATATTGTTCTATCTTTGTTAAACGTGATTCTATCTGCAATTTGATAAAAGTTAACAATATCCCCTTCCTATCTGTTCTAATTCCTTTGTGTTCTTAACCTGAGCTGAATGATAGGAAAAGTAAAACCGTAGGGGTTCACACTTCACAGGCTTGTACGTGTTGAAAGATCAGAAAGCTACAGGGAACGTTAGCTAACCGGTGCCAATATTCGTTCTTTGCTTTCTATCACTTGGCTCTATTTTTGTTCAGAGACAACAAATTATCGAATATATTTTTTTTCTTTTTTCGTTTTCTTTTAAAGATCCAGACTCGCCGCTCCCTTTAACAGTTAAGAGCCTTTTATCTTCTCGCTCGCTCTTGTTGCATAGCATTAGACACTGTGTCCTTGTCTTGTCTCTTGAGCTTGATTTGGTGCTTACCATGATGGAGAATGGTTTCTCCTCTCCTCGAAGCGAGGCCTTCCCCGCCGGTCTCCGTGTTCTTGTCGTCGATGATGACCCCACATGGTTGAAAATCCTCGAAAAGATGCTCAGAAAGTGCTCTTATGAAGGTTCAACTTCTACTACCGTTTCTGTTATCTCTTTCATCCCAACTCTGTTAAAGTTGCTTCCTTCGCTACATAGTTGCTTATGAACCGTTTTCATTCCGTTGTTTTTTATCCAGCCTAAAATTTGTCAGGTTGAGTTTTTGTTTGAAATTTGGAGTTTTGTCGTATTGGTTCTTAGGTGGCTCACTGCTTGATAAATAATTGCATTTATTTATACTCTTATGTCGACTTTTTGGGTTCGACCGAAGGGATGCCTTCACATCTCAGTAATTAGTTCATATGAAGTTTGAAACTTCAATATTTTCGTCACTAATTCACATCTCAGTAATAAGTTCATATGAAGTTTGCAACTTCAATCTTTTCGTTACCAACACTTACTCAACTACACGAGTGAAATGAAACTGTTACAAGCCATGTTGAGTTACGAATGCATACATTGTTCTTGCTGTTGCCAAGCAGTTCTGAAGTAACTTTCGGGAAATCTTGAGGAATTGTAAATGGGTTTAATTCGGTTTTTGTGAAGTTTCAACTTTTGAAGACTTTTGGGTTTGAGTTAAGAAGGCTTGATTTTCATCTATCTCGGTGAGTCTTGGGCGTTTCTTTAAGTTAGTTGTCACCGGTTCTTCAAAGGCAAGAATGGATTGACCAGAGTTTTATTGGACTGTAACGAGTAATTGTGAATGGGGACTAGTCATAGCATCACCTGCCATCAAAAGTTCTCTGTTACAAGAAACTTTACAAATTCAAGTTGAGAAACTGATTATATATCATGTTCTCACGCCCTTTTAGATTTTTCCCTTGATAATCATAGATTGCGTAGCAGATAATGAACGATGCTTGATACGACTTGTCTCTTTGAAAACTTGTTCAAGTTTTTTCACCAACCAAACTAGACTTACATATAGAACCAAGTTTCACATTATTAGGACAATTGTGTTTGAATTGCGTGCATTTCCATATTGGAATTGCTGTTCTAGTGGCTATTTTTGGTAGCAAGTTGCTGAGTTTATTTGGAACTGCAATTCTTTCCCCACCATAGGAACTGTAGCTTTGGAAAAGTAGCTATAAATTAATTACTTGAAATTGAATGGATTAAACTTCTAATGCTAACTGACTAGCTAATATCAGAGTTGAAGTTAGCTGTCCTAACTCCAAATTCCTATGCTCAATAACTCAAAGGCGACCTAACTTTTATAAATTGTGGGAATTAGGGTGTTTCATATAATTTGGCGGGCTGTGTTGATTTTGGTATGTATGATAGCATCTTTTGTGCGAAAATAAATTGAGGTCTCTACTCCTACCTTTTACAGCTTTAAGCTTCTGACATTTCTCTTTGGAATATATGAATTTTTTGTTTTCCAGTGACCACTTGTGGTTTAGCAAGAGATGCTCTGAACATGCTGCGAGATAGGAAAGATGGTTATGACATCGTAATCAGTGATGTCAACATGCCAGACATGGATGGTTTCAAACTTCTAGAGCATGTTGGACTGGAAATGGATCTTCCTGTCATTAGTTAGTTCTTTACCATTTTCCTTGATAACAGTCTGAATACCTCGCCCAACCCACTTAGAAAAGTTAGGATCTTTTTCATTCTGTCTTGCTCTTCTCTCATCACCTTTGCCTCTAATCCCATTGATTTCTGGCACTCCAGTGATGTCTGTTGATGGAGAAACAAGCAGGGTGATGAAAGGTGTTCAACATGGAGCATGTGACTATCTTCTCAAGCCTATACGAATGAAAGAACTGCGGAATATATGGCAGCATGTTTTCAGAAAGAAGATACTTGAAGTAAGAGATATTGAAAGTTTTGAAGGGATAGAAAGTATTCAAATGAGTAGAAATGGATCTGATATGTCCGATGATGGGCATTCACTTTGTGGAGAAGATGTGATCTCACAGAGGAAAAGAAAAGATGCTGAAAAAAAGCATGATGACAAAGAGTTTGCAGATAATAATTATGCAAAGAAATCTAGAGTCGTTTGGTCGGTGGACCTTCACCAGAAATTTGTCAAAGCTGTGGATCAGATAGGATTTGACAGTAAGTATCACTTGAGTATTTCATTTCAACTGGTGTCTTGATCATTTTCAGGAACAGCAATTCTTCATAGTTAATGAAAATTCGTTAAACATGTGTCATTTATATGGCTCCCAGTGATATGGCTCACCAAGAGTTTTGTGATGTCTCTTTGACAGAGGTTGGTCCGAAGAAAATACTTGACTTGATGAATGTGCCATGGTTGACGAGAGAAAACGTTGCTAGCCACTTACAGGTAACTGTTAAAAAGATAAGATAAAATAATATGGAATTGTCAGCTCCTTCTGTCATAAATTGACAAACAATTCTTTTGTTCTTAACAAGACTAGTGCTTTCTCTGAAAAGCTTGTCGCCTTTGCAGAAATATCGTCTCTATTTAAGCAGACTGCAGAAGGAGAATGACATAAAATCATCATGTCGTGGGTTAAAACATTCAGAGTCACCTACAGGAGATAGCAGTGGAAGTATTGGCATTCGGAAAATGATCAGCTTGCCGCACAGTGATGTTCCAAATAGCACATATTTGTTTTCTGGACATACCAAAATTATCCAGAATGTGGATTCTAGAAGCCATGAAATTGATCAAAAGGGAATTGGCTCAATTCCTGTATCAGATAGCAAACAAGCTTCAACCATCGATGTTCGCGATCCTTATAAACCCAGGATTTCGCAGATAGGCCATTCTCTAAGGTCTGGAGAACTGGGACTGAATTTTGCAGCATGTGATCGCATGTTTCCCTCGCCATACTTGTGGTGTGAAATTCCAGAGATTCAGCTGAAACAAGAACAATCTTGTGTAAATGATGGGTTGAAAGAGCCACCTCTACCTGGTCAGCAGCAGCACATGCAAGATGATTATATACAAGCGGCTCTACCAGCTGGTTCTGGGCTTAGTACAAAGGGAAGACCTGTGAGTGACCATGACAAAATTAAGCCTTCATACGAGTGTAGGAGCAATGTCAACCATGTTAGCTCAACAGGTTTTACATTAAACTCTAGCCCTCTTCAACTCTCAACATGCGTTGTAAATGATCAGGCTATAAAATCCATTCCCACCAACACATCAAATGGTAAGAGATCTGATCTTGATCTGAGTTGCATTACAAGGATGGAATCTGGTCCAGAACATATAAACTGGGGGCCATCTGTCACTAGTTTGGATAATGAGTACAATAAAAAGGTGAACCTTGTTACTTCTACGGGGAGTGGTCTTGACTCCAACCACTCACAAACCGCTTTCTTTATGCCAAATTACCTCACTGATGAGCCAATTTCCTCACAAGCACCAAGCATAAAGAACCAGGTCTTCAATCTTAGCTGTATTTCAGATTTGGAAGTCCCCCACAGTTGTGTAGATTGGGGAGGACTTCCTCTTGGACCCACAAGTGATGAGTTGCGAGTCTGTTGGGTTCAAGATGATTGTTGTGCTATGAATCTTGGCCTCCAGAACATTGATTTTTCCGAGTACTGTGATCCAGGTCTTCTTGGTGAAGTTCCAATCCATTTGTATGATGCACTGAAGTTTGATTATGGAAATTCTTCAGACTCAACGGATTATTCTGTAATTGATCAAAGTTTATTTATAGCATGACTTGGCTTCATCTTCATGCATATTCAGTAGAGACAGGCATTGGCTGTTTCTTTCTGATGATCTGTCAGATTAGTCTTAAATCCTTTCGGATTAGGTTGGTTGTTGTATAAGCAGGCATGTGTCATGGAGAAGCTATGTCCAGTAATCTTGGTTCTTCTAGTTTCTAATCTATTACTTTTGCATGTTTGTGTTGTAAGATACATTGATTTAGCAAGGATCTTGCAATTTTTGTTTCTAAATGCATAATCCAGGATAAATTGAAGCTCCCATGTCCTAGCGATTTTGATTCCTTGATTACAGCTGCGACATTGCTGTTTAGCTCTTTTTTGCTTTATTCAGATTGACGCGGTGGGAAAATGCATATTTTGTCCACCAAGGCACCAACCATCTACTTCAATCTCTACGTCCTTTTCTGAAAGGTGATGGTGTGAAAGAAAGGAGATGCATTGCATTCATTTCATTTGATTGATCAAACAATGTAGTTAGTTATATTGTATTGTAGGATCCAAATATCAAGAATTAAACATCACTACCGATAACTAAGTACATGATGAAGAACAGTTATAAGGACAGGAATGGTATAGTACCAGCTCTCAACAAGCAAGTCCACTTGGTCATGTCATCACAGGTTTTAATAGTGAAGAACATTGGGGAAAAGAGGGAAGCGACATCTGGCAAGGGAGCTAGTCGAATGTGATAAATGCGTGTAACGAGAACTCAATTGAGTCCTCTCTCTCTCTCTCTCTCCTTCTTTGTTATGATTCTTAATGCTCAAATTACGAGTTAAGAGTTTCGTAACAAAAGTGTTATCAGAGTTATATAATCATCAGTGAAGGCAAAGGTACACACTCCCATAATCAAAGACGGATGGAAGAAAATATGAAAACCCAGATACAGAAGATGGAGATAGGAATTAAACGAACGAATGACACAGATGATGCAATATAATAATAAAAAAACGAAGATGAAGTTGGAATAGATAGACGAATAGCTGTGAGTGGAAGTGGAAGAACTTGTATGGCAATTATCAATACTATATACCAACACGATCTTCTAAGATAAGAGTTTTTAGTGTTCAAGGGAGATGGATTAAGGAATTGGATGCGTAAGTGTGACAACCTTTTTACTTAGACAAGACATCAGTATAGTTAAAGGTAGGCATAGCAACAACGTACTTAGAAGTAGAATTTTACTGGACTAATAATGGGGGCTAATGTAAAGGGTAGTAAATAGAGGTTGGCAAGAACTACTGGTAGTGGAGAATTGGATGAAAAGAAGCTAAAGGCCTTCATTTTTGCTGCGATGAAAAGTATAACCCTAGCTATAAGTGCAAGAGGATGCTGATGAATATGTATGTGAAGAAGGAAGGAGGAGAGAAGTCCAAAGAAGAAAAAGTCGTAAGAATTGGAGCATCTTGCAATATCTTTGTAAGCTATAACAACTTACTACTTCTAAGTTTTAACAAATGAAACTACTGAAAAGATACCTAGGAATAATTCACATTTTGGTGGATGGGAAAAGTACACGTGACTTTGTAGACAAAAAATTCATGAACAAGTATCAAGGTGGAATTTAGGAGATAGAATTACTGGTGCTACTTATGGGAGGAGGTTTATAGATCAAATATCGTAGGATCTGTAGGGAGTTTAAGTGGGTGATGAGTGGTCAAGAATTTAGTACAAATGACTTGACTATAAATATTGGAGGGAGTGATATGGTTCAATAGCTATCAATCTTAACTAATATTGTATACAACTTTAACAAAGGAATAATGAGGTTTGATTGAAGGGACATAAGATTGAATTAAAAAGTAGAATGAGCGAGAGAGTACTTGAAGGAAAAGGGGAGCATATGGAGAAGTTCTTAAATGGTGAATGAGTAGTATGCCAATTTCTATTATTGCAACAATATCATTATATTAGTGAGTGGAATGGTTCAAAAATAAGCCTCAACGCTATGACAATGACAATGGATCAACTGACTTTTCTAGTTGATAAGCAACTAGGAGAATTGTAACAAATATTAGAAGTATACCAAGATGTGTTTTAGGAACCAAGTGGTTTACCTCCATCAAGGTTCCATGATCATAAGACCAAGCTAAAGAAAGGAGTTGAAGTAGTAAACTTGAGGCTATATAGTTACATTGGAGTTTATAGATTAGGGGTACAGGAGTGAATAGAGGAAATACTACAACAAGGTATAATTAAGGAGAGTGTACGTTCCTTTACTTCTTCTACAATCTTAGTTAAGAAGAAAGATAGAAATTAGAGGACTCGTCAAGATTGTTATGAGTTCTTGGTAATGTCATTTGGGTTAATTAATACACTAACAACTTTTAAAAGTTTTAGAAACTTAATTTTTAAAGATTACTGGAGGAAATTAATGCTGGTGTTTTTCAATGACATGCTCATATATAGTAGGAGTTGTTGACAACATGTTGGAGGTACTACAAGAATTGAAGCATCAACAACTATATGTCAAACAATCCAAGCGTTCATTTGCCATAAGAAAAGTGAAATATTTGGGCCGTGTTATTAATGCAAAAGGAGTGGCAACTGATCCTAAAAAGATTTAAGTTATTAAGGAGTAGCTTTTATTGCAAACCTTGAAGTATTAAGGGGTGTAGACAAATTAGTAAACCATCACTCAATCATTGTGTAAAAATGGTTTTGTTTAGTCACATAAAGCTATATTAGCTTTTTAATTGGCTCAAGGAAGCTTTGTTGCAAGCCCTAATTCTTGCACTCCTAGATTTTGACAAACCTATGGTGATTAAAGATGCATTAAGAGAGGGAATTATATCAGTCCTTACATAATAAGGTCATGATAAGTGTAAATTACATCGTGCTTTAGGGCATAGTTTGACATGTTTTTAGCTATTAATTCAATCATTTAGTATGTGTTTAAGTTAGAATTATGTTAGCTTGTTAATTATTTATGTTTTAAGTATTTTATAGGTTAGTACAAGTCTTTGAACTTAAATATTATGTTTTTGAGATACCTTGATGTGTTTGCTAGTATTTTAGGGTCAACATCGAAGAACGGAGGAGTTTCAGAGATATTTGGGTTGAAACAACAGCCCACGATTGTGGCATGTTAGCCTACGATTGTGATAGAAGCACCAAAGTTAGCCCACGATCATGCTCTACATGCTACGATATTGACAAAAGCCCAGGTTATGGCCTATAATCATGGCCTGTATCGGGCAGACGTGTAGACACTCAAAAATGACAAGTTTCAAGGGATTTTTTAGACCTTTTGGATCCTAAAAAACCCTAGAGTTACCCAAAACACAAGAGGATATTTAAAGAACAAAAAAAAGAGGTAGAAAGGGAGCTTTTGGATCAACCATCTTGAGAAACCCTAGATAGAAATCATTAAGAGATAGAGGAAGAGAAGAAGGGAGAGAGAAGAGGAAAAGAGGTTGACTCGAAGTACTTCCCAGATCAGGAGGTTTCCCAATGTTGCTGCCTCTTGTCATCCATTTTAGATTGTATTTCTTGTTATTTTCAGTCTTATCATTATATAGAATTGGATTGAACAGTTGATAATAGGATTTAGAATGTTAAGGATGTTCTAAACTCACCTTCGAAATTTTATTCTTGAATTAATGAGAATTTGATTGTTATGTGTTATTTAGATATTATTATGGTTCGATTCCGCGATTGCATAATTTGATAATTGATAGTTGTGATTCGCATTATATTTTAGGGTTTAATTTGTGATGTATTTAATGTTAATTTAAGTGTTGAGTGTGTTTTTAGGTTTTAATTGTGTTAGTTTATGTGTTTAAGTGTTTTTTATGGGTTAGTATGAGTCATTAAGCTTAAATGTTATGTTTTTGAGGTACCTTGATGTGTTTGTTAGTGTTTTAGACTAAATAGCAAAGAACGGAAAAGTTTCAAAGAGTTTTAGGCCAAAATCATAGCCCACAATCGTGGCATAATTGGCCACAATCATGATAGAAAGAGGCGAGTCAACAAAACTCAGGCCACGATCGTAACAAAGAGCTCTAAACTAGGCCATGATCATGCACTTTGGGCCACGATCATGATAGAGAGGGTTAAGCTCTGGCCACGATTGTGGCAGGCAAGTTTTACAGGACTTTTTGGATCGTTTCGACCCTAAATCAACCCTAGGGCTTCCAAGATATAAATAGAACATTAAAAGACAGAAGAAGTAGCCTTTGAAGAGTTTTTATCAACCACCAAAAGGGAAACCCTAAAAGAGAGAACCTTGAGAGATCGAGAAGGAGACGAAGGAAGAGAGAAGAGGAAGATGATGTAGACACGACGCGCTTCCCGAAATAAGAAGCTTTCCATAGTCATGGCCTCCCATCATCCAGTTAAGTTTTGTTTCCTATGTATTTCAATTTTATTTGATTATATAATTGAGATATATAGTTTGATGATATAATTGCATTGTGATTGATGTTTTGTACTCACCTTTGGATTATTATTTTTGATTTAATGAAATCTTATTGTTTTATGTGTTTATTGTATTAATTGTGATTTAATTCTGCACTTCATATCTCGATAATAAATTGGGAGGGTGAATCGAGAGAAAACGATTAATTTGGGCTAATGAGAGTTAGGTAAATTAATAGATTCAGAATTAATCAAGTTGGTAAATTTAGTGTAGAGAGGTCACATTTAGGTTTCCAACTATTTATTAGAGAACTTAAGAACTGATTAGGTGTAGCATCCCGGTTCCGTAGAACGGGTCGGACTAGAGAAACGGGTCTAAGTGAGGTAAATAAGAGAAATTAGGAAAACACATCTCATGCTCATGCATTTGTGAACAGTGATATGTGCACACGAA
>JANIIA010000001.1:8743384-8780076 GCA_027478495.1 Erythroxylum alaternifolium
GAATCTTTGTATTTTTGTTCTAAGTTTTGATGTGTATATTGACATGTAACAAACTCTGACTGTGTTTAAAAAAAAAGAGAAGGTGAGATTGAATTCCTTCCATGTCTGATTTTTTTGTATTTGAAGATTGGAAGAATGAAATGTACATCTGCATGATCTTCTCTGTTGGAATTGCCAATGTCGTTTGTATTAGAATAGCATGTTATAATTGGAAAGATCGTGTTCAGATGCAAAAAAAATATAGAAGAAGAGTATCGTCTGTGATGACGTCACAAATAGACGCAAAGGAAAAACACAAATGAAAGGAATCGTTTGTGCTGACGTCACGCACAGACGCAAAAGAAAATATAGGGAGAGAACATCGTCTGTGATGATGTCACCCACAGACACACATAAGAGGCAAACGCAAGAAAACATAGATGCAAGGAACACAGATGACAGGTCATAACATAGACGCAAGAAATCGTCACGTCATAAGGCGGACGCAAATAAAGAACAGACGCAACGAAAGGCAGACGATAGAACACAGATGATAGGAGGTCAAACCCAGACGATAAAAGTCAAAGACAGACAATAGAATACAGACGATAGACCAAGCACAGAAGAAGAAGTTAAGAAATTATGCTAATAGCCCCGAAGCATGTACATATGTAAAGTGTGGACTTACCAACGTTGTTCCTTTAGGTATTCAGGTTGAAATGGATAAATGGACTAGTCGACTATCATCATATTAGTCAGCTTTTCGAAAAGCGGAGCGAAAAGGGTTGTCACATGTCATAATCCTACAGGTTTACCATTCATGACACCCACATACCTAAAACACCATTTCATGAGATTAACCTCTAAATATCATCACAAATGCTTCATTTAACCAAAACCCATGATATTTGACAAGATACTTACTTGATTTAGCTTCTAATTCTTCAAAATCTTCAAAAAACTCAGAAATCCCTAACTTCATCAACATCCCACGATCATCATCATCTTGAGGTTGAAAGGTTTAGGTTTTTCTGTTGAGAATGGAAAAAAAGGCAAGATGAAAGAGTAGCATGAAAGATGAGAGGGTTGGGTTTAACATGAATGGATTTTTGTAGAATCAAAAATCAAGAAGAAGAGAGGAAGAGAGGAGGAGTTACGAGAATGATGGAGAGATCCAAAATAAACTCCAACAGCCCCTTTTTGAGAGAAGCTTCGTGAAAGATAAAACCAAAAAAAGGGGGGGGGGTTTAAAGGTTAGTGGACTTAAGGCATTGTTGGGCAAGTGATTGTCACTTGCCACATGTGCATTCCTAAGCATTTGATTGGTTCTTTCATTTAACTAGTCCCGTCAATTTCAATTCCTACTCCAATTATTCCCCAATTTTCAATTGCACTTTTCAATAAATCCTAAAGTCATTTATCCAAATTTCCATTGCCATTGGACAATAATTTCTACTACTGTTTAACCATTGTTTTGCCACTTGGCAAATTTTCCTAGTTAAAAAGTGCCCAACAATTTTTAGAAATTTTTCCAAAAATTCCAAAAATTCTAAATCAATTTATACACTCCCCAAATCAATTTTCAACATATAAAACCACATTTCCCAATATACTCACATTTATAAACAATTATATCCGGAATGTCAATGAATGCATGTACAGTCATTTTAAATGTGCATCATTTCACTATTCACTTGTATGCGTATGTCATATTATGCATGAGCATGAAAAATGTATTTCTAAGCTCTCATTAATCACTCATATTTACTATTCTAACCTCCCAAAGGATTAACCAAGATATACTTGGTCAAAACATGTTCCACTATAGTGTCACCTTTTTGGATAAGTTATTAAATATTTTTTCTCCAAATGCCTAGATCTTGTGATATTATTGTTATTACTAAGAAAACATTAAGCAAATATTATCAACAATAAAACAAAAGGTATATTGTTATTACTAAAAAACATTAAGGAAATATTATCAACAATAAAACAAAAGGTATAGTAATTGAATCAACCATAGATAGCTTAAAAATTAAATTTCTCAATCAAAGTACCTAAAAATCAACATCATAATATGTAATAAACTCATTATACTTAGTGTAAGAGGTAAAAAGTGTTTGTTAAACACTTTTCAATGAAATAGATCCATCTACTAATATGAAAATGTAACTTGATGTACATTTCTTATCATTTTATCACATACAAAAGTCAAAATCTATGTACCTAGTTAGATTTAATTTCTTAAATTTCACGTATATCAAAATATTTTTTTCTTTGAAGATATCTCAAAACTCGTTTTATAAAATTCTAGTGGATTTCTTATATTAGATAAATATCTACATAATAGTCCAATAATGAATCCGATGTTTGTTCTAATATAAACTTGAGCATACAAAAAGTTGTCATCTATAATAGACTATGGAACATCCTTTACGGCCTTTCTTCAACTTCATTCTTTAGATGTTGTATGAAAGAAAATATCTCTCCATGAGAGATTAGTGTTGCATAAGGTTTACAATTTTCCATATTAACTTTTGGCAACATACACTTAATTTATGCTCTTTGAGAGAGACCTCATAAGTTTTAAGATTTGTGCTAGTGAACTTGAATACTAAGGATGAAAGATTCTTTACTAAGATTTTTAAAATCAAAATGTTTAAACAATAGGTTTTTAACTGCATGTAATATGACCAAGTTATTTGATGTAAGCAACATATCATCTACATAAAAAAGTAGAAAAATGATCTTTCTCCCATTGACCTTAACGAATAAATATCTTTCAATTTTATTTTCATAAAGTTGAATGAGATAATTACCTCATCATGTTTTAGCTACCATTGATAGGGAGCTTATTTCAATCCGTATAATGATGTACTCAATTTATAAGCCATATGACTCTTGTCTTCTTCCTAAAACCTTCAGTTTGTGTCATATAAACCTCCTTATAAAGGTCTCCATCTAGGAAGGTGATTTTAAAATTCATTTGAAAGAGACAAGAAAGAAAGTGACATTAAAATATATATTTCACTTTTGGTGAAACCTTTAACAACTAAAAAGGCTTTAAATTGCTTAACCTTACCTTGGGAGTTATTTTCAATCTTATATACCTATTTATAATCAATATGCTTATAGTTTTGAGGTAAATTAATAAGTTCCATTACCTAATTATCCTTCGTGAACTGTGTTTCTTATTGCTTCCCACCATATATCTTTATGAGGAACAAAAGCAACATCTAAATAAAGTAATTTTCATCATTATAAACTACATAACTAGATAATATAACATGTTTGCTCACGATTAGATATCCTTAATTGAATATGTCTAACATGATCTTATGCTAGAGGAACCTCATTTTGTGTTTATATAGGTACTTGTTCCTATATTAGAGTGACACTAAGTACAAAATCCACTAACCATAACTAAATAGGTAAATAATATGAAAATATAGTAGCATTAGCTCTGTTTTACTCTTAATAAGAGAAGGACATTAAGAGAAGGATCAATAGAATGATGTTTCCTTTAATTTGTTAGTATAAAAATATAGTCAAGTGGACCTATTATTTATGTTATTGTAGTGATGAGTATAGATAGATTTCATAAGGAATAATATAATTACTAAGTCTAACTTTACTACTATTCTCTAATAAAAAATAAAGGGATTTATTAGATTAAAACTTAAAGTAAATTAAGCTAATGAGATTAAAATGCCACCAAACAAATCAAACAAGTAATTAATCAAAAGCCAAATAATAATAAAATTTAGAATAAAATTTCTTAATATCAACTTGTACCTTTGATTCAATAATTTAGATGTTTTATGATTAGATTGATGAAAAATCTCCTAATGTAATGAATAGCAACTACCTATACCTAAAATGATTAATCGATATCCCTTTTTGATTAACATGTATTAGAACACCTTAATATATGTGAAATCCTATAAAAGGACATCTTAATTCAAAAAACATCATATAGGATTATTCCTAGGTCTTCTAACAACATCTATATACAAGTTAATACCAAGTTTAGGCTTTTACTTGTATCTAACCATTATTAAGAACAACACTAATATTCTCAATCATAAAACTCTTTACTATGATAATTGAAATCAATTAAGAAAAACAACTAGGCTTCTATTTATGTAGATATGAAATAAATAAACTATCAATCATCCTTAAAATCACAAAAATAAATAAAAATATGAAAAACTCTTCTCTAGATAATGATCTCAATCCTTTGATTTGATTTCCTACCCTGGAATGATTTTTAATCTTTAACTTTGTTTAAGATGATTGTAATATGTGTATTTAAAGGTGATAGGTGTAGATTGCATTGTATTTTTGTGGGTAGTTTAGTGTGTGTTTAGTGGTTAATTTGATTGTTTAGTGTGTATTTGGGTTAAAAATTGTGTTAGTTCATAAATATTTATGTTTTAAGTGTTTTTTTGGATGAGAACATGTATTTGAATTTGAATTTTATATATGAGAGGTGTCGTGATGAGTTTGTTAGTATTTCAGGGCATTTGAAGGAGAATCGGAGAAGACTCAAGCGATAACCCAAGGTCATGATCGTGGATAGAAGCTTGAGCACAGGGCCACAATCATGGGGAATATGCCACGATCGTGATAGAGAGCCAAATAACCTAGCCACGATTGTGGGGAATATGCCATAATTGTGGCCTGTGCGCAGGCAGACGCGTGGTTGATTCTAGATTCAAATTTTCGAGGGACATTTTGGACATTTCAGACTCCAGAAAGACACTAGGGTTACCTTAATTAGAAAAGACTATAAAAGCATTATGATGTAACCCTATAAAGGAGCTTTACAATCAACCTCCATTTGGAAACCCTAAAAAGAGAGCGAAAGAATAGAGAGGGAGAAGAAGATGAGGAAGAATGAGGAAGAAGAAGAAGAGGATCCTAACGCCGCTGCTCCTCGAATCATATGGTATCTCGATGCCTCTGCCTTCCTGATTTGTCTAACCTAAGTTCCATTTTCTCTTCATTTCCTTTTTCATTTAAATGGATAAAGTTGAGGTGGATTTTATGGAAATGGATTTCGAGCTGTTGATAATGTTCTAAATTCTCCTTTGGAATTTTACTTTGAGTTAATATTGATTTATTTTTTTTGTGTTTATTAGTTTGGGTGTTGTGATTGGTTAATGTATTTTTATGTTTTGGTAACAAATCGAGAGGGTTAGTTAAATAAAAATGATTAGATCAGATTAATGAGAGTTAGACGATCTAATTGACCATTTAATCAATCTAGTCGGTAATTTCATAGAGAGAGATCCCGTGTGAGACCTGATTGTTTATTAACGAGCTTTAAAACTAATTCAAATTATGGGTAATTTGTGAATTAAGAGATTGTAAGTTCCATAATTTGATTAGGGTTTACAATTTAGGGTTTAATGGTTATAACTCGAGAGAGAGTAATCAACCCTATAACTGTCTAGAACTGACACCCCATAAACACATAAATGGCTAGATTAGCATTAATCATAGGTAAAATCCCCTCTCTCATAACTTGATTAACTCTCTTGATGGATTTTCATTGTGACCTGTGTGACTGCTTAGTTTAATTCTATTTTATTGAAATTTTTGGTTTATAATTATTTAATCAATTTTTCATATTTACTTTCCGTGTTTACTTGTGTAGTTTTTATTTCTTTTTATTCTTTTCTTTGAGCCTTAGACGACTTAGGATTAGGCTAGTAGCCTCCTTTTGGGATCAACCCTTCAATACTACAAAGTACAACCCGTGTGCTTGCAGATTATTGAGGGTTTTATAAATTGTAAAACTTACTCAACAAAAGGCTCCTTCTCCCTAAATTAAATCAAACACTACATTTTTCTAAGGTTTTATGTCTTTTAGAAAGTAATTTTCATCTTGAACGTGATCGTGTCCAACCATATATCACATTATATCTACATAAATATTTCATACATGGAACACAATCTCTAATATGCTTATGTTTCATATTGTATTTTAGATTGTTTCTTCTTATTATGCAATATGGGCTCTCACAGCTATATAGGAGTCTGTTTCTTATTCACCAAAGTTATAGTACGAAACATGCCCTAGCACATACCTGTGTGCTAGGCTATGTTTGATCTTCTAACTATATATTTTTATTCATCACAGGTCAAGCCTTGGCATATAGGCATGTACTAAGCCATGCTTATCAATAATTGCAGTTTCTTTATGAATTTCCTTGTAAGCTCCTCTAATTCTTTTCCAACCTCATTCCTTAATCACATTATCTACAATTTCTTAAATCATAATATAAAACCAATTAAAACTAGGTAATTTATATGAAAAACATGGAAAAATACTAAGTACATGATATATATATATATTTGTTATTTACATCCCTACCTATAATTTTTCTTATCCTGAAGAAAATCAATATTAATCACTATTAACTTAAGTAAGCTTTATTTCTAGGAAATTCCATTAACTCAATTAAAATAACTAAGAATGGCCAATATTTTCTTTACCATATCATTCATCAATTATCTAGGTCTCTAAATACTTACACTAACTTGTAATTTATCTTCATGATAACTTGTCAATCTGTCAATTATCAACTTAAATCAAACAATTTAAACGTATATTTGAATTGAACATAGAATGAGCAAAAAAATATTAACAAAAAGTGCTTATCAATCCATATTGAGTACAAACTAATAAATGTTTTAAAAACCTTTATGGAGCACGAGAAGATTTTTTGAAATGCTATCCTAACTTTTATAGGAAACGAAAAACATCTAATTATGAATACCTCCAGTTGCTTGGCCAAGTCATAATTTCAAATAGCTAATAGTACTACTTATAATTTCCTTCTTCCTTACGACAAAATAAGTGAAAGGGAATTTGTAATTCTCAGTTTATTCTTATATATATTGATAGTTATAGGTTGAATTATGTTTTAGTGGGTAATTTAGTATGTTTTTAGTTGTTAATTAGATGATTTATGCATGTTTAGGTTTAGAATTGTGTTAGTGTGATTATATGTTTGTGCTTTTGAGTGTTATGTGGTTTAGAGCATGTTATTGCTCATAGGGTGGTGATTGGGTATAACTTAAGGTATTTGAAGGTAACTGAGTAATCAATAAAGGATTCACCACTTCTGATAAAAGGAGATGATACCCACAGCCTTTTGTCGGGGTCATTGCTTGGGAATCTCTGGCCAAAGTGGAAATGTCATGACGATAGTCTTAAATGACATATCCAATTGACTAATAAGCCTCGGGGACAAGAAATCACATCACTTGGGCTAGATGTGACGTAGTTAGTCTAGTGGGAGTTGACATTTTAACCATACTTTGAACCAAGTAGGGTATAGATGGTGAAAGGATGAATTGCATGGGAACAATATCTATGGAAGGGGTTAATAGTCAAACCATTAACTTTTCAATCAATTAGGGGTTATGATGTCTTGCTAGATACTACTCATGACTTGCTTGAATTAAGTGTTAATTTAAGTGGCCAACATAACCGGGAAACTAGTGGGTCACACACATTAAAGATGTGAAGAATGAGTAAAATAGTTTTAGATGGGGATCCAAAATATGAAAGATGCATGACTAAGCTATATAGGTGTGGTAGTTTAGGGTCATTTGATTGTGAATCATAATACACATGTGAATCTTGCCTATTAGGTGATCGGACTGTTACGTTATGAAAAAGTTTTAATATTTTTAAACCTCGATATTTTTGCAACTGAACGGGTTGTTTGCATAATACCTGAGGTATCGATCCTATGAGGAGGGTTAATCTAATCCTAAAATCTAAGACTTGACTAAATTTCACAATAAATCAAAATAAATAACTAAGGCAGAAATTAACCAATCAACAATCAATATCAAGAAAAATTTCAAAAAAAAAAATCAATATCAAGAATTGAACTCATAAAGTATAAACAAAATAGAAAATTTGCACAACCTAATCCAAAATCAACCTGGAAACTACCAATTGATAGAAAGGGGGTTTTAATCCAAAATTAATGAAAATCTAATCAATTATGGAATTATCGGGTCTAAACGGTCCTAGGGTGGATTACTCTCATAATCTTTAAACCTAACTTATAATCCCTAATTTAAATTATAGAATTGTAATATCTCAATTTCCAATTTACCCAAACCCTAAATTAGTTCTAAATTTGTCTAATAACTTACCGAAAACCTATGCTCGATCTCTCGTTACATAATTTTACCAGCTTGATTCAATTCTTGTCTATCAAACTACCTAACTCTCTTTAACCCAATTTGATGATATTCACTCAGTTCACCCTCTCAAGTTATTATCGAATTATTAAGCACAAATATTGAATCAAAAATAACTTAAGGATTTCAGCCTGCCATAAGTGAGGATGGTTTAGGAATTCTAGAATATGAACAGTTAATCCCCTCCGTTCCATACCATAATAGTTTGCAATGTAGACACTTTATACCCCATTCCTAGATTGTTGCTCCTCTTGTGTAAAGTCACAACAATGGCATTCAACACATGTATGGACGTGCAGACTAGAATATTATGGTCCATGCACTACAACATAAAAAGTTCCTTCATGGAACACTTGTTAATTTTAGTTTTGTCAAAAAACCAATTGACATATAAATTTGTGCAGCAACAAGTGTTCATGGGACCTTATGATGTTGTTATGAGCATTCTTGGCATGAAATTGTTCAATTCTGATAAGCTCATTCCAGTATTGAGAAAGACAAAAATCTTCATAAAGATCGATGATGGAGGATTCGGGGAATCCACACATCTCGCACATGATTCCTAAATTTAATTCATAGAGTCGTCCTCCCATCCTAAACCATAATTATTTGTAATTTTTAGGGTCATAAGTTAAGGAAGTGAAAAATTCCAGTATGAGCTCTTGATAGATAGGAAATTGGAATTGTATGAATTGGGGCCATTGGATTCTCGCAGCTAGGTTTTCTACTTGCTCACATAACTTTAGCCTATCGAGTGTGTCAAAATCAAAGTACTTGGGAACTATAATTTTTCTAGCACTAAGGGATCAGAAGTGAGTACCTTCCTCCTCTGTGTCGATTGGGAAATGCACGCCAAAGCCTGTTGCGTGGTTTCTTCATCTACATCCCACAACTTGATGTCGTCCATATGACTCTCGTTGGGCTGATTGTTTAATGTGCAACATAATTGAGTAGAATTTAGAAGAAAATTGGAAGGTTGAAATTTTTAGAGAGATACAAGAGCTTGTGTGGCTTTGAAGTCTAGATAGATAAAATTAAAATGAAAGTGAATGTAAAAGTGAAGTTAGAACTGAATATATAGGTGGTTAAAAGTGTAAAATGGTAAAATTTAAAAAATTCATGGTCCCTCTTTATTGCCCAGTCGAGGCCCCGATCGTGACCTGTGGCTTTCCCACACTTCATTATTTTTTCTCTTTTGTTCTTTCTCCAATCTTATCAATTTCACTTCTTAATTTTTTTGTAGCCCCTTTTTACCTCTCTTTACTTACTTGCTCAGTCTATCCACCTTATTCCGAAATCCTATTCCTTTTTGATTTTATTCAAAATGAAAATAATCCTAACTACTAAATATGCTAATTTATGGTCATTAGCTTGACCTTTATCCATTAAAACTTAGCCAGGATCAATTATAAGCGGCTTGCTTCCACCCTTCTTACTCAACATTAGTTTTGTAACCTATGAGTAAGCAACAAATTACAAAATGATCAGAAAGACAATATTGATAAGATTGAGAAAACCAATTAATTTCATTAATGACCTTCTCATTAACAAACTGTCAATAAAATAAGGAATAACAAAACTCCTTGAATCTTTCATTGAATCCAACAATTTGTCTTGTACGAAGGTGAATTGCTCTCCTTCTTCCTTAATCACCTTCGTTTCTTCAACTTCTTCTGCTTCCTAAACAAATACTTCTATACTTTCTTCAAACTCGATGTCTGTTGTCATTTGTTCTTCATCCTCTTATTCTTCAAAAGATTCGAACACATAAATTATCCCGAATGAGCTACTAACCTTCGAATTCTTAATTACATCATTCATGTTGAATGTCATTTGATCATTATTAATCCAAAAGTTAGAGTTCTTTTCTTGAACATCTCCCTAAGATTTTTCGATGTTCACATTTGGTATATAGGGATGGTTGGCATTATTTTGTTCATCCTCTTCTTTGATTTCTTGGTCTTCTCTAAGGTCGAGTTAGCTTGATTTCTCGCTGGTTCTTCTAGCTCTACCCCATTCCTAAGTGTGGTAGCTTTATATGGCTCTATTGAATTTACATTCATCCTGCGCAGATAATTTTTCACACTTTGCTTACAAAATTCCCTGGAAAGCTGACCTATTCGAACCTCTAGATTATGAATAGAAGAGGTATGATCTTCTACTACTCGCTTAAGCTTCTCTTCTAATCTGTTCTGGTTCTCTTCCATATCCGTGAGCTTGTCCATGATTTTATCCAACTTGGAATCCCATTAACTAGATTCATCTTATTGAAATTCAAATAGGTCTTGATGCCCCATGTGAGTACTTGCATTATTGAACTAATAGAAATCTGGGTGGTTCTGCCACCTCGAAGTGTACGGGTTCATATAAGGATGTTGATTTTCCTAACTAAATTGGGGCTCATTGAAATCTGCAAGAGTCCCTTGCTCCCTATAATATACATCCTCCATGATCGTTCTTTTTATCGCTTCTTAACATTCAACTCTTCAGATGTCTCATTCTCATTGTAAGATGTCTTAATGTATCTTTACTTTCTGCCCTAATTTTTTTAATTTAAAAACAAAAACTTTAGACTAAAGAACTAAACTAATTGGCCCCTCCCCCGACAATAGTACCAAAAAATTGATCGGGGTGTTACGCTATGAAAAAGTTTTAATATTTTTAAACCTTGATATTTCTCGAGTTATAATCTTTAACCCTAATTTATAATCCCTAATTTAAATTATGGAATTGTAATCTCTCGATGTCTAGTTTACCCAAAACCTAAATTAGTTCTAAATTTGTCTAATAACCTATCGAAAACTTATGCTTGATCTCTCATTACACGATTTTACTAGTTTGCTTTAATTCTTATCTATCAAACTACGTAACTCTTGTTAGCCCAATTTGTTGATATTCACCCAGTTTATTATCAAATTATTAAGCATAGATATTGAATCACAAATAATTCAATGAAAAACATAGTAAATGAAACTTCATTAAACTCAAGTCAAAATCCTGAAGGTGAGTTTAGACAAAATTTACATTTAACAAAAAAAATTCTCAACGATTATCCTAACTCTATACATCAATAAAATTGAAATAAAAATGAACAATAATGTCAGAACAGACTCGTGGAGGCAGCAATTGTGTGAAACCCCCTGTTCTGAGAAGTACTTCGCGTCAAGCTTCTTCTCCGTGTCTCTCTTCCTTCATCTCATTCCTCAAATCTCTCGATATGTTCTCTAAGGTTTCAGAATTGAATAATGCAAAAAGGCTTCAATTGCTTCCTCTATTCTTTAATGTTTTATTTATATCTTGGAAGACCTAGGGTTGATTCGGGGTGAAAATAGTCTAAAAAGTCCCACAAAACTTGACATTTTCAATTGTTTTTACGTCTGCTCAATGCAAGCCACGATCGTGGCCAGCGTCTAACCCTCTCTGTCACGATCATGGCCCAAAGTGTGCAATCTTGGCCTAGTTTAGAGCTCTCTGTCACGATCGTGACCCAAAGTGCACGATCGTGGCCTGGGTCCTGTCAGCTTGCCTCTTTCTGTCACGATTGTGGCCTATTGTGCCACGATCGTGGCCTATGATTTGGACCCGAAACTCTTCGAAACTTCTCCTTTCTTTGCCATTTGCCCTGAAACACTAATAAGCACATCAAGGTACCGTAAAAATATAACATTTAAGCTCAAAGACTCATACTAACCCATAAAAACACTTAAACACGTAAACTAACAAAATTAAAACCTAAATACACACTAAACACTCAAATTAACATTAATTACCTAACAAATTAAACCATAAAACATAATGCAAATTACAGCTATCATTAGGTAAGATGACAAAATTACCCTTTAATAAGCAAGATGACCAAATTAAGCTTTAAAGAAGGGCTGGAAGTTTCATGCTAAATTAAGTGGGATTAAAAGCCACTTAATTCCCACTAACTCTCCATTGATGTTTGGGGTTAAAGGTAAGGCCAAAGGGTATAAGAAACATCAATTTTTGTGCAAGGGTTGTCTGAAAGAAAGAGAATTTTTGGTGAAGTGTTCATCATCTTCTCTCACTCTCTACAAGCACTCTCTTAAAGAATACATCACAAAGATAGCACTTTGTGTTTTTTCTAGCCATTCTTCCTAAGAGGTTTTAGGCTCAGCTATTCATGTGGATATTATTAGAGATGTCCCCCTTGGTCGTTGTGGTTTATGACAATCCAAAGAGGTAAAGACATCAAAGAACGAAGGAGATTGTAAGGTACATATATTAAGTTCATGTTTTGTTAAAGTTACATCTAATGAACTTGAAAGTTCTTAGCTTTTTGGGTTTTGTTTTGTGTTTCTGTTGATGTTTTCTATTTTTGATTCATATGATGCATGATTAAAAACCTACAGATGGATAGGAGTAGACAACATACAAACCTCTGAGAGAAAAAGGAGCCATAACTATTAACCCAATAATGGAGATGTAAGCTAAGATTGAAAACTTAACCCGACAGCTGAGTAACATGAAAGCATCCTCTTTAGCTACTATTAAAGCACTTTAGTGGAGATGTGAGCTATGTGGACAAGACAACCATAACACCATTAACTTTTTTCAGATGCAAAATAATGAATCAGAGTTGCTCAAATACATGGGAGTATAGTTTGGTCAAGGAGGGGAGAATAACTTATACTCAAACACGTATAATCCTGGATGGAAGAATTACCCCATTCTTGGTCAAACAATGTAGGAGGTCAATTCTGACATCATGGGGCACTTGGATTCCAACAGAAAATACCCAATTCTATGGACTCTAAGTTAGAGAAAATCTTGGAAAAGATTGGGAGCACGGAGGACGCTCACAAGAGGTTAGAAGGATGATTTGAACAAGTAATAAAGAATCACACCCCTTCCATCCATAACTTAGGGTATCAAATGAGCCAATTGGCAGATGCATTATCGACATGAAGTGCGGGGAGTCTTTCAAACAACACCGAGAAAAATCTGAGGGAAAGGATAATGGTAATCACCTAAAACATTGAAGAGAAGCTCAACCAAGTTAAAGAGGAAAGGGAAAAAGAAAAGAAAAGGGCTAACAAACATTCCTTACAGAATAAATATAACTTGAAGAAAATCAAGGAATATCGACTTACAATTCCATACCCCATCCTAATGCAGAGGAAATCAAAGGAAGTAGGATTGAATGAAGTTCATGATATAGTAGAGCAATTGAAAATGCGACTCAGCTCTTACGAAATCCAAAAAAGAGAAATTGGTAAATAGAGGCAACCCAAATAAGTTGAAGAATGAAGTAGTAAATAAAGAGAACTCCAACGAAAGTGGTAACACTACCACAAAAGGAAGAAGATCCAAGAGGTTTTTAAATTTCATGCATTATTGTCAGTTTCAAAGTGGATAAGGATTTTGAGAACTTAGGAGTTGGTATAAGTATGATGCCTTACACTTTATGCAAAAGGATGGAACTAGGTAAAGTAACACCTGTTAGGATGTGTGTGTAGATGGTTGATAGATCAATCCACTATCCTAGAGGTGTAGTTAATGATGTTCTTGTTAAGGTTGACAAGTTCACCTTTCCCACATACTTCTTCATATTAGATATTGAGGAAGATTTAGAGACACCTATTATCCTTAGACGACCATTTTTAACCACCGCCTGATCTTTTATAGATGTTAATGGGGGCGAATTCACTCTAAAAGTGGGGGAGAAGAAGGTTTCATTTAAAGTGTCTAATGGAAAAAGGAATTCTTACAAATTTATGGATGCTATCAAGAGAAACGAGTCTTATAAAAAGGTTTAGTAAAGTTATACTCAAAAAGACTCGTTTAAACAACCACTAATTTAAAAGAATACTCAAAAGAAGAAATTGAGGAAGAAAGGTGGTAGAAAGCATAGTCTGGTAGCTCGCTTACAGCTCATAAAATCTATAGTATCGCTACCATTACTGACCCATTTGAACCACTGTAAGCAAAAGAGGCACTATAAAAAAAGGAGGTACGTTGAGCTAGTGATGGTAATTAAAGTGCTGCGTGGGAGGCAACCCATGATTTTTGACTTGACATGTTTCATCTTTTGTATTAGATTAGGTTTTCGATTCTGTTTATGTATGTTTTCAATACAAATTTAACACCATAAAGAAATCAAGCATAAGTATGACTTAGATTTTCTTTGTCCTTCTTTTTTTTCACGATGGATAGGAATGGCATGGAAGGCAAAACAATGAGGTGATGGTGAAAAATATAAGGTAGGGAAGGAATTCGGGAGTGACATAAGGAAAAGAATCAAAAACAAGAAAGATGTGTGGAAATTTCCAGTGTCATGATCGTGATTCATTTCTAAACCTTTTATCATGATCGTGGCCTACGACGGGGCAAGATAAGACACGTGAATTTGATGCATCTTTTCCCAATCTTACCCCTCCTTTCTCCTCCTTAACCTATATGTTTACCCTTACCGTCATTTTTATCACCTATATCATTCCCTCCACTCCCTCTCTAGCAACCAAACTCCCAAATCCTCTCCCTTCTATCTACAAAAGTCTTTATCTCTCTAAATTGTTCACACCTCATATTCAACGGGACCAATAATTAAGCAGACGACTAAGTTTGTTCAAGGAAAAGGAAAAGCATAAGTGTCAGGGCGTGGATAACAAAACCGGGTGGCGAATTATGAAGCACCTTTTCTAATTTACTCAGAAGAAGAAGGTAATTGATTTCAAACCCTTAGTTTGAAAAAAATTGTTGTTCCTCGATATTTGGATTTTGAAATATTAGAAATTATTATATTGAGAGAAAAGGTTGAAAATTTAGGGGGAAGAATTCATTGGGAAAAATTTATGTACTTTAAATATGTCATTTATGAAGAACTCACCCTGGAGCTCTTCACCTCCCTCCAAATTGAGCTTAGTAACCTAAGGATCTATGGTTTCAATTTTAGGGTTAACCATATGAGTTAAACTATGAGACGTTGTATAAAGTCGGTGGATTTCTGGAGTCAACCATAGTAGACCACACGATGGCTTTCGTGCCATACGCTATTGGACTAAACTAACTGGGTTGGAGAATTTTGACTCCAAAACTACCCATAATAAGATAATTTGTAGTCCCGAGCACATACTATTACACAAGTTCATGTTTCAAACAATGTTTGACAAAAATAAAAGTAACAAATGTTCAGTTAAAGAACTTTTCATGTTGTGATGCATAGACCATAGCGTCCAAGTTTACAACTCCGCCCACATCTTTAATGCTATTATTGCTACTCTAAAAAAGAGAAGCAATAATCTGGGCATGGAGTACTTGGTTACAGCTATTGTGGAGTATTATACTGTTAATTATGATGGACTAACTATACATTTTCTTCAGTTCCTTAACACTCATCACTTGACGAGAGCTGAGATCTTGAAGTCCCATGATATGGAACTTCAAGATATCAACGCAAAATCTCATATTAAGAATAGGGCGGGATAGGCTAGTTTGAGCTCAACACCATTGCAACAAGAGGAGGAGTCGACCAGTGAAGAGTCAGGAGAGGAAGAGACTACTAGATGAGAGAAGGTACTTAAAGAAATTTCAAACACTAACAAAGCTATTACAGATAATGCCAAGGTGTTGAAGGAGATAACAAAGGAGCAAAAAAGACAACATCGAGACATCCGAAGCATTCACAATTACTTCACTGCTTAAAGCATGGAGATTCTACCTCTAACACCATCTCCATCACCACCTCAATTGCAAGGATGTATGTTTTAACCATTGTCTTTTTATTTTTTATTTTCATTTTGTTCTTATTTTTTCTTGCCATTTCTTCTCACATTGAGGACAATGTGTTTTCCAAGTGCAGGGAGGGTTGTGTGCATCGTATTTTTTTATTTTGAGTGTGAATTTTGCATGTTGTATATTAGTTTTGTTTAGTTTTTCATAAAGTGATTCATATAAATGTGCAACGGCTAGGACTTAATGGAATCAGTTTAGCTTTGAACATATCCTTTTAGGTTGTAAAGATTTATCAACTTGTGAAATTAATGTCCTAGGTCGCTTTGGTGAAATATGTATATTAATTAGGATATGATAATAATTCATTCACCTTATGAATTTGTCACTTAAATTTATAATTTTAGATCAATTGAATAAGTAGCATCATTAGTATCTTTCATGAGAATGATTAGCTAAAGAAATGAGGTAGGTAATAAAATGTGAAAAAATATATGTATTTCTTAGATAAATAATCATTCCACTTGCCTTAGGGTTATAAATAGAGCTAGTAGCTAATTGAGAATGTGATTTAGCCTGGTAGTGCACGATCGTGACAGAAAGCTTAGATGTAGGCCATGATCGTGGCCTGTGTTAGGCTGACGTATAGCCACTACCAAATTTCACATTTTGAGGGACGTTTTAGACCTTTCGGACCTTGAAAATAGTTCAAACCTAAACCCAAAAGAACATAAATACAATAACAAGAACAGAAAGAAGGAGCTTTTGCATCAGCCACTTTTGGTATAGAGAATTATTGAGAGATTGAGAAAGAGAAGAAGGAGGAGAGAAGTGGAGAAGAAGTCAACATTGAGGTACTTCTTGGATCAGAAGTTTCTGACATCGCTACTTCTTGTCTCCATCGAAGATCATATTTCCTATTATTTTTCATTTTTATTATTGTATAGAATTGGGAATAGCAGTTTAATGATAGGATTCATGAATGTTGAGATGTTCTAAACTCACCTTTAGTTTTTTTATCTTTGACTTAATGAAATCTGAATGTTTTTATGTTTATTGAATTTATTGTGATTAGTTTTTGTGATGACATAATTCGGTAATAAACTGAGACGATGAACCAAATGAAAAATTATTAAATTAGGCTAACGAGAGTTAGGAGATTCAATAAGAACAAGAAATTAATCAAATCGATAATTGTGTGAAGAGAGATCTCATATAGGTTCCCGAAAGTTTATTGGACAACTTCAAATCTAATTAGGGTTTTGGATAGGATGTCAATTAAGAAATTGAAACAATAATTTGGTTATGATTTATAATTTAAAGTTAATAGTTATAACTCGAGAGAAAGTAATCATAGGATTGTCTAGAACCAATAATCCAGTAAGTCATAATTGATTAGGTTATCATTAAAGATAGGTAAATTCCTCTTTCTCTCAATTGATAGTTTTCTTAGGTTAATTCTTGAGTTTGTTGCAATAGCTAAATTGTTAATATTTTCGTAATTGATGGTTGGATTGATTTGCGTGAATGAATTTAATTCTTGTTTTAGTTTTGCTATCTTTTAAATTTCTGCGAATTGAGTTGGCCTTAGATTTTAGGACTAGATTATCCCTCCTTCTGAGATTGACACCTTAGGTAATACGTGAACGACCCATGCGCTTGTGGATTATCGAGGTTAATTAATTAAAACTTTCACACATTGGAAAACCATAATCAAGTTTTTGACACTATTTTAAGGGAGGCGATTAGTTTAGTTCTTTAGTCTAAGGTATTTTCACTTTCTTTTATTTTTAAAAAAATATATATAGATAGAGAAAGAAGTTTGGGGCATAAAGTAGAGACATAGCTAAAATGAGAAATGAGACATCTAAAGAGCTAAATGCCAAGAAGAAATGGAAGAAACAATAATGGAGGATAGATATTATAGGGAGCAATCAACTTTTGTGGTTAGGGAAGTAAAGATCTTTATTGGAACATGTACACTCCTAAGTGTCAGAACCACCCAAATTTCTATTGGTCTAACAATGTTAGGACTTATTTAGGATGTCAAGACCTATTAGGACTTCAACAAAAAGAGTCCATTTCATAGGATTCTAAATTGGAGAAGATCCTAGATAAGCTTACAGACATGGAAGAGGCCAGAAGAGACTAGAAGAGCAAATTGAGCAAGTAACGAAAGTTCATGATTCGTCTATTCACAAATTAGAGATTCAAGTGAGACAACTTTCTCGTTAATTTTGTAAGAGAAGTGTGGAAGATTCTCTAAGTAATAGGGAAATTCATCAAATAGAGCAATATGAGGCTATTACACCTAGTAATGGGAGAGAGCTAGAAGGACCAATGGAAAACAAAACAAAACCCTACCTTATTAAAGACTAAGAGACAATGAAAGCGTATGAAGAAAAGAATGCCAACCCTCCCTTTTATTCACTAGTTCTTGATATACCATGTGTGAACATTGAAAAATCTTTGGTAGATGTCCACAAAAAGAACCTGATCCTTCATATTAATGATAACTAAGTGACATTCAACATGATGGGTTTGAAGGATAGTAGCTTATTTAGGATAATTGATATGTTCGAATCTTCTCAAGAACAAAAGGACAAAGAACAGATGACAACAGACATCGAATTTGAAGAAACTATGAAATTCTCTATTCATGAAGTGGAAGAAGCAGAGGAGACGAGGGTGATTAAGGAAGAAAGAGAGTAACTCACCCTCTTACAGGACAAACTATTGGATTCAATGGAAGATTCAAGTTTTGTTATTCCCTGTTTTCTTGATAGTTCGCTCGAAAAAAGGAAATTACTGAGCTTATTTAGTTTTCATAATTTTATCAGTATTGTCCTTCTGATAATTTTGCAATTTATAGCTTACCTACAAACTACAAAACTGATGTTGAATAAAAATGGTGGAAGCAAGCCTCTCATAATTGATCCCAGTTGAGTTTATACTGATACACGGTCAGGCTAATGATCATAAATTAGCATATTTAGTAGTTAGGTTTAAATTGTTGCATAGTTAGATTCGTTTTAATTTCAAAATAAGTTCTTGATGATTTGAAATGTTTTGAAGTGCTAACTTTCTTACTCTTTTTAAAGCAATTATAAGATAGGGCACCAACCTCAAACGTCAAGTGCTTCTGGTCTCTGCCTTCGACACATCACAACCTCAGTCACCAAGATGGTTTTGTGGTTTAAACCTTTTCGTTTTCATTTTTGTTAGTATTTTGTTCTTTTGCCTTCTACATATTGTTTCATTTCCCCTTTTGTGCTTGTATGTATCGTTCTCACATTGAGGACATCGTGTTGTTCAAATATGGGGAGGCTTTTGTGGTTTTACCTTGAGTGTGAATTTTACATATTGTATGATAGTTTGTTTAGGTTGCATGATGTGAATTGTGTGAATGCGTCAATAGCTAGGACTTAACGGGATAGATTTAGCCTTAAACATAGCCTTTTAGGCTGTGAAGATTTATTAGCTTGTGAAATTAGTGACCTAAGTTACTTAGGGCTAAATATGCTGGTTAATTAGGATATAACGTTAGTCCATTCACCTTAGGATTTTGTCATACTCATTTATAATTTTAGGTCAATCAATTAAGTGACGTTTTTAGTACATTTTCATGGGAATGATTAGTTAAAGCAATAAGGTAGTTAAATTTTTGTGTTAAAAAATGTATTAGGTAGGCAAATTTACGTGTTAAAAAATAGTGCATAAATTTTAAATAAAATAAATATTCCACTAGCCTTCGGGTATGAATAGAGTTAGTAGCCAGTTGAGAATGTTATGTAGCTGAGTAATCGGAATGACATGCATCACAAATGTGTGCTTTCACATAAAAATTTTATAATGACATTCCAACTAAGTAGCTTAATAACAATATAACTTAGTTGAGTAACTAAACTGACATTCATCATAAATGTTTGCCTCCGTGTAAAAATCCTATAGTCATGTCCTTAAAGAAAAATAAAAAAAAGAATGTTTTCAAATGAAAACATACCAAACTCGTTAGTAGCTTGATTTTTCATGAAAATCTACCAAGGAATAGCTACACTTTTATTTTGACTGAATGATTATCAATGTATGTATGCAAGTGATAGAGGTGAATAGGCTGAACATTAAAATTTTGATTAATTTGTATATTTAATCTAAGGTGCTTAGACGTGGATTTCTCTTATTAATAAGTTAGAAAGACTTTAAGGATTGTGTTTATAATTAAATTTGTCTCTAAGTTGAAGCTATTGTCTCATTATTGGATATGCGTGTTTTGTGTTTTCTTGACTTGTTTGATTGCTATTGTTTGCTTAAGGACAAGCAATTGTTTAAGTGTAGGGATGCTGATAAGTGCAAATTGCATCATGTTTTAAGGCATAGTTTGATATGTGTTTAGCTATTAATTCGATCTTTTAGTATGTGTTTAGGTTAGAATTGTGTTAGTTTGTTAATTATTTGTGTTTTAAGTGTTTTATGGGTTAATTCAAGCTTTTGAGCTTAAATATTATGTTTTTAAAGTACCTTGATTTGTTTACTAGTGTTTCAAGGTCAATATTAAAGAACAGAGGAGTTTTAGAAGACATTTGGGCTGAAACAAAGACTCACAATTGTGGCTTGATAGTACATGATCGTGACAGAAGGCTTATATGTAGGCCACGATTGTAAACTATGGTTTATGTCAGGTAGACATATAGCTACTCCCAAACTTCACATTTCGAGGGATTTGTTAGACCTTTTGAATCCCAAAAAACTAGTGCAACCCTAAATAAAAAAGAATATAAATAGAACAAAAAGAAGGAGCTTTTGTATCAGCCATTTTTGGAGAGAAACCCTAGAGAGAATGTTAAGAGATTGAGAAAGAGAAGAAGAAAGAGAGAAGTGGAGAAGAAGTTGACATTGACGTACTTCCCAGATTAGGAGTTTTTGATGTCACTGCCTCTCGTTTCCATCCAAGATCATATTTCTTGTTATTTTCTTTTTTATTATTGTATAGAATTGGGAATAGCAGTTTGATGATAAGATTTGTGAATGTTGAGATGTTCTAAACGCACCTTTGGGTTTTTTTTATCTTTGATTTAATGAAATCTGATTATTTTTATGTTTATTGGATTTATTGCGATTGATTTCTATGATTGCATAATTCGGTAATAAGCTGAGAGGGTGAACCGAATGAAAAATTATTAAATTTGGCTAACAAGAGTTAGGTGACTTAATAAAAACGCGAAATTAATCAAACCAGTAATTACGTAAAGAGAGATCTCGCATAGGTTCCCAATAGCTTATTGGACAACTTTAGATCTAATTAGGGCTTTGGATAGGTTATTAATTGATAAATTGTAATTTTCCACAATTTGATTAGGGATTATAGTTTAAGGTTAATGGGTATAACTCGAGAGGGAGTAATCAACCCTAGGATTGTCTAGAACCAATAATCCAATAAGTCATAATCGATTAGGTTAGCATTAAAGATGGGTAAATTCCCCTTTTTCTCAATTGATAGTTTTCTTAGGTTAATTCTTGAGTGTGTTGTAATAGCTAAATTTTTAATATTTTCGTAATTGATGATTGGATTGATTTGCATGATTGAATTGAGTTCTTATTCTAGTTTTGCTATCTTTTGAATTTCTGTGAATTGTGTTGGCCTTAGATTTTAGGACTAGATTATCCCTTGTCGTGGGATCGACGCCAAAGGTAATATGCGAATGACCTATGCACTTGCAGATTATCAAGGTTAACTAATTAAAACTTACACACGTCAGAAAACCACGATCAAAGCTTTACAATAGGAATTCCTTTGGTAAATTTTGGTAAGGGCACATCCTTTACAAATCCTTATATAATCCCCACACCTAATAAGATGACTCCCCATCACTTTATTGGAAATTCGTGATTTCCTTTATCAGGGTCGTAGTCTTTGTAAGGGAAAAGTTGTAACACACCACTACTATAGAGCATATATCCCAAATATCCAGAAGACATTCAAGAACATACCCTATGCAAGCGGCATGTTAGAGCAATCACATTCACTTATTATGGCATCATATAAAAAATAAGTATTCAAAAGATTAACTTTTCCCATGTCATTCACAAAACATATTTACATTGTGGCATTACATTTCATAATCCATATATTTATAATGTCAAAAACATCTTAGAGTTTTACTACTCTTTTACAAGACGTTCTACATGAAATAAGAAAACTAAACAAAAGTATTCTATCTAAACTCCTCAGCATCAGCTGACTAGACCTTTGAGCCATTCTTGATTCCCAAAATTGAAAGAACTAAACTTCTAATAATTTACCTTAGAAGCTAAGTCTCCCTCGTACTTGAAAATCAACATTTGGAATTTTGATGAGCTTGCGAGCTTAGTGAGTGAATCATCATCGACGTGCTCACTCATTACAAAACATAAGGACAATTCTCAATCCAATTCACAAACAAATCATATCATCAAATATTAAATATCACTTCATATTTTGTCATGCTTAAACATTTATAACTTGTATACAATATTTCGTATCACTATTTCAGAACAATTCACATAATTCATTTCAATCATTCAATTAATACATATTAAATTATATATGAAAATGAACATGTGACTCCACTTTCATTTTTATTTGTTATGACCGAGCATCTTTTTACTGCCTTGTATCCATTGTTAATACCAGGCTTATTTCATTTACTGTCTTGTACCCATTATGGATACCAGGATCATTAATAACCGAGCTTGTGGATCTTTGTGCGCATTTATGAGCTTTAAGCTCTTTTTCACTGATCACTTCGGTCACAACTCCTTTATCTGATCATGCATAACAATGTGATGAAATGCATAAATTCAAATTATATGCAATCAATAACTTTCATTCATCACACACAGTCATTTATCATATTCATGGGATCTAAGTCTGGTATTCAATATTTAGTTGAGTATATATATTTTCCAAATTCACATAAAATTCTGAAGCACTTCCAATACAATCTTAATTATCAAACTCCTTGGACCATAAATGTCTAGAATTATGAAAATCACATCAATAATAGTTCAATGATTGAAATTTAAACAGAACATATCAATCATAGTGAGAAAACATCTACGTTAACTCACAGTATACTCTAAATAATCTACGTTGATGTTCTATTTTTGCTTCTTTAATCATGCAATACAAACATATTATACACATTAATAAGTTGATCAATCATATAAATATTCAATCATGCACACACACACACACACACACACACACACACACACACACATATATATATATTGTGTGTGTGTGTGTGTGTGTACGTGTGCGTGTGCGTGTGTTATGATCAAAGCATGCTCAATTGACTTTCCCAGGTATATATCCTTAAAATAAAAATCTTGATCATTCAAACATCTAGTTTGTACTTAGGTTTATTCCTCAAATAAACTTGATTATTCTAAATTCATCAATCGTACATTTTCCAATCCTTTTATAGCATTTTATAATCACACAATATCCAAATTTTCATTTATTCATACCTAATACACATTACTCATATCCTTTGGATCACGATTGCATTCGTAAGAACACCTTCGTTCCTTTAACAAGTCTAGTTTTCCAGATTTAGATACATTTCTATCAATAATCTATTCCTAAGTTATAACATCAATTAACAACCTAAACTTATCAAACCTTTAACCTAAACAGAACACAAGTGTAACCATTCATTCATCAATATTCTAGCACTCATCAAACATCATTTTCACCATCAATCCATCCTCAAACAATTATCATAAATGCTTCTATTAAAACAAGCTATGAGGAACAATATTTTACTGTTTAACTCAAAAGCTTCTCAAATCATTAACCTAGTTCTCTAAGCTTACACGATCACCACTATTATAAGGAGGAATAGCTGCGTTTTCAACAATATGAAGAAAACAACCAAATTTTAGAGTGGCAAAGTGAAGGATTTTGGCAAACTCAACGTTAATGGTTGGATGAGAGTGTCATAAGTAAGAGAAAAAAGAAGAAGAAGAGAGCATATATCAAAAAAATGAAAGACAAAGATGTTTACGTCTTGTGTGAGTGTCGTGGGTTAAGGTTTATGGCAAGTCTTGTGACATTTTTAACTCGTCATACGTCTTCTTCTTATTATTCCAAATGTCTCTTAATAAATTGCCCATTTATCTCTCAATCTCCATGCCATTTGTCACCCAATTATCTAATGCTAGGTCTCCCTTATTTCTATTACCATGTGTCACTTATTTGTACCACCATATGTCAACTTGTCTTGCCATTTGGCATTTTTCCTAGTCCAAAAATATATATTAATTCATAAATCTCCTAATTGTAACAATTAATTCTAAATTAATAATTGATAACCATCAGAAAAAAATTCAAGACATAATAATTCACAATCATATCATAATTATTTTAAATCTTTTATACCTCAGAATATGTTAATTGAATGCATAAACAATCTTTGCAATGTCTTTAAAATCATAATTCTTATGTTTAGGCTAATGGTATGCATGTGAATGAAATGCACCTTACAAATTCTCAATGTTATTTCCCATGTACAATGGTCTATGTCCTAACCCTTAGTATGAAAAACGGGCTATTACAAAAGTATTAGTCCAGGAGCGCACGCATCAGTTGCTCCTAAGTTGTGACATTTTTAGGTTTTAGGGAATGATACCATGCCTTGGCTTTATCCCTTAGAGTGAAGGAAAGAGTCAAATCCAAATGGCATCTTCCGACATCCTATGATATCGAAAATTATTGCATATTTCTAAGAAGGTAACTATATGAGCATTAGGATCCTCAATAGTCAATTTGTAGCTTTGCACATTTATTTGCAGCATGTTAAGCAAGGTTGGCTTGACCTCAAATGAGGGTGCTTGTATCAATGGTTGAGTCATGCCTTGATTTGTGCAACATTGAACCCCAGTTTCATGAAATTCATAAAGGTTCAGGTTTGTTTCCTTGATTTCATCCTTGCTTGAATTCGTCTACCATTGGTTCTTTTATTTCTTCTTCATGTCTTGCTTTTCGGATTGCTCACTCTAAATGGTCAATGTCAAATTCTAATGTTTCAGTGATTCGACTTAAAGTTTGAGTGACTCTTGTGTTCATGCAACTAGAAGGACATAAGAGGCAAAAATTCCTTAAACTAAAAGAATTCAAAAAATCCTAACTAACTCCCTAACAATGACGCTAAAAACTTGTTAAGCAAGTTTTAATCTTATAAAACCCTTAATATTTTGTAAGTGCACAGGTCGTAAGCGTAGTATATGAGGTGTCGACCTTACAAGGAATTAGTGAACTAATTGAATCCTAATTTGTCTAAGGCTAAAAGTGTAATTAAAATGAAAATAAAAATGAGCAGGAAATTAAGCAACTGAATATGGATTAATTAGAAATGAAATTGTAAAATTAACACAAACAAATCAAAATTGAGCACAACCAATTAACAATTAGAAATTCACGCAAAAAGGATTAACCAATTATCCTATCATCTAATGCTAACTTAATCAATTTTGAGATAATTTGGTATCGATCCCAGAAGTTCAAAGAGTGATTACTCACTCTTAAGTTATAATCATTTAACCCTAAATCATAACTTATAATTGAATTGCATTATGGAATTTGCAATCTCTCAATTAGCATACAACCTATACATCCAATTAGATCTTAAGCGCTTTAATAGGCAATTTGGTCCTCACATGAGATCTCTCTTTGTATAAATTACCGATTTGATTATTTGGATGATCTATTAGATTATTTAAGTCTCATTACCCAATCTATTCATTTTGCTATAGACTCACTCTCTCGATTTATTACCGAAGCATGCAAATACAAGAAACAATCACTATACCCAACTTATTAACATCAAAAGTAATCAAATTAAGATTGATTGAAGAACAAATCCCTAAAAGAGTTTAGAGCATCCTTAAAACCAAATTCATCATCAGCAAATCCATCTTATACATCAAAACGAAAGAAACAATAAGTTGCAAAGAGAAATATAACTTGGAGTGAACTGGAATGGCAGTAGTAGCAGTTGCTCCCTCTTCCTCTGTCCTCTTCTCTTTTCTTCTCCCTTCTTCCTTAGCTTCTTTCTAAATGTAGAAAAAATGAAGGCTCTCCTTTTAGGGCTTCTTTCTTTTCCTTTTATATTCTTTTTTCATTTAGGGTAAAAACTAGGTTTTGCCTAGGCCCAAATGTCCAAAATAACCCTTAAAAAATTGATTCTGGAAGCAATCTCCACGTCTGTTATTATGCCTGTCATGATCGTGGCCAATGAGTCACAATTGTGGAATTTGAAATTTGGCTTCTGTCATGATCATAGCTTGGTCTTGTTTGACTTCTATCACCATCGTGGCTAATAAGTCACAATTGTGATCTATATTGGTTACTTTTGTCACGATCGTGGACTGTCCTCCTCTGAGCTTTGTGGAAATCTTCTCCGGTCTTCTTTATCTAGTCTCAACACTAACAAACTCATCAAAACACCTCAAACACACAAAATTAAAACCTAATAACATTATCTAAACCAAATAACACTCCAAAAACACAAACACATAATCATATTATCATAATTATTTAACTAAAAAAGCGTAAATCATCTAATTAATAACTAAAAACATACTAAATTAACCACTAAAACATAATGCAACCTATAACTATTAGTACCCAGAACTAAAGATAAGATTTTAAAAGATAAGGAGAAGTTAGATTTCACATAATATACTCAAGATCTAGATTATCGTTCCTCCCTTTTGAAACAAAGATCTAGAGAAATAAAAGATTCTTTCATAATATTATCCTATCAAGGAAGAATAGAAACAATATAGTTTCTATCCAAGATGCTAAGATCAACATGTTTAAGTCTAACAAAAAAATTCAAGGGGATTTTTTTCAAGCTTTGGGGACTTCCTGGGTTCAGGAAAGGAGTGCTTCTTTAGTATGAATTCATTGAGGGAGTATTACTCAAATGTGATTATAGAAGAATAAGGAGAATTAATCTCATTTGATTTCACTACATACGATGTCATGAGAGCCTTGTTTAACATCAATCAAGAGAAATGATCCAGGGTTAGATGGTTGGAATGCTAAGTTTTTTTAAAAGTTTAAGCATATTATTGGGATCAAGTTACAAAATACATATTGAAAATGCTCAAAAAAGGAACAATGTCAAAGGAATTCTATAGGAATAATATTTTTTTAGTTCCTAAGATTTCAAATACAGTTAGGATAATGGATAATATGCCAATAACTTTTTATAATGTAATTTACAAAATAATGGCCAAAAAGTTGTTTATAAGGCTAAAGGAAGTTTTGGGGAGTGTGATAAGCCCAAATCAAGGGGCTTTTATTAAGAATAGAAGAATAAGGGATAATATAATATTGGTTTAATAGCCAGTGAAGGAGAAAAATAGTGGAAAACATATAAATGATTGCTTAATCAAACTAGATATCCACTAGGATTATGACTCAATTTCATAGGAATTCATTCTAAATTCACTAAATTCCATGAGAGTTCTTGTTCAATTAAGAGAATGGATCAAAATGTGCATCTCCAAGGTCTATTATACAATTATGGTGAATAGGGAAACTACTCCAACTTTTTAAGGCAAAAAGGGTCAAATGCAAGGGAATCCTTCATCCCCTACCTCTTCACAATTGGAATGGAAATGTTCTCCAAAATACTAGAATAATCAATTAGAAAGAAACAAAAATTTAAGTTCCACTCAAAATTTAAAAGGGACATAATTTCTCACTTAACTTATGAAGATGATATCCTATTGCTTTGTAAGGGTGATAAGGAATCAATTCAACCTTTTGGAGGCTTTAAGTAGCTTCTTTTCAATGTCAGGGCTTAGAGATTAATATGGAGAAAAGCTCTGTTTATGTTTCAAGACTCGGATAGGGATATACTGAACAACTAGCTAAATTTATAGGACTAAAACTAGATTCTGACTGATAACTTTAACTTTGCACAACCTATATATGCATTGGTCTAACCATATAACTATACTTGAAGGAGTCATTATGGCCCTAGAAAGATCAATAAAGAAAATCCTATAGAATGGAAGTCTAACTAATCACCTACATGTTAAAATTTTTTAGAAGGATGTACTAAACCCAAATTAGAAGAAGGTCTAGGTATCTACTCAATTAAAGCTGTAAACATCATGCTATGACAAAACAAATTTAGAGAATACTAGTGGATAAGGAATCCTTGTGGGTAAGATAGGTCTATAGAAACTATTTACAAAATTCTAGCTTATGGGGCATCACTCTACTGGCTAATTCATTGTGGCCTTTCCGAAAAATGATGGAATTTAGAGATAAAATCAAAGGTAGCATAATAAAACATATTGGAAATGAAAAGGAATCCTTCTTATGATTTGATAATTAGAGTAGCTTTGGACGTATTTTCAGGAGTCCACTATATAAATAAATCAAGCATACCTTTCCTCCTTACACTAAAGTGAAAAAGTTAATTATGGTGAGGCAGTGGTCCTATAATATGAGGGGACTAGGGACAATTATGTTAAATGTACCAAATTATGCTCCTAATATCTCTAAGAAAGATACCACTATTCGAAAAGGAGGTGTGTATGAAGTGATTAAAAATAAACTATACCTGAACATTCTCAGAACTTAAAAAGGAAGAAGTTAGTTAACAGAAGGTAATTTGGAACAAGCTTGTAAATCCGAAAGCCAGCTTCATCATTTGGCTAGCAACTATAAATCAATTGCCTACAAAGTCTAGAATAAAAGGTGTGGAGATGAACCAATCATTTATGTTTTGTAAGGAAGAATTAGAAAAGATGCATCGCCTATTTTTTTTACAAATTATAAGGAGATGTGGAGTTGTGCCCTGAGTTAGATTAACCTTAGCTGCCTAATAAATGCTTATTTGACTATATTTATATACCTATTTTTAATATGATTTTCTTAATATTTACTATTTTTATAGCATTTTTGGTACTTAATTTGTTTCAAGTGCATTTATAGGTGATAATGACCCAAAGGAGAAGAATTGGAATGAATTGTGTAAGTCTCTATAAATGTGTAAAGATTGGAGAATTTTGATTCTGGTTGTGTGAAGTTACACACTTGTGAATGTTGATATACATGATCATTTAAGTTGCTCAAGTAAATCTCTGTGCCTATGTGAAATCGTGAATTCAGGTATTTTTGGAGATACATGATCACTTATATGCCTGTGTAAGTTGACTGTGTATAACCCATAAACCCTAGTTTTTACTATAAAAGGACGTGAACTAAGGCAAAACAAGAGGAGTCAAGTTTTTAAGAGATTTTGTGGTAAGACACATATAAAGACGATAGTTCTAATCAATAGATGAGAAAAATATAAAGAATATGTCAAGAGATCTGATAGATAACAACATCTAAGCCTTTTTTTTTCAAAAAGATCCATTAGAAGAAAAAGGGAGATTTAGAGCTATGATTTCTTTATTTTCTAGTTGTTATTCTACATATTTATTTTTTTCTTATGAGTAGGAACTAAACTTATTTAGTTCCTAGGTATGATGAACCCTAAGTTATGATAACAATATAATTTGATCTTTTATTTAAAGCAATTTTATTGATTGATTTATTGCATTTCAATTATACGTGTTATTCTTGTTCTAATATATCTAATACAGTAGTCCATGATTTGAATTTCTATGCTTGAGATTGAAAAATCCCTTTTTGTGAATAGATATACCATAACTAGAAGGAGCTGCATTCAAACCTATAGATAGGTTAATATAAATTCTCTGGCTTAGGGTCAAACTTAATATTAAAATTTACGAATCAATAATTTAATCCTAGGGTTTTAACTAGGAAGATTTTTGTTAATCATCTAATGAACTAGTTGTTAATAGTGTTGAGAACGATATTAATATAAGATAGGAATTTGCATTGACCAATAATCAATAATATAATTGCATGATAAATGGTTAATATTTAAGGATTCTTTGGAGGATTCATTACCTAGTCATAATTATTTGATATTGATTCTTCTTAGTATTTTCCTTGTTCTAAGTTTAATATTGTTTTAAATCTTAGTTTATTAGTTTATTTTAATTTTTAATTGAAATCCATAAATTGATTAAAAGGTTAGATAATAGAAAAAGTGTAATTACTAATACTTATAGTCTTCGTGGGATCGACCTATACTTACCTGTGTTAGTACTGCTACACTATGCACTTGCATTTTTTAACATTAATAATTTCTTAATAAGAAAAGAAAGACTATCAACCAAGTTTTTGGTGCCACTTTTTAGGACTAGTAATATTAAGAAAGCCTAGCTTTAGTTTATCTAACCATTATTTTTGTATTTATTTTATTTTCTTTTCTTTTTGAATTATTCATTTATCTTTTAAACTTCCCAACTTTGACTCTCAGTTTATTGCTTATTGTTAGGATTTGAGATTCATTGCTATAGCCACAACCCACAATGGAAGGATGGAGAGGATAGTATTTTCATAGGATTTATGATATGCCATCACCTATGGCAACATCATAATTATGGAAAGAAAGGTTTGATAATATATTTTCGCAGGCTCAACCAATATTCACGTTATATTGTAACATTTATGGGAGTACCATTGCAATCATAAATGTCAGGCACTAAATTATATATGGAAGTAACCAAGCATGTAAAACTAGTCTCAGAGTGTACTTTATAAGAATACTTATAATTTATAGTGGAGCAACCCTTACACTTATGGATGGAATAATTATGCTTCAACTGAATATTTACAACAACAACACCAAGAAGAGTGACTTACAAATATAATAACGAACTACATTGGCAAAAGTGAAGCTAGTCGACATAAATTGGAAGAGAGATTTTCTTCACCTGAATACATTGAACATAATACAACATATTATTTAAGCTTATTAAAGCCTCAGAGTGAAGAAGAAATGAAGGTCAATTTCATAAATGAAGTTGCATTCTAAAGAGGTGAGGGGGTAACTGCTTCTTTAGAAGAGGATGAGCAGATGATAAAGCAGACAGAGGAAGAAGAAGAAGAGCAAGCATCTATCAAAGAAGAGGAAGTAAAGAAGTAGAAAAACATGATTGAAGAAGAAGAAGAGTAGGAAATCCTTTTTTTAGGAAGAGAAAGTAGAAGAGAGCATAAAGGAGATTAAGGAAGAACAAGAGGACGGGCCAATCGAGGAAACTACTAATGAATCATTAGTAGTCAACTTAACTATGGATAGTTCTTACTTCCCAAAAGAAAAACTATTTAAGTAAACTGAGAATTTAGAGATTTTTATTATTCCTTATTTTATTAACAATTGTTATTGAAATGGGCATTATTGCAGTTAATTGGCTTTATAAATTTGATACATTATGTCCTTATTATAATCTTACAACATGTGGATTATTTAAAGACTCTGAAACCCCTATCTGGAAAAACGTGTGGAAGTAAGCCACTAATCATAAACCCTGGATGATGGTAATGGATGATGGTAAGCATAAAGATATGTCAAGTTAATGATATTAAACAAAGGCTACATGGGAGGTAACCCATAAATTATGATAGTTTTATTATAAATTACACATTATTTTATGTCTATTTTGATGTTTAATATAACATTTTATTAAGTTTTGATGTGTTTTAGGTTAGGAAATTGAGCATTTAGATGATATCTTTCATAATTGTTATGTTAAGGTTTGCATGTTAAGGTTCAAAAATTTGAGAGTAAAATTTTTAATTGTTTAAAATTATTTTTCATGTTGTACATTTATAGAGAGCTACACACCCTCTAGAAACATTTATGTAGCCTTACACAATTAGGCACACAACTGTGTAGCAGACCATGTAAGTTTGCAAAAGGTTACAGGTTAGTGACTTACACGGTTAGCTACATAGTTGTGTAGCAAGTTATGTAAGTACAACCCTTAAATTTGCTTTAATCCCTCATTTTTCTCACTTTCTCTTTTCTCTCTCACTCTCTTATCATTGCCCTCTCAATCTATCATCTAATTTCTTGCAAATTAATGACACCCAAGTATGTAGTCTTGTTGTTTTCACTTGTTTATGCATGAATAATTTGGTGTTTTGCAATTTTAGGGATTTTTTGCCCTAAAAATGCTAGATTTATGATTTTGTCATTAATTATGATTTAATAGTTGAATTTTATCCATACTCATTTGATTTATTGATTCAATTTGATGAATGGCATGAAATTTGGATTGGGATTGTATACTTGTATGATTTTGCTCACTAATTTTTAAAATGTGATGTTTTACATGAAATTAGGATTAATTAATTGTTTATTATAGCTTATTGAAGTTGTTTTATTGTTTAATTTCATTATATTGGCTTTTAGATATATTTAATGTTTAATTTTGCTGATTTTCCGTGATTGTTATATTAGGGTTTTTGATTTCAATTTTAGGGTTAAATTCGCAAATCGATAATTAGTTTAGATTTATTTATTAATTACAATATTCTTAAATATGATTTTATGATTAATTAGGTTATTAGTTAATTTTCTAATTATTTTATTTTATTTTAATTATTTATTTATTTCTTAATTTGTGTTAATCTATTTTTGATTTTTGTGTGTTTCAATTTTTGTTGTTAGTCCGTTTTCATGTTTACTAATTTAGTGAGCAAAAGAAATAAATTTGTTGTAAATTATATGTAAATTTCTCACATTTATTTAAAGTTTTAAGCACTATAACGAGACCATGACACATAAAAGAAGCACCTAGGATGAGACAATAAGGAGAAGGATCATCTAGAGACCTGAGAGGAGCTCGCTTAGTCTAACCACCTAAGCGATCTCTAATGCTACTCTTCAATACGGCAACACATGAGGAGCATTATCAGAGGTTGAAAGAGAAGACATTTGTTATAGGTTGCAACATTAATCGGAAGGCACTGGGGTTGGATTGTTTAGTCCAGTAGGTTCAGGACCTTATTGACATTGGAGCCTGGGCCCCATTCTTTAAGATTATAAAGCCCTTATATTGGGAGTTAACACTTGATGTGCTCTCCATGTTCTTTGTGGAGAAAGGAAGACATAACTGGGACTGGCCAAACAACATTTAGTTTTAGCTGCTAGGGGAGATGGTCTAAATGAGTTACTTAGAATTCTTCGTCTCTCTAGGGTTGTATGACCCAAAGTTCATAGGGACATAAGCTTACGTAAACTTACAAATAGACTTCCCATAGGGGATGTCTTCTTAATAGTTTTGAAGTATAATCAACAATGACAATGACTATGATTTGAGTAGATCTAAGAAATCATGCTGCGACACCTGGCGCCAAGATATATTCATGGATTTTTGAGCCAAACACTGAATAGACGGGGGGATAGCCACGACGTTGTGGACAACTTAAATGTATTTTATGTTTAAATTATTGTTGATTGGAAAAACAAACTATTTGTTTTACGCTAAAAACTGCAAGTATATGGGTCATTACTTATAGTAAAAAGTGGATATCATCCTACAGAGATGGTGCTTAGGCACCACTTAATTCATGTTGTGCTTTGTTCAAAATTCAAATTTAAATAATAAAAACTGAAAAATAAACTAAATCAAACAAACTAGCAATGAATAAATAATGTAACAAAAATGCAAAGAAATTGATTCAAGAATTGTAAAGCGAAAATTTCAACAAAACATAATTAAACTGAGCAGTCACACAGATCACATTTTAAATCCGTTAAGAGAGTTAATCAAGTCAGAAAGAGAGGATTTTACCCATCATTAATGCTAATTTAGCCATTTATGTGTTTATAGGGTGTCATTTGTAAACGATCATAAGGTTGATTACTCTCTCTTGAGTTATAACCACTAAACCCTAAATTGTAAACCCTAATCGAATTATAGAACTTGCTATCTCTCAATTCACAAATTACCCATAATTCTAATTAGTTCCAAAAGCTCTCTAATAAACAATCGAGACTTGCACGAGATCTCTCTCCATGAAATTACCGACTAAATTGATTAAGTGGTCAATTAGATTGCTTAACTCTCATTAATCTGATCTAATCATTTTTATTCGGCTCACCCTCTCAGTTTGTTATTGAAACATGCAAATACATTAATCAATTACAACACTCAAGCCACTAAACACAAAAATAACTAAATCAACATTTACTCAAATTAAAATCCTGAAGGCCAGTTTAAAACATTTTCAACAACCCAAAATCCATTTCCATACAATCTATATTTTATACATTTAAATGAAAAAGGAAATGAAGAGAAAATGGAACTTAGGTTGGACAAATCAGGAAGGCAGCGGCATCAGGACACCACCTAATCTGGGAACAGTGGCATCGAGATCCACTTCTTCTTCCTCCTTCCTCTTTTTCTCTCTCTCTCTTCTTTCTCTCTCTTTTTAGGGTTTCTAATCGGGGCTGATTGTAAAAGCTCCCTTCTAGGGTTACATCATAATGCTTTTATATTCTTTTCCAATTAAGGTAACCCTAGTGTCTTTCTAGGGTTTGAAATGTCCCTCTTAAACTCGAATCCAGAAGCGACCTTGGGTCTGTCTACGCACAGGTCACAATCGTGTTTGGCTCTTTGTCGCAATTCTGGCAAATTACCTACGATTGTGGCCCTATGCTCGAGCTTCTATCACGATGGTGGCATATTTGCCAAGATTATGGCCCTGGGTTATTGCCCGGATCTTCTTCGATTCTCCTCTAACTGTACTGAAACACTAACAAACTCATCATAGCACCTCATACATAAAAAATTAAAGCTCAAATACATGTTCTCACCTAAAAATAATTAAAACACAAATATTTATGAACTAACACAATTCTAACCTAAACAAATACTAAATAGTCAAATTAACAGCTAAACACACATCAAATCACCCACTAAAATATGATGCAATCTACAATCATCTACATCCCCACACTTAAACATTTTCTTGTCCTTAAACAAAAAATCAAATACAACTAATAAAATTATATCACTTCATTTTCACAAAGATTAAAGCATGTAATCCCTAAAACTTTGGCCAACTTAAGTGTAACATACCACTTCCATAGAGCATATACCCAAACATCCAGAGGATATTCGAGAACATACCCTATAAGAATAGCATGTTAGAATAGTCACATTAACTTATTATGGCATCATACATAACACAAGTATTCAAAATGATCAAATCTCCTCATTTCATTCACAAAATAAACTTACTTATATCGTATCATTACAATTTATATCCATATATTTACATTACATAACATTTGAGAGTTTACAACTCCATACAAAATGTTTAACATGAAATGAGAAGCTAAATAGACACATCCTAACTAGACTCCTCAGATATAAGCTTACTAGACCTTTGAGCCATTATTGTTCTCAAAATGACAGTACTAGAATTCTACTTGGTTGCCTTATAAACTAGAACTCCCTTATACCTGAAAATCAACGTTGCAATTTTGATGAGTTTACGAACTCAGTGAGTGAACCATCATCTATGTGCTCACTCCAGTCAGAACACAAAGTCAAGTATATAACCAAATTTAAAAAGTTCAACACATCATCCAGTATCAGATCCCACATAACATTTTGTCATATTTCATCAAGTACAAGTACAACATGCATACAAACATTTCATAACACTATTTTAGAACAATCCATTAATTCATCTCAATCATTCATAGGATACATGTAACGTTATATCTATACAAATGCATATGTGACTCCATTTGCATTTTATTTTGTTGTGACTGAGTGCCTATTTACCGTCTCGTACCCATTGTAGATATCGGGATCATTGCATTTATAGTCTTGTATCTATTGTAGATACCGGGCTCATTATTAACTAAGTATGTGGCTCTTTGTGCACAATTCCTGAGCTTAAAGCTTTTTTTTCTCACGTTGGTCACTCTAATCACAACTCCTTTATCTAATCATACATATCAATGTAATGGAATTCATCAATTCACATAATATGCTATTGATACTTTTCATTCAATGTGCTCATGTCATTTATCACATTATTCGTTCCTGAGTCTGGCATTCAATATTCAGTTGAGTATACATTCCATATTACAAATGCAATTTGAAAACACTTCCAATACATTCCCGAATATCAAACTCTGCGGACCAATAATGTCCAGAATTATCACAATCATATACATAACCATTCAATAACTAAAATTTAAACAAAAACAAATCAATCATAGTGAGAAACATCTAGGTTAATTCGTAGTACGCTCCAGAAAGCTATTGCCTTGATGATCTGACAATGTCTGGATGCTGACGATCAACTTGTGCTTCTTTAGTCATATAATTCACACATATTTTACACATTACTTAGTTGATCAATCATACGATTATTCACTCATGCACATGTATATGTGTCATGTTTAATGCATGCTCAATTGAATTTCGGGGTATGTATTTTTATACATAGATTTTGACTATTCAATTTATGCTTATACACCCTAAGACCATTCAATCATTATATTTTGTATACTAATATTTTGAAATAAGGTTTGTACCTTTAAGTTAACTTGATTCACTCTAAATTCATCAACCATACTTTACACTTATCCTTGAACACTTTCATGATTAAGAAGCCTCATATAACACACACACAATTGTTACTTTAAATTTGGAATTTCAACAAGCTAGATCTATACATTCACCAAACTTTTTTCAGCAATATATATTCATACATTTACCCAATTCTCATTCATAATTACCCCATGTTCTTCAATGCTCATTCATCCATACCTTATACATATTACTCATGTTCTTAAGATCATGTTTGCATTAAAAGAACACATTTATTCCTT
>JANIIA010000001.1:8780517-8790822 GCA_027478495.1 Erythroxylum alaternifolium
CTCAGGTGTAGAACAAGAAGATAATTGATCCTTGCAAGCTTTGGCAAACACCAAGATAGCTACCTTTTGTAACTAAGTTAGTTCGACTATATGCTTGATACGCTTTATAAGCATATCAAGCATAAGCAACCATTTATATTTTGTATTATGTTATTAATGTGACCTTTGATATGTAATTAAAGCTATGTACAAACTCTGTTTTGATTAAACAATGAAAGTAAGAGTTGAAGAATTTCCCTTCTATACATGTTCAAAACTATCTTTTTTTGTTGGGTTGTTAATTGTTGTTGGAAATGAAATAGTATGTGGATACATGACCTTGTATAGATTTAAAACAAATCTTTATGCTGGGAGTCAATTATGTACCTTTAGTTTTTGTTGGATCTGGGTTTTTGGAATACGTAAAAGCTCGTAATAGGCAAAAAAAGAAAAGGGGGACACCTCTGCAGCACTACCTTGGACAAAATTAGTGATTCTAACTTTCACGAATAAACTTTATTAATTAGGCAAAATTGGACAAAGTTGTCTACAGGAAAATTGTAGTTCGTCCTCTTAGCTTTCTAAAAGCATATCGTATGAAACTTTTGGACTCCAGACGAAAGAGATATGGCCTTTACATGATAATGTCACGAGCGCTGGCAAAGGCCATAGCGCCATCCCTAATAGAAATTATGCCTTGATTTCAACGATTAAATTGTATTGATGTAGGTTGAATTAGACAAAGTTGTCTTCATAAAAGTTGTAGCTTATCCTCTTAGCTTTTCAATGGTATAAAGTTTTTAATTTTTGGAAATTATAATTAAAAAATATAATTTTTACGAGTTTGAGTAACATAACCCTTCACTCGGGGTGCACAATCATAAACTAGCACGATCGTGACAGGACCCCTCACTTATAGGAGTGCATGATCGTGCTTGTGCACGAGCGTGATAGGCAAACTTGCCAAAATCAGAATAAACATGGGCTTTTAAGTGCTTCCAGCCTTCTTCTCACTTTATCTTCACCTAATCCTCTCTTAATGTAGCCATGAAATATGTACTAAGACCCGGGCCCAACACTTGCCATACAATAGAGATGCATTTACGCGTTAGGGCTCGTAAGGCGAGCATCGATGTGCTCGTGAGCACTATATGCTTGCCCCAACCACTCGTAGTGATGACGTCGTGTTGACGTCAATGCACAGTGTTGTTCTGACATCAACGCTACAATATTACTGACATTAGCACCAAAAAAAGGGGAAAATTTAGAATTCCCTTAATGGTGCCTTGAGTCCTTTTAGGTCAATTTCTTGGTCGAGGGAATTTTCAAAGTGATTTTCCAATTTTTCTAGATTTATTACGTGAGTAATTGGATTCATAAAAAGGTTTTAAAGCTTTTTAAAGCAAATTTTGAGCAAATTTTCATGCTCCGAACTGCACATAAGGGAGACACTTAAGGTTTCGTGTCTCATGTGGTAGGTTTAGTATTCAGGAAAACACAATATTTGCTCTAATAAAGGTTTTTAAGATAAAAGTCTCAAATAAAGCTTAAAGATAATGTTTTCAGTACCAGTATGTGATTATTTGACTGTGCATTTGGTTTTTGCATTATTGTTGATTTTCACGTACATAATGCCCATATAGAATGTTTGGATAACAGAAGAATGTATCCCTTGTGATTGTGGACCTTCTAAGGTACTGATGAGGATGCAGTCACCAAATTGACCTTTCAAGTCAATCTTTTAGATTGTTCAACTTACATGTCTGGGGATGTCTCTGGTCATACTTTCGGTTATTTTGCCCAAAAGTGTTGGCCTTACATAGGATTTAAAGATGCACATAAAGGCATTAGATGGAGGAAAGTCATTGTTTAAATGATCTATTCACCCAAAGATGGTAGTGTCATGAGAGTTGATGATTTATACTCTAACCGCTTTTATGTGGAGGTCTAATTACATATATTATGTATTCATACCAAAGGTGTTTCATAATATGTGTGATCAAATTCTCAGTATAGATATCGTTTTAATGCTTTAGGTATCATTGTTATCCTGCATTTATATTGATCTTTACATTGTCTTTCTATTTTGCAGTCACCTTTTATATAAACAACAATGCTATCACAATTGAAACCTTAATTGGTTTCAATTTCAAGAAGTGGAAGAAGGATGTTGAGTTTGCTCTAAAGATGACCGACATCAACATAACAATGCTGGTTGAGAGACCTTCTCCATTTACTAATCTCAGCTCAAAAGCTAATAAGGCAGCTATGGCAATATAGAAGCAGTCAAATAGGATGTGTTATTTGACCATCAAGTGATCAATCCCATATCATCTACTAAGTAGATTACCAGACACAATCACAGCAAAGGAGTTTATGGATAATATTTTCCAGAGGTACAAGGTGTCTTCCCATGTGGAGCAGAGCACCTTGATTAAAAAGTTATTCTCCATAAGGTACACAGAAGAAGGAGGTGTCAGAAAGTATATCATCAAGATGGTTTACCTTTAAAGTAAATTGAAGGCACTGGATGTACCCATTCCTGACACACTCATAGTGCATCAGGCACTTAATACTCTCCCACGAGAGTTTAAGATGTTAACGACATAATACATCTTGCAGGATGAGGTTTGGGACATCAATGCCCTGATTTCTCGATGTGATACAACTAAGGAGAAGCTTAAGAGTTCTCCTCATACAGCCCTGTATACAGCCACTAAAGGTAAGGAGAAGGCGAAGCCCCAACAATCTAAGGGTAATGGTAAGAAATCCAAACCCTTTCTACTGGACAATCTAGTATTGCCAAGGGCCTATACGATATGAAAAGTATGAGGTGCTTCTTCTGTTAGAAGAAGGGACATAAGAAATCTGATTACTCGAAGTACAAACTTTGGGAGGTTAAACAGGAACTATCAGGTAACTTCTCGGCCTATATGATTCATGAATCCAACTTAGTTATAGCTCCATCAAGTTCTTGGTAGCTGGATAGTGGAGTTTTTATCATGTTACTTCCACAATGCAGGGGTTCAAATCTATGAAAAAGACGACTAAAGGAAAGTAGAAGTTGATGGTCGACAGTAACAAAGAGATGGATGCTCTGTATGTAGGGGATGTAGGTTTGAACCTCAATACGAGATTTGTACTGATTTTACGAGACACATTTTATATATTGTCTTTTAGACATAATATGTTCTTTGTATTAGTTTTGGATAAAGAGGGTTATCATTTTATTTTTAATACTTCAGTTGTAAATATTTCTATCAATACAAGACATATCGAAACCACCTTCTTATCCTGCAGATTATATAAAATATGTCTTACCCCTAACAAAATATAGGCTTCTTCTTGTATTGTTGAACCTATTACTCGTAAGAGAGCCTTCATAAAGGAAACATCATACATGTTATGGCATAAGCTCCTTGGCCACATTTCTAAGGAAAGGGTTAAGAGATTGATAAAGGATAACATTATCCCAACTTTAGACTTCGGTGATCTAGAAACATGTATTGATTATTGCAGGGGTAAGTTGACTGAGATAAAGAAAAATGGGCCAATTCATGCTTTTGGTTTATTGGACCTCATACATATAGATGTTCGTGATCCCTATACAGTCACGTTATATAATGCTAGATATTTTCTGATGTTTATAGACGATTATTCCTACTACAGTTATGTGTTCTTACTTAAGGAAAAGTTTAAAGTTATTGATAAGTTCAAGATCTTTAAGACTGAGGTTGAGAACCAATTGGAAAAATTAATAAAGATTATCAGATCTAATCGGGGAGGGGAATACTAAAGTAGACATGGGGTTGTAGGATAAGCAAAGGATTTGTTTACCAGGTATTTGGAATCAATTGGAATAATGACTCAGTTCACTATGCCAAGTAGTCTTGAGCAAAATGGTATGACCGAACGACGCAATCACACCCTAAATAACATGATGAGGTCAATGTAGAGCAGGACTAACCTACCCGAATACCTTTGGAGCGAAACCACCAAGACGATATTATATATCTTAAATAGAGTCCTAAGTAAGTCAATACCTAAGATGCCTTTTGAACTCTGGATTGGTAGGAAACTAAGCCTTGTACACATTCGTATGTAGGGTCGCCCTGTTGGAGTGCGGTTATATAATCCTGATGAGAGTAAATTACAACCTCGTTCCATTCATTGCTATCTAGTAAGATATCTCAACCACTCTAAGGGCTAAAGATTTTACTATAGAGAAAGAGAGGTCAGAATAGTGGAATCATAAACGGCTAAGTTTCTAAAATATGATGTCCATGATAAGGGTGATTGCACCCTCCAGGAGATAGCAGGACGAATACTATGATCATTTCGTATCCACCACTCATACAGTTAGATCCAGTGGATCAAGGTTTGAGTACCATGCTTGTGTAGGCACAAAAACCTATACCTATTCAAAACAAGGTTCTTGGGGTACGAGAACCTATGTAGTTTCGAGATATACCAGAGAAGACGACCTGTTATCTCATTAGATTATATAGTCTTTTTGGGTGAGCAAGACTATGATATAGGACTTATTATAGATCCTGATACTTTTACAAAAGTGGTTTATGGACACTATACAAACTTGTGGTAGCAAGCGATGAAGGAAGAGATGTAATCTATAAGGCACATTAAGGTATAGAAGCTGGTTGATTTACTTTAACATTACGAACCTGTCAGTTATAAGTGGCTATTTATGACCAAGAAGGATACACAGGGTCAAGTTGAGCAGTTTAAGGAGTGATTAGTTGCCAGGGGATTTGGTCAAAGAAAAGGAGTTGACTTCAATGTTACCTTGTCTCCTATATCCTCGAATGATACATTTAGAGTGATTATGCAATAGTAGCTCATTATGACATGGAGCTATATTAGATGGACACTAAAACTGCTTTCTTGAATGATGACCTTTATAAGGAGGTCTCTATGGAGCAACCTGAAGGATTTCAGGATCAAGGTGTAATTAACAAAGTTTGAAAGTTGATAAAATCAATATACAGTCTGAAACAGGTTTCTAGACAATGGTAACTAAAGTTTGATAAGGTTTTGACCTCTTTCGATTTTGTAGAAAACAAAGTTGAAAGATGCTTATACTATAAGGTTAGGGGGAGCTAGGTCATCTTCCTACTATTATATATGGATGACATATTGCTCGCGTCTAATGACTTGACCATGTTGCATGAAGTTAAGCAACTTTTGGCCAAGTATTTTTGCATAAAGGACATCAGTGAAGCATCTTTTTTTCTCGATATACAAATTCACTGAGATAGATCTCAATACTCATTAAGCCTATCACAAAGAGCATACATTGAGCGAGTGTTACAAAGGTTTAATATGGTTAACTGTAGACCTGTTGTAACACATATCTCTCATGGTAAGAGATTATCTTTAGCACAGTGTCTAAAGAATGAAGTTGAGAGAGAGGCTATAAGGAATGTTCCGTATTTTAGTGCAGTTGGTAGCCTGATGTATGCTTAGGTATGCACTAGACTGGACATTGCATTTGCTGTTAGACTTTTAGGTCAAATCTAGTTAACCCATGTATAGACCATTGGAATGCAGTTAAGTGAGTGTTGAGATACCTAAAGGGTACCAAGGATTATACATTGACATATAGGAAGGTCAACGAATTAAACCCCAAAGGATATATAGACTCTGATTTTGTTATGTGTCCAGATAATCATAAATCAACTTCAGGGGATACATTTTTCTGTTGGCAAATAGTGCAGTATTGTGGAAGAGTATTAAGCAGACACCAGTAACTTCCTCAACCATGCACGTAGAGTTTGTTGCATGCTTTGGAGCTGCTACACTGGTAGTTTGACTCAGAAACTTGATTTTTGAGTTGTCTATCATAGATTCAATAGCTAGACTCATTCAGTTGTACTGTGACAATCTTGCTTTATTTTTGTTTAGTAACAACAATAAAAATATCATTGGGTCTAAGCATTTGGAGGTCAAATATTTGAACATAAAGGAGTGGATTCAGAAAGGTAACGTCGAAGTGGAGTATATTAGGACTAAGGAGATGTTAGCCAATCTATTAAGGAAAGGACTTTGCCCACTAGTGTTTGTTAAACATATATCTAGTATGGGCGTGTTGAGCTCCTCAGAAAATAGTAGTTACAGATTATTGTACTTGCTCCTTATATGTTTATTCATTTTGATGTATTATGACGTTATGGTTATTTATTAATATAGATGATCAGCTTTTTATCCTTAGTAATAACTATTCTTGTGTATACTCATAATACATACAAAAGTCTTAAGATTTATATCAATCTTAAGCATTTTAAAGGTTATTAGGCATATATACAGATTGACCTTGAACCTATGTCATTTAGACACATACAGTTTAGTACAGATATTCCATAAATTTCACATGACATAGGAGGCTATATTGACCTTGAGTCAATGTCATTTAGACACATACAGTTTAGTATAGATATCTATAAATTTAACATGACATAGGAGGATATAAGGTTTAATCTCATAAAGGTTCTCTAATATAGTTTAACATTCAGTTAGAGGATATGGGGGTTTTCTTTAATATTGTTAGCATTCGGTGAGAGAAAACAAGTTTTCTCTAATGTTGTTTAGCATTTGGTAAGAGAAAACATGATTTCTCTGCTGTGGTTTAGCATATGCAGTTTAGTATAAAGTTGGAGAAATCGAGACCTACAAACAAAGATGATACATGCTAGATCATACAGGTATCATGATAATTTGCCGCACTTCATTTTCCCATTCATGTTAATAAGATATTCGATATTCGTGATTATATTGGACATATGTCACACATGACATATGTGTTTGATATTTTTCGGTATCGAAAGCCTCGCAGGACGTAATGTGGACTTTCATTATCTTTAGATCAAATGTTTCTAACTTTTAAATTTGATATCAATACAGTAGCGTGACTTAATTGAGTTTTCAACCTGTTTTTTTAACTTGAGTAGCGTGATTTAATTGAGTTTTAAACTGTTTTTTTAACTTGAGTCAAAAATGCATTGATAACTGTCCAAGGGAGAGAATGTTGGATAATTTAGACATTTCTCATAAACTTGGACAACCATTAATTGTATTTTTCCGTTTTTCAATTACTTATCGGTTAAGTTACATAATTTGATCTAGATAAAGTTAATAAATTGGCCCAATAAATAATCTAAGTCAATAGGTCGAAGTCCAAGAGGAAAATGAATCCTGATTAGTGTGATGGACCAGACTCGTATTGGCCTGTGATGGGGAAGCTCAATATGGAAGCTATATATAAATGTTAAGATCTCCTGCAGTTGCTTATATATCATTTGTAAGCATACATATTCTCTAACCCGTTAAGAATACTTACGTTTTGAAAAAACTATATAGAGATGTTAACCACGCGTTGATGAATGATTCTCGTTAAGATCTCAGAAGATCGGAGTTCATTTTGGACACGAAAACTACTTCGAAGGAATAAAACCAAAATCAAGTATTCCGTATTTTATTCATTTATCACCCTTTTACGAACGATCCGGGACATATAATAAGGTCCATATTATGTGTTACACTTTTAGCGTAATTCTATCCAGCACCTTACCATTCCACTTGGTTTAAGCCCATATTTGCCTGAAGGGATAGGCTGCACGTTTGTTTAGCCAAAAAAAAAAAAACGAGTGTGTTCTACCTTTTAGGTCCTTTTTGAAGGAGTTTAATTGGAGGGTAAACAACATCATCAATCAAGGTAGAAGAGAAGTGTTTAGGCGTAGAATTAGAAGATTTAGCAAACACAATCTTATTCTAAATTTTGTCACAAATGATTCTTTAATAAAGGGGAAGTGGTTCAGCACTGCTTCTAAAGGAGTAGAGCCTCCCTTAGAGGTAGCCACAAAGCTCCCCAAGTAAGAAAATATCTGAAGAAAGCATCAAAAAATGCCCAAACATTTGCTTCAAAGTTACTGTCCACACCTAGATTACTGTTCATCCATGAGAGAGCTATTCATCTTTTCAGGAAATTTTGTTTGTGAAGTAGTCAAGGGTTTAAGGGGAATAAAGAAGGTAACGTTATCGAGGATGGGGAAGGCTACGGGGATGGCAAGATGCTTTAGTAGTGCTTCAAAGTTACTGTTTACACCCAAATTACTGTTCGTCGGTGAGAGAGTTGTTCTTCATTTTAGGAAAGTTTGTTTAAGGTAGTTAAGGGTTTAAAAGGAAGCTGTCGGATATAAAAATCATAGACATACTCATATAGAATATTTCGCATATTTGATTAGGTAGGCTTTAAGATTGAACGTAAAACTACTACTGACTTTGTGTTTTTGGTTGAGGAAACTCTCTCACAAAAAAGTAAGAAGCAACATGTCAGGTCTAGATCTAGCACAAAATCTAAACATGGAGCTATGATAAAATCATCATTGAGATAATGTGAATAAATAAGCTCTTAAAATAAATTGATCCTCAAGCTTCACTACCAACAAAGTTATGGCCTAATAATCTAAGTTGCTTTACATATATTGCTTCTAATCTTGTATTTCATGATCGAACTAAATGTGCTGAGATAAGTTATCACTTCATTTGTGAAAGAGTACAACAAAGCTTTCTCTACAAAAAATGTCAAATTTGAAAAATAACTTGAGGATATTTTCACAAAAACTCTTCATTTTCTTACAAGGAGAACTCGTTAGAATCCAAGCCTCAAGATAAAAGAACATCACATGAAAAAGCAAACTCTTCGATAACCTCATAAACTCTATCAATGGGGTAAAGAGGAAACCCTGTTCCTTGATATACAAGATATACACTGCTCTCATGCTAAATAATAGAAAAAAAAAGTCAAAAAAAAAAAAGGAAAAGCAGAAAAAAGACGGAAATCTACGAGATTCACACTATCAATAAGAAAACTCATGACCTCTAACTGATATGTACTTCTTGACCCATATAGCAATATCCTCTGCACAAGCTCTGGCTTGTGGTGTTTGGAGAAGCACATCAAGAGTAGCAAACTCGTGTACTGTGTCCTTATAATCAAGAAGTGGTGCATCAACGTGAGCTTTCCTTAACTCCTCTGAGTAAGCAATGGCCCGGTCTCTCATAAAATCATGCTGTGCCACAACTATTAGTGAAGGAGGCATACACTGTAGAGGTGGCTGTCCTCTGGGGGAAAGAGGGTTGGCAGCTGGATGATCAAGGTTGAACTCTTCCTCGGGTAAGAAGTGTTTCCAAGCTAGAATGCACATGGCCTTCTCATAGAAGTATGAGTTTGCCAACTTAAGCTCAGATCTTGTAGGAGTGCTTCCTAAGAAGAAAGGATACATCAATACTTGTGCCACGACCTTTACAGGGTTCAATACCTTGCCTTCCTCAACTGCCTCCTGTGCCAAGAAATTAGCTATGTTTGCACCAGAGCTTTCCCCAAGAAGCACACATCTGTTTGGTAACAAAAGCAAGGTAGTGAATATCACATAAAACGAACAGAAATTAAACATAAGGGTGAACAAGTTTTCCTTAGTGATCAGACAAGATTTGCACTGATAATCCTAAAACTTTTTTAGGACCACAGCAGTTTTTATGAGGAAATTTCTCCATTTTTAAATCTTAAGATATCTCAAAAATGTCTCCCCTTGGCTCCTAACATAGTTGATGCAAATATAATTCCTGATATGTAACTTGGCACCAACAAGTTATCCTTTAATTTACCCTTTACTATATATCGATGCCAAGTAACAATATGTTTGGTCAAATCAAAGCTTATGTTGCGACACACCTTAAATCAGAGAAGAAAGATATGTGATGGTGTTATAAGACCTTTAGTGTAATCAACTCACCACACAAAGCAGCCTAAGAATGAAAAGCTCACCGCGATACCCTTAGTGGCACCATAGAATTGCCATATTACACCATCACGAAAACTGCAATAATAATTGGAGTAAAACGACTCTAAAGGATGTAGCTATTTGGTAAGTTAAAAGCTTGGAAATAGCAGTGTAAAATCGATAGGTATTTCACAGAAATACGATTACTTTGGTATACAAAATTCAACAATTCCATCTCAATTTTCAGTCACAAACAATCCTTTTGTTTTAACAGGGACGATTAAAAACAACTCTTATTGAGAATAAAAAGTAAACTGTTTTACAAGCAACAAGTAGAGTGAATTATAAGACACTGCAAACAAAAAGATGAATCTTTAAGTATTTTAATCAACAAGCAATCCTAAGGAGACGAGACTTCAAACTGAAAGTTCTCATGGTTAGATCGTATTGAAGTATAGGTTATTCATAATATAGGAAATGACTAAACGAACTAAATAGTATAACATAAGATAATTTACATTTTAACAAA
>JANIIA010000001.1:8790922-8805597 GCA_027478495.1 Erythroxylum alaternifolium
GCAACCCGAATTATCTCTAACTAATAACAAAACAACTGCATTTTTTTTATTATTTACCAACAATAACACATTTAAACGAACTAAATAGTATAACATAAGATAATTTACATTTTAACAAAACAAATAGGAATACCTTGAAGGATCACCATGAGCAGCCAACCAAGGCTCAAGCATAGAAGCACCAAAACTATCAAAAATCCCATTTTTAACACCAAATCTCCTACAACTTTGCAAGTTAGCTTGCTTTGCCAGCCAATGTAAAACCTTTAAACCATCATCAAAAGCCCCAGGGTACTTGGTCTCCGGAGCCAACCTATAACCAACTGCAACAACTATCACATCACACAACTTCGCCATTCTCCGGCAAAACAAGTCATTGGCAGTCGACACATTGCTTCCACTTACAAACCCACCTCCATGTAACTGAATCATAACTGGTAACCTCCGACCAGGCTTACTACCGCTCTCCGGTGGCGAGTATCCTCCGTAAACCGGTAAGCCGAAGTCATCTTTACCGCCATTAACCACCAGCGAACCGACCGCAGTTTCTGGTAGAAAGATCCTAAGCGAGAGAGAAGATAAAGGGTCGATGTGAATGTCCTTGGTGGCGACGCCGTCGACGAAGGAGGGGTTGCTGGGTGCGACGGACTCATGGGTCCGGCTCGAGATTCCAAAAGGATTTAAAGAAGCTTGCGTATCCAAGCTTTGTAAGAAATGTTTATGGTGGTACTTGAAGAGCGCAGAGTAGAGTCTCACGAACAAACTTGGCATTTTCAGAGTAGGAACATGAAAAACGAAGACACAAGAAGAGATTTGAGAAATCATGCCATAAAGATTTCAACTCTCTGCGTTTTGAGGGTCTTACCAGACGCCACGGGTGACGACAGAGAGAGTTGAATTCAAAATCTTGAAGGCGCGTGGGAATCGGCAGAACGAAGAGTCAGAGAGATGCAACAATGGTGGAAGCTTCTGATCTTTGACGATGGTGGGAAATAGATCTATGAAATATTTAAAAAATTACAAAAAATTGAGAGACAGTCAAGCCATTCTAGATTCTAGTTGATATCATATCATTATTGATTTTGATTTGAACTTATCCTTAAATAGATAAATTTATATTCTTGCAGACGTACCCAACCACTAATTTTTAATTTTAATGACTAACTTCTAAATAATTTAGCAATTAGTTTCAAAAAATAATTTAGTATGGAAAATTAACAAGGACAAAAACTAGACGTTTTTTCCGTTTAAAATTTAAGACCGATCTTGTTACCAAAGCAGATGCTAGAAAGGGTCTTAAAATAAATGTTCTGATAATGCATAATATTATATGTTCTAAAGGTAGAAATTAGTTCATTATATTTAAATATCATTATTTATATTAAAATTATAAAAATTTACAAACTTTATCTTTTTTGCAATAATAACTATAACTATTAAAAGTAAAAACAAAATGCTTAAACTTTTAATATGTAGTTATAATAGTTTATTATTAACTCCAAACTTAACAATATTGTCATGATACACCAAGTCAATATAACCCCAGTGACAAATACGTAATTACTAATATCTACATTAGATAGTCGCAATATAAAAATATATAAAAAAAAGGTTACACTCTTTGTAGGTCAATTGAAAAACTCACCCCCTCCGTTATTTGTAACCTAAGCAACAATAACCATCAAATCCTTAAGTTACCATAGTCATGATCACACAATTGCATAGCTACACGATAATTGTTAGACCTCTAAGTTGTGATTGCGGAATCGTGCAGGCATTGGCAAGTCTTGACTAGTGTTCGACGTACAGAATAACAAAACAACGTAAGGACTTGCAAGGAAGTAAGGACGAAAAGAGCAATGTCAAAAGTTGACATGCATTGGTGCATATTGGCGGAAATCTTCGAAGAGATGCAAGATTCAGATGTGAGACCAAAAGAGGCTTGAGATGGACATCGAGTAAAAAGTTAGCTGGATTACACGCATGAAGGGAATATGCGAGAGTTCTAAGGTGACTTAGCAAGTAAATCAAGACTGGAGCTAGTTTTAGGAGAGTTTCTGTAATATTCCATTTCCATATTAAGGGTTAGAATTGTAGATTTCCATAACTGAGAAATAGCAATGAGATATTAGAAAAATGCATTTCATGCTCATGTATAGTGTTAGCATATACGCACGTGAATATTGAGTTTTTGCGCATGAAAATAATTGTACATGTATTCATAGACATTCTAGGTATAATTGATTTATAATTGAATTGTGAATGTGATTTTGTTGAGAATTATGACTTTTATATGTTGAAAATTGATTTGGAAAGTGTATTTAGTAATTTAGAATTTTTTGAGAATTTTAGAAAATTTTATGAAAATTTTGGTAATTTTGGACTAGGAAAAATGTCAAGTGGCAAGACAATTGATACATAGCAGTAGAATTAAGATTCAACTGGCATTGAAAATTTTTATAAATGACATTTAGGTTTAATGACATATATCATTAAAATTTGGAGACAATTAGAGTAGAAATTGGAGTTGATTAGACAAATTGAATGAGAAAACCTAAGTGAACCTATAAGGAGATGACAAATGGCAAGTGAAAATATCACTTGCCAAATCATGTCTTAAAACCCACGATGCTTTCTAATTGAAAGATCAAGTTTAGTGTTTTGTTTTACTTCTCTTCTTCCCATTTTTATGGCCTTCTCTTCTCCTTCTTCATGAAGTGTGTTGTCAACCATCATCAACATCTTTTAATTTCTACCTCCATTTTATTATTCCTTTCATTTACTACAAGAAAACACAACCAAATCCACCCTAGAATGATGATGGCCGTCAAATACATGGGGTAGCTAGGTTGGTGTGTTTTTGAAGGATTTGAAGCTAAATCAAGTAAGTGATGCTTTAATCTCCATGGGTTAGTGTAAATGGGACTTTATGATGAGTAATTTGAGGTTTTGTTTTGAATATGAAATTCCTTGGGTAAATTCGTGGTTGTTTGATTTATAAAGAGATTTTTTTCAAAACAACTGAATTTAGTGAGCTAACATTATTCATGACTTAATGATGTGGGTGAATGAAGATGTAATGGAATTATGTTTTACTTTGGTTTTGTTAAATGGTAGGTGTAAAAATGTGATAAATGAATGAATGAATTTTTGCCTTGTTTTGTATTGATGATGGGTTAGAGCTAGCATGGTCATAAAAATGGGGTTGGAAGAGTGATGATTTATTAATAATTGATAAGTTGTTGTTGCTGTTGAGATGAATTTTTTTTAGACAGAAAGGTCATTATGATGAATGTATATATGATATGTTTTGTTTTTGGTGTATATGATCAAGCATGAATTTTGAATTGTGTATAGATGATCTTGAACTATAATTGGAGTATAATTGAAGAGGAAATGATGTGGATATAAGTTAGAAATGATAGACTAAGAAAAAGAGATGAATTAGGATGAAATTGATGATGAAGTGTGTTAGAAATGTGTTAGACGTAGTGTTTCTAAAGAACATTCATCTATATTTTTGACATATCTTGACCTACGGATATCCAAATAGAATGATTGTTGATTTATATTAAACTAGAGATGAATGGCTACAATTGTAATGAAGCAATCGAGTTTGAATTGTCTCTAAGAGTGTTGAAATTTGTCTTGAAATTTAGTTTAGGATTATGTCTCTATTTCTAAACAGTATGTAGTAAATTATGTATAACTTTCCAAATCCTGAACCAAATTGTATGAACTTAGGTTCTTTAAGAAGACTTTGCCTAAAAACCTCATTTTCTATTTGTAAAATGGAAGTGAAGTTTGGATATAAAAAAAAAAAGGAGTGCAGTGGGTAGTACTCCAACCTCAATCCAAATGACGCGATTCTTGATTCAGATTAAACTAGAGACATAATTCTACAATTTTCTTGAAGAAGTCTAAATTTAATTCTGTCTCTAAGACTTTCAAAATCTGGTGCAAAATTGAGTCTTGATTGAGGTTGGAGTACTACCCGATACAGAAATTATATCTTGATGTTTTCATAAAAATTGAATGGATATAAGCTGAATCAATCAAAGGTATCTTCACAAAATTTGTAGTCCATTCTCTTATCTTTCAATTGGTATTAACTTTGTAATTTTTAGATATCTAAGTTGAAAGTTATGATTTACGATTTGAGGGTATGATCATGAACTAGCCAAAATTTCAATTATACACAGTCTATTGTATTGTGAGCATAACTCATAGGATACTGAACCAAATTGAATAATCTTGGCGTCAATAGAAACTTAAGACAATGGGGAACAATTTTTGAGAAGAAAGTATCTCAAATGACTTCATTTTTTTGGTCAAAAAAAACTTGGAAAGTTGACCTGAAAGTTGTTATAGAAAAAATCCGAATTTAATGCAATGAGTTATGAATTTCGATTTTTATGGTTTTATTGAGGTATAAATCATAAGTATAAATGATAATTATGTGAGTTTGAAAATATGAATGATTACTTGACTAGAATAATGGAAAGATACTCGGGATTGTCATTGAGCATGCATTATGCACAACACATACACATATGTATCTGATTGGGCGTTCATATGATTGTACAATTAATAATGTATGTAAATGTGTATTACATGATGTTGATACACAGGATAAAATGTCCACATCTAGATGCTTCCAAATCATAAAAGCTAATGCTAATTTGGAGCGTACTATGGTAACCAACACGGTCTCACTCAATTAATTATTTATTTTATATTATGTTTGAATTATCGAATAAAAATGATTTGATTGTGCTGATTCCGGACAATAAAGGTCCGATGATTCTGATGAATGAATGTGATATTTGAAGTGCTCCTTACATGTGAATATGATGAAATAAATGTGTTTTCTCAACTTAAATGTTGAATGTTAGACGAAGGTCTGATGACATGTGAAAGTGAATGTGTAAGGTGAAATAAAGTGACGGATTGAGCATATATGACTGATGCATTTCATTACATGAATGCATAATAATGTAAAGGTTGTTGTGACTGGAGTAGACACCGAAAAAAGAGCTTAAAGCTCAGAAAGTGATTAAGAACCAAAGGCTCACTATGTAAAATAAGCCATGTATCCGCAACAGATAAGGGACAGTTATTAATGAGCCCGGTATCCATAATGGGTGCGGGACAGTTATAAGCACTCGAACACAATAATAACAATTGAAAGTGAGTCTCATGAGCATTGCATATGTATTTGATATGTATTTGTAAATGATTGAAATGCACTGTTTGAATGGTTCAAATGTGAAATGTGAAATAAGTGAATAAGGTGTTAATTGATGCGACATGATGAATTAATGTAGTGATGAAAGTTATGTGATACTTTATGCAAAATGCAAAGATGTGAATTACATGTTATGTGTATTTATGTGATGAATGAATTGAGTGAACCATCGATGATGTTTACTTCATCCTAGTTCGTAAAACTCACCTAAAATTTGCAATATTTTTTAGGCTCAGAAGAATTATCCTATTAGGCTAACGGGAGTACAGACGATGCATTTAAGTAAGAGATAGAGGTTGGGATCAGTTCGCATCTGCATTTGTACTTTCTTATTTTTGTATCAATTTGTATATTCTGCGATTTTTGTACAATGTGTATTTGAGCATTCTGTTTATAATAACTTTTGAAATAGGAAATGTTTGTGAATGATTTGTGTTGTAAAAAAAATTGTACCGAGTTTCAAGCGTTTGATTGTTCTAGCATGCCATCCTTGTGGGGTACGCACTCAGATATCACTCAGGATGTCAGGTATGTGTCTTACAAGAGTGGGGTGCTACAGTTTCAAACCTTGTAAGAGCTGACTTGGCTAAGGCTAAGTTCTTAATGGATTAAGGACTTAGTGTGTGCTCAAGTGGACAAACCATGGCTAATGGAGTTGGCATGGGTAAGTATTGGACGGACCAGTGTGCTATTGACTTGGATGACTTATCATCAACGGATAGAGATGAGGAGATCTTGGATGATGTGGTAGATAAGATCATGGTAGATGAACATCAGTTCTTAAAGATAAAGATCATATAGAAAGATCATTTAAAGATAAAGGAGATCTTTATGGATATGGATAGATCATTCCTCGATATATGTAATCTTTTTATCTTGTTATTATGATGTAGCTTAATCCGATTAGATAGGGTCCTAATTGGATGGATATGTCATCTACTAGTTAGTTTGATATAATCTGATAAGGATAAGATATGATAAGATTGTGATCTTAGCTAGTAGGGTTCTATTAGGATTCTAAGTTAGTCATTTAGAGGTGCCTATAAATTTCTCATTTGAGCCTTGCTCTTCTTAGAGAAGGGAGTGTGAGATAGACACTCTGAACAGTGAATGTGGGAGACACTTAGAGATTGAAAGAGTATTCCTTTGTATACTTTAAAGGAAGTAATGAAGGTTGGCTTTTTAGCTGTACCTCTTTCTTGTGTTCTTTTGTTGCCATGATTATTTAGTTCTTTTGCAGTTTTCTTGCAAGGGTATGAAAGCGAAACACTACGAGGGTCGTGAGGTATTCGAGATCAAGTAGGTTGGTCGACGATCATAGGACAAGGTTGAATCTTGCTTTCACGAAGCTAAGTGAGATTGTCGTACAAAGGGGTTACCATACGTTGTGGGACAAGTTCATGCTTAAAGGAAAACGTTTGTAACAATAACCACCATACGAGCACTGTTATTGTTAAAATTTCAAGTACAATTGAGCAAAGATATAGGATTTCTTATTTTTAAGTTAATTATAAAAAATTTTCAAGCTTTATTAAAATTTGTAATACTATAACAAAATTTAACATGTAGCATTAAAATGCTCTAACTTTTAATTTTTCAAAAAATAGTCCACTGTTAGACCTTATTAATGGTGTTGATGTTGCTAAATCATGTAACTTTTTTCCACGTGTTTAACACATGTATTATTTAATGTTGTGTGCAAAATTAAAATTAAAAATCAAAAATAGAAGTTTAAAATAAAAAAAGCAAAAACAGTAAAAACACCCAGCATATACACCCATTTTGGATAGCATACCCATTTTGGATGGGATCTGTTTCGCACATTGTTGCACCTAATAGCTTCGTAACATGTTGTCATACCTTATAGCTTTATCTCACATTACACCCAACAGCTCTATCACACCTAGTAGTTCAATTCTAGATTTTTTGAAATTCAGTCTTATCTTCCCCAAGAGTGTTGGCTTTCTATGATTTAAACATAAACTAGAAAAGTAAGGAGTTTAATGTACATTCTTTAGAAAATTCAAAATCTATGTGATATCTGATCAGGAAGAAACAACTTTATTCTTGTTTATAATAAATATTTAACTTGGTTCCTCAACAAGTTATTGATTAGTTCAAGGAAGTAATTAGAAATGCATGTAATTATAAATTGATATGATGATTCAATAATAAGATTTGGTGTGAGAATGAAGGTTGTTTGTAAGTCAAAATGCCTATTTAGGGTATATGGTAGCTGGATTGGAATGAACGAAACATTTGTTGTGAAGATATTAGAAAACAAAAATAGTAAGAAAGTGCAAAGAAATAAGTAAGATAGTAAGAAATAGATAGCAAATGAATTTTACACAAGTTTATATATAAGGAGTCTGAATTGGTTAATTATTAAGATGATGGATAATCTTCAGGCAAAGTATGCACTAGAGGTGACTAAATATCAATGTTATGGGGCTAAATGGGAAGCTACTGTGATGCTATGAGGATTTATAGAATGTAATGATGCAAAGTTATGGTCTTATGGGAAAGAAGTTACGATGAGCTAATAAAGAAGGACAATTCACTATCTAAATTAGGCGTGATGGAAACAATTAGGTGTTTCTTATATAGGGTATTGATTGAGGGAGTTTTTGGTAAAGATCTAAACATAAGTGGAATGCACTGGCTTTTGTGAGGGATTAAAGAAAAGTAAACATTCAAATATTCATATTATTTGTATTTATTTCTATATGTGCTTTGAATTATTCTACTTACATTACATTATTTTATTTGTCCTTTTTCTTATTATCAAGGTTTTGTGGATGCATTAAAGTATCTCTTCCCAGAAATTGAGCATAGAAAATGTGTTTGCCATGTCTATAAAAATTGGTCAAAACTACGTAAAGGCCACATATATAGGAGTTTATTTTAGCGAGTGATGAGTTGCATAATGGAAGTGGAATTTGATGAGATAATGGAGTAATTGAAGGCTAATAAAGAAGGCATATGATGACTTCAAATTTAGGAATTATGAGATTTTTATGAAAGTATTTATGAGTAGAAAATTGAAGTACGAATTCACAACAACATATCAACTACATTTGATAAATTAATTTATAAAACCTATATAAAAAGCTTGATTAATATGTTAGAAAATATTTGAGTTATATTAATGACTCAGATTCATAGAGAAAGGAATGTGATCATCACTAAAAATGATTATTTTTGTTTTAAAGTGAGGACGAAGATAAAGGTTGCACAATAGGAAGCAAGACATTGTCTATAAAAAATAAATAAAAATTTGAAGCTCGAAGTCACGCATTTTACAGATAAGTTCAATGTTAATTTCCAAGTAAAGATTTTCTAATATAGACTTTAAGACATAACAAGGATGCCATGTAAGTATGCATTTACTACTATAAGCATGAATATAAAGTTATTGGTTCGTAATAAAACCCATTAGTGATCCAAAATTCTGGTCAAAGACTAAAATTTAGTAGCAGATCATTTGAGTCAGTTGGTAAGAGATGAATATATTGTACCTATTTGTGAAACTTTTCCTAATGAACAATTATTCCAAACGAAAGTTATGATTCCATGGTATGCTGACCTTGTTAATTATTTACTTACTGGAACTTTACCTTATTACATTAGTAAGTTTAAAAAGAAAAAGATAAGAAATAAGGCAAAATATTATGTGTGATACTTATGGAAGTTTTGCTCTGATCAAATTATAAGGCATGTACTAGAAAATGAACAACATTCTATCTTAGCTTTTTGTCACAAATATGCATGTGGTGGTCACTTTAGTCCCAAAAGAATTGCTAGAAAAATTTTGGATAGTGGATTGTATTAAGAGACTTTATTTAAAAATGCTTATGTGTTCTGTAAAAGTTGTGATAGATGTTAAAAGATAGGTATGTTATCTTATTGAAATGAAATGCTTCAATACTATAGTTGAGATATTTGATGTATGAGGTATTAATTTTATGGGGCCTTTTCCTTCATCTTGTTTTTTTTATACTTTTAGCTATTGATTACATTTCCAAGTGGTTGGTATTAAAGTCACCAGAATCGATGATTCTGTAGCTATTGTCGGATTTATAAAAACTAACATTTTCAATACATTTGGAATCCCACGTGCCATTATTAATGATCAAGGAAGGCATTTTTGCAATTGAGTCATGGAAGTGTTGTTTAAAAAGTATAAAATGCATCATCAAGTAGTTACCGCATACCATCCACAAACGAATGGACAAGTAGAAGTGTCAAAAAGAAAGTTGAAATCCATTTTGGAAAAGACTGTGAATCCTAGTCGAAAGGATTGGAGTTTACATCTAGAAGATACTCTTTGGGCGTACCATACAATTTATAAGACACTGATAGGAATGTCTCCTTATTGATTAGTTTTCAGTAAAGTTTGTCATTTATCAGAGGAGATTGATCATAAAGCTTATTAGGCAGTGCAATGTTGCAACATGGATTTGACTAAAGTGGGGGGAGGAAAGCAAGTTGAAATTACAAAAGCTAGAGGAAATAAGGTTGGATGCTTACGAGAATTGAAAGATCTACAAAGATAAACCAAATTATTCCACGATAATATGATCTTGAAAAAGCAATTTGAGGAGGGACAAAAGTGTTATTGTATAATTCTCGATTGAAGCTCATGCCAGGTAAGTTATATTCTAGATGACTTGGTCTGTCTGTTGTTTCTAATATATTTTCTCATGGTGCAGTGGAAATAAAAAGTTTAGAAACCGGAAAGATTTTTAAGGTTAATGGACATAGACTAAAACCATTTTATGAGAAGATGACGATTTCCAATATGGTGAATATTGATTTGGAACTCCTTCGTATGAAGATGTTTGAAAATAACCAGCTCTGTCAAGCATAACGATGTTAAATAATTATGCTTTTCAGGAGGCAACCCAAAATATGATTATTTTATTTTATTTTGTTTTATTATAGATAGCTTGCATATGATTGCTTTTGAAAAATAAATTTGTTAACTTAAGGGAAAAAGGGACATTAAAATTCCAGATTACTAAATTTCATAAGGCTATATCACACCTTATATAATTTAGTTGTCTAGAGTGAGACCTTAAAGTTCCAAAATACTAAATCTCATAAGACGAGATCTCGCCTTTTGTAATTTAGTGTATTGGAATAGAACTCTAAAAGTACTCATATAAATTAATTTATTTTTATTTTATCTATTTATTTAAAATAATAAAAAAATTAAAAATAATAATTAAAATTTTTACTTATTTTTCTTTTCCTTTAATTATTTAATTTCTTTATTTTTTAATTGTTTAATTAAAAAAAGAAAAACCTTAATTTGCTTGTTTCTTCTTTGTAGGAAATTAAAAGAAAAATTCAAACCACGCTCCATTACCAGCGCACTAACAATTGCTCATCCTACCAATATACCAAAGCCACACCTAACCAGTCTTCAGACGTACTCAGTAGAACTCCATCTCACATAGCAAACTACCCTCCAAGGCTTCATCGCCCACCAAGGCCACGCACAAGATGCCCAATGTAGCTCCCTCACACAACAGACAAAATCCCACAGTAACCCTCCTTATATAGCAAATAAGACCAGCATTAGCCTCCACGTTCAAGCTAAATAAACACAGCTCCAACCACCAACACCCACTAGTGTTGTATTGATGTTCTATTTATCATTCACATACCTCCGAGCTCTTACTGGTAAGAAATGGGCTGACTTCTTCAATCTATCAACAATGACCTTTATGGCATCATGTTGCCTCGGAGTCCTTGATAACAAAATGAAATCTATAATGATCCTCTCCCATTTCCACTCCAGAATATGTAATAACTGTAACTTCCCAACTGAAGCCTTATGCTCTGCCTTAATCTATTGGCAAGTCAAACACTTAGCTATATATTCAGCCACTTGGTTCTTCATTCCTGGCTACCAGAAATATTGTTTCAGCGTATTATACATCTTAGTAGTACCATGATGCATAGCATAGGTTACTATGTGTGTTTTCTCCAAAATCTCTTTCCTCAAATCATCCACATCAGGTGCACACAATCTTTGTTTCAACCACAATGTATCATTTCTCAATTCAAACTCAAAATTTAGATTCACCTTCAACTTCTCAATAAGATTCACTAATTCTGGATCCTTACTTTGGACTTTTCTAATCTTTTCATGCAACATTAGTCTGAGCTTCAATGTAGCTAATAGTGCTTTATTCTGCCCTAAATTAAGTTTAACGTTCCCTGCTCTTAATTGAACTAGGTTTGGTAACCTCGATAACTGTACTTAAGCTATACTACTATTGGATTTTCTTCTTAATGCATCAGTTACTACATTAACTTTACCAGGATGATACTTAATTGTGCAATCATAATCTTTCAGTAATTCATTCCATCATCGTTGCCTGATATTCAGCTCCTTCTGACTTAACAAATATCTCAAACTTTTATAATCTGTATATATTCGAAATGTCTTACCATATAAATAATGTCTCCAAATTTTCAAAGCAAATACTACTGTAGCAAGTTCTAAATCATGAATCGAATAGTTGAACTCGTGAGACCTTAACTGTCTCGATGTATATGAAATCACCCTGTCAAGCTGCATTAGAACACATCCTAATCCTTAGTATGATCGACATAACCTCCAGATCCAGATGGAATAGCTAACACTGATGCTGTATTTAATCAATGTTTTAATTCCTCAAACTCTTTTATTGTTCATCATTCCATCTAAATGGTACATTCTTCTTCAGAAGTTTTGTCAAAGGGGCTGAGATCAATGAAAACCCCTTGACAAACCTTCAATAGTATCCTGCTAGTCCAAGAAAACTCCAAATCTTTGACACATTTCTAGGAGCTTCCCATTTCATCACTACCTCTACTTTCTTTAGGTCTACTTGTATGCCCTGTCCAGTTACTATATGACCCAAGAATACTACTTGATCGAGCCAAATTTCACACTTATTGAACTTGACATACAATTGTTTCTCTCTCATTATCTGTAGGACTAACCTCAAATGTTCCGAATGATCCTCTTTACTTTTTGAATTCAAACAAAATCTCATCAATGAACACAATCACAAAATGATCTAAGTAGGGTTGAAATACCTTTTTCATCAAAGTCATAAAAGTAGCTGGAGCATTTGTTAACCTAAAAGACATCACCAAAAACTTAAAGTGCCCATATCTGGTTCTAAATGCACTCTTTGGTATATCAGCCTCTGCTATATTCAACTAATAGTACCCTGATCTCAAACCTAATTTTATAAACATTTGAGCTCCCTTCAACTTGATCAAGTAAGTCGTCTATCCTAGGTAACGAATACTTATTCTTAACTGTCACCTGACTCAGTTGTCTATAGGCAATACAAAGTCTCAAAGTTTCATCTTTCTTCTTCATAAATAAAACTATAGCTCCGCAAGGTGATACATTGGGCATTAAGTTCCTTAAGTTTCACAGGTGTCATCCTATATGGAGGAATAGATATAGGAGCAGTACCTAAAACTAGGTCAATTATAAACTCTGTCTCCCTATCTAGGGGTAAACCAGATAATTCCACAGGAAATCCAAAAAATCCTTAACAACAAGAATATCTTGTTCTATTTACTCAATACGAGTATCAACTAAATAAGCTAGATAAGCCTCACATTCATCTCAAATCAACCTCAAAGCACTTATTGTTGAAATCAAACTAGCTGGCACTGCTTAACTAACACCTCAAAATATTGCTCTCAGCTAATTAGGAGTTTCAAAGACCACCTCCTTAGTATAGTAGTTCATCATAACCTTATGAGTAGTGAGTCAATCCATACCTAGGGTAAGATCTATCTCATTTAACTGTAATACTATCAGATTTGCTTCCAATTCTACCTGATCAACTCGAATCATACACCTTTTACATACTTCTCCTATCACTGTAGTACTACCTATCAATGTATTAACCTCTGATCCATATTTCAACATCTCCCTATCACAATCCAATTTAGATGCTAGATGCAGTGTAATAAATGAATGCGTAGATCCTAGATCTAGCAATGCAAATGCTTCAAATTGAAAGACCTTTAACACACCTACTACTACATTTGAAGAGTTCTAACCTGAGACTATGGTTGATTACTCGGCATCTCAGTCCTGACAGTAGGACCAGATGTACTCACTCTGCCTCTCTATCTAGATCCACTAGCTCTGCTTTGTTGAATAGTCATTTCAGTCACTGCTCCTCCTCTCACTCCAGACTGTGCTCCGAAAACTATAGAATAGTCTCTAATTTGGTGTTCGAAAGAGCCACAATGAAGGCAAGCTCTTAATAACTTCCAACATTCCCAACTATGTTTCTTCTCACAATGTTCACAGTTAGGCATCTATTGCATCTGCCCAGATACTGGACCTTTTTCATTGCCAGTCTATACAAAACTGTCTTTTGATCTAAACCCTAACTGTCTAAATCTTGACTTTGATTGGAACAATCTATTTTGGCGTTTACTAAACCTTCTGCCATAATTAACTTGAGACTCACGCTATCTCTTCATTCGAAACCCCTATCTATACTCTCCTTGTCCATCTTTCTACAATTATTTTATTTAGATCAAGCAGCTCTCAGCTTAGTAAAACTGCTCAGATTTGTAATAGCTAACCTAGTTCTAATCTCCATATTCAGCCCATCCTTAAATCGTCTACATTTGTCCTCCTCAGTCGGAATCAATGTAGTTGCATATCCTATTAACTCATTGAATCTTATCTCATATTCAGCTACAGTAAGACTTCCTTGCTTCAGATCTAAAAACTCCTTCATTGTTGAATGAAAAATTGATTGCTTATTTTACGCTCAAAACCACAAGTATACGAGTCACAACTTATAGTAAAAAGTGGATATCGATCCCACAAAGATTGGGCTTATACACCAATTAATTCAAATTGATCTTTTTTTAAGAACCAAAGTTTTAAACAGATATAAACTGGAAAATTAAATTAAATTAAACAACTAACAATGCACGAATGATAACTCAAAAATGCAGAAACTTGGAATTCAAGATTTTAATAACTAAAGATCACTTTTTGCCTATCTTATCTCCCTCCTATTTTGTTAATTAAATTGTGCCTCACCTAAGATTTCCTAATGTATTAACTAGCCTCTCTTAAGTTTAATTAATTGTCCCTATCCAAATTAAATGGAGATGATTAAGCCATCTCTCAATCTATAAAATCAATCCACCAATTCAACTAGTTATTAAGTTATCCTGTGGGTGATCAATTAATTAGCCAAGATCTCTCTTTAACTAATCAATTAACTTAATGAATGTAGGTCTATAAAGTGCCAATTCTTATTGTACATGTAACATCCCGTTTCTAGAGAACGGGTCGGACCAGAGAAACGGGTCCGAGAGTAGTAAATCAACACATCTCATGCTCATGCATTTGTGAATAGTGAGTTTTGCACGT
>JANIIA010000001.1:8875921-8889254 GCA_027478495.1 Erythroxylum alaternifolium
GTTCCCATCTTACATTGAGGACAATGTGTTGTTCAAGTGTGGGGAGGGATTATGTGTTTTGCTTTTGAATGTGATTTTTCATAATGTATGATAGTTATTAGGTTGCATTTTGTGAACTTTATGAATGTGTCAATGGCTTAGAATGAGTGAAATTTATTTAATTGAACATAATCTATTAGGTTGTAAATAATCATTAGCTTGCAAAACTAGTGAATTAGGAGTCTTTGGATAAATATACAGCTTGATTAGGATTTAGTGTAAATTTAGCACCCTATAGGTTGTCACATTCATTCATAATTTGAGGCCTTTCAACTTAAGTAACTTAACTAGTATTTTTCAAGAAAATGAGTAGCTTAAACAACAAGGTAGGTAAATAAAAAATAAAATAAAATTGTATTTTTTGTTAAATAAATCATTATTTCGCTAGCCTTCGGGTTATGAATAGAGCTAGTAACCAGTTACAAACGTGATATAGCTGAATAACCAGATCGACACGCATCACAGACGTGTGCCTTCACGTCAAAAAACTATAATGACGTTTCAACCAGGTTGTTTAATAAAAACATGGCTTAGTTGAGTAAACCTATCGATATTCATTACCAATGTTTGCCTCCACATAGAAAGATTAAGTCTATGTTTAAAAACAAACTTTAAAAAATTTTGTTTCCTTAAAAAAAACCTACCGAACTTATAATAAGCTTGACTTTTCATGAAAATATACTTAGGAACAGTTATAGAGTCTGAATGACCAAAGAATTATTAATCTGTGTGTACAATTGAAAAGAGTAGATAAATTAACACTTAGATCTCGATTAATTTGTATATTTAGTTCAAAGCCCCTAAACGTAGATTTTTCATGTTAATGATTAGATATAACTTGTATGATTGTGTTTAAGATTAAATTGATTTCATAAAGTTGAAGCCACTGCCTCATTATTGCACTGTGTGTTATGTGATTATTGTTTTGTTTGCTTGAGGACAACCAAACGTTTAAGTGCGGGGATGTTGATATTTGTGATTTGCATTATATTTTATACAATTTATTAGGTATTTAGAGTTAATTTGAATGTTTAGTGTGTATTTATGTTTTAATTGTGTTAGTTTAAGTGTTTAAGTGTTTTTATGGGTTATTATGAGTCTTTGAGCTTAAATGTTATATTTTTGAGGTACCTTGATATGTTTGTTAATGTTTCAGGGTAAACGGCGAAGAAGGGGAAGTTTTGAAGAGTTTCAGGCCAAAAACACAGCCCACGATGGTGGCACAACAGGCCATGATCGTGACAGAAAAAGACGAGCTGACAGGACCCAGCCACGAGCGTGACAGAGAGCTCTGAACTAGGCCACAATCATACACTTTTGGCCACGATCATGACAAAGAGGGTTAGGCCTGCATCGAGCAGACATGAAAATAGCTAAAAACATCAAGTTTCACAGGGCTTTCTGGACCGTTTCAACCCCGAATCAACCTTAGGGCTTCCAAGATATAAATAGAACATTAAAGAATAGAAGAGCAACCCTTTTTACATCAGTCAATTCCGAAAGATTTGAGGAAGGAGAAGAAGGAAGAGAGACACGAAAAAGAAACTTGACGCAAAGTACTTCCCAGAATAGGTGGTTTCCATCATCGCTGCCTCCACTAGTCCATTCCAACAACATTTTCCTTTTTTATTTCAATTTTATTGATGTATAGAATTGGGATAATCATTGAGAATAGTTGTTGTTTAATGTCAATTTTTGTCTAAACTGACCTTCGGGATTTTAATCTTTGAGATTGATGAAGTTTGATTTATTATGTTTTCGTTAAGTTATTTGTGATTCAATATCTATGCTTAATAATTTGGTAATAAACTGAGAGGTTGAATCGAGTGAATATCATCAAATTGGACGAACGAGAGTTAGGTAGTTTGATAGATAAGAATTGAATCAAACCGATAAAATTGTGTAATGAGAGATAGAACATAGGTTTTTGGTAGGTTATTAGACAAATTTAGAACTAATTTAGGTTTTAGGTAAATTGGAAATCGAGAGATTACAATTCTATAATTTAAAATAGGGATTATAAATTAGGGTTGAAGATTATAACTCGAAAGAGAGTAATCCACCCTAGTACCATCTAGACCCAGTAATTCGATAATTGCATAATCAATTAGATTTTTATTAAATTCGAATGAAAACTCCCTTTCTCTTAATTGATAGTTTCTAAGTTGATTCTAGATTAGGTTGTGCAAAATTGCTATTTTTTTATATTTTATAAGTTCAATTCTTGATAATTTCTGCATTAATTGTTTATTTTGATTTATTGCAAAATTTAGTCAAGCATGGGAACGATACCTTAGGTATTACGCAGACGACCTGCGCACTTGCAGAAATATCAAGGTTATAAATATTAAGACTTAGCATACGTAACCTAGTGAACACCCTCACTTAGTACATCAACCATTAAGTTATCGTCGTGAACTTGCTCCAACACTGGTTTATCATCCACTATCTGAACTGCAACCATTTGCCTACCATATTTTTTTTCTTTCCAATTTCATCTTCTCCATACTTTTCTCTAGGGAGTCCCAAATGACATTGACATTTTTTTCCACAAATAGATCAAAGAGAGAGTTGGTCATATAGTTTAGCATGTATCTTCTAACTTTTTTTTTAATCTTTTCATACTTCATCCTACCTTCTTCTTCTACCTTTTTAGCTTAGTCAGTGAGAGGAGTAGCTGTGGGAGTGGTAGTGCTAGGAGTTTTAGAGGTTGTGGCTTTAACGAATGGAAGATTAGTGAATAATATATAATCAACTTCTAGTTGTTCAAAGAGAATAAGTAATTTTTGGAACTAACATTTGTAATTGGTTTCATCTAAGGGTTTAAGTTTAGAGAGGTCATGTTAGACTTTATTCAATGATATGACCATTATAGGTTTCTACTATAAAATTTTGCTTTCAAATTATAAGGGAAATAAAGGTGTGGTAAAGAAAAGAGTTAATAATAAAATTCATCGAGTGATTGTAATATTTCAAATTAGCGTACGTACTCAACTTATAGTTTCGATCTTTGAGATGTCACAACATTTTAATCATGAACTTTGGCAAGGCAGACGATGAGGATGCCTACCTCTAGACAGCGACTTCACCTCGAGCTGTTCCTCCACTACGAGGTTGATGAGATCCCTTGATGTTTCTAACAAAATAGATAGATTGACGATCAAGAAAGCATAAGAAACAAGTTTTTAAGTTATGAAGTCTTATCTTCAAAGCATTCATCAGATTGGGAAGCAAGAAGTCGCCTAATCTTCCAACCCTAATTCGGAAGAATCTAGATCCCCTTTTTGATGGTTTTATTTTTCTTATCCTCAAACGAAAAGCATGAGCGTAAAATGGTTGGCTAATTATATCTCAATGTTGTCATTTAAGTTTGGTGTGAACTAATGTCTATAACGATGTCGTTTCTTTAATTCCTAGTTTCACTAACGTCATCGTTTTCTTAAGTTTCTTTTGGCTATAGAAGAAACTTATGGACTTATTTATTTATTGTACTTCTTTAATAAAATTTAATTTTTAAAAAAATTGATATGATTGTGGCACAATCAATGATGTCGTTTTCTCCTTAAGGTTAACAAAACTAGTCCTTAAACTCATGCCCTCGAGGTTGAAGACTTGGAACTTATAGAAATATAGTCATTAAAAAAACTTATCATGTTAGCAAAAATAAAAGAATGGCTGGCAAAGCCAATAAATAGAACCAAAGTAAACGTTAGAGAAGAATTTGTGGGTGAGGCTAAAAGTTGTGGAGACAAATTTTGTAGGGCCCTAACATATACCCTAGAAGTATTATAGCATGTCTACGGTGTATAAAGAAGTGAACATAAAGAATTAACTGCATCTAAGCATAGTAAGGGATATAATGGTAACTAATTTAAAAAAGGGGTAAATTGGTAATTTGCTCATTTTGGCATGGACATGAATAACTGTATGTACAATACGAACTAGATTGAAATCAATTGATGATGTTATATGCCATTGTGGGAACTAAAGGAAGAAGAAGGGCCAAATGTGCAATTTTGCCTAAAGTTAACACATGGTCCAATAGGATTGAAACATGTATGTAAGTCTAAGGCTAAATGCCAAATTGGGACTAAAAGTTTTTAGTTTGATCAATTTAGGGCCAAATTTTTTAAGCTGATCAATAATGGTCTAAACATTCTCGAGTTTACTCAATGTTAGGCTATTTTGGATGGAAATTAGGAAGTGTCATACGAGCGCCGTTATGGACTGGTCAGTTGGTATTTAGATGCCACGTTTAAAAAAATGGCTTATGTGGATATTCAGAAAAGAGAAAAAAAGAAAATCATTTCCAAAACCCTAAATTAACTTCTAATCCCCAATTTCATCCTCTCTCTCTCTCGAAAGCTTGGCAATTTGCATCATCACTATCGATCTTCATCACTGTCGATCAAGGGGTTGTCTTGCCTCCTTCACACATCATCACTATCGATCACTTCAATCCCTCTCCCCAATCCACCTTCCAGCACTTCGGCATAAATGTTGTCTCCAACAATTTCCAAGTACGTTCACGTTTGATCTACTCATTATTTTGCCCTTTTTTGTATTAACTTTCAATATAGATGTGCTCCCCCCTGAGGATATTGTATTATACTAGTTAGTGATGATAGGTCATAATTCCAAAATTTGATAAAATTAGGAAGAACAACTAGGGTTGGGTTGGAACAACATGGGAGTTATAGAGTTATTTTGTATGTGATTTCATTTATTTACATAGTTATTTTGGTTATTTTGTCTTTCTTTTATCTTATCCCCTATAATTTCAAGCACTTGATTTCTTTGTCTTTGTTCAATTGCTTCCTACTATGGCATCATTGTTGTTTTACGCAGTTTGGGAAGGTTGAAACTCTTCAATCATATAACCAACAACCTCATCTTCATGGTCTATAATCCTACTTCACATTCTTTATGGTGTTTAAATTTTAGCTCATTTTGATTTCAAAGCAAGGACACATGCATAGGCTTGCATATACTTTCAGTGTTCTAATTCATTAATGAATAATGTGAAAACATTCTCTCTGCTTTTGAGTTGGAAGTATATGTATATACATATGGCGGCGTGGGGGAAGGGGTGTAGTTCGTAGTTATCGATGATTATTTGGTTGAACTGTAGATGTTAAAAAGCTTTAAACTTTGTTATTTTTGTCTTAAAATTCATGTTTTGTTGTTGCATACTTTTTGGACGCTGATTTTATGAGTTTAATGGTTTGGAGAGTGTATTGATGTTACTTTTATGGATAGTGGGTAGTAACTCAATTCATGATTAGATTTTAAATAGGTACTGGAAGGTAGTGATGTACTTGTATTCTCATTGAAGCCCCAAGTTAGTAATAACTCATCCTTCCTTTTATTTTTACTCCTTTGATTCCTTTTAACTTCATAGTAAAACCATATGAATATGTCATCATGTGTTATGCTTCAATTTCTCATATTGACTTTAGGGTTTGCATTTCACCATTCTGACTTTGTCTCAAACAATAACTGCGGAATACTTGAGAATGAGTTCAATTAGTAGTTCTTCAAGGTAATGAGGCTGATTAACTGGTTCAGTTTGTTATTTTCTTGGTTGTAATGATTACTATAAATTTTTACAATTTTCATCTTTGACAGTAGAGGAACGTGATCTAACCTTGATTCGAGGTCATACAAGCTGATTTCTTTAACTTACCCAGTTGAATAGGACTACGACAGAGAGGCTAAATATTGTTACTATAACTTGAAAGCACTAAAATGGACTTCTTGGATTGACAAAAATCTAGGAAAAAGGTTTTATAGTTGTCGACTATTTCCTATAATTTTATACATTTTGATGTTGTTTAATATAAATATGTTCATATTTTTCATTAGCAAAATGCTTTTTTTGTTTCATGGTAGAATGAAAGTGTCTTTGGATTTCATAAATAGCATAATCAAAGATTTCTCCAAGATCAAGAAAAATTATTTTAGAGCTAAAAAATAGAAAGAAGATGTTATACTGTCAAACTAATCTATTAAAGGCTAAAGTGGCAAAGTTAAGAGAAAATTTTATACATGTTTTGAAAGCTGAAATTTTTGCAAAAAATTTGAAGTTGAAGAATGAGTTACATGCCATAAGGAGTAGTAATGAAACATTCAACAAAGTGTTGGAAATTTGTAGCTCGTTTAAACTTTTGTTTACTACTTTCTTTTCTATTTGTACCCTAAATAATGAAGGCAATTGTTTTATATTTAAAGCCTTACATGGAAATGGTTTTATATACAAGAACAATGTCTAAATGCAATTGAGCTTACCTAATATTGTTCAAAACTCCTTGCATTACAAGACTATAGGAGATAGAGAAAAATATGTAGGTAAAGTTGTCAACATGTTACTGTCCTTGGTTTTGATGGACATTATGTTGGTCTTTATTCTTTCTTATTAATTGAAAACGAGGTTCTGATCTCACTTGCAGTTGTTAGGAGCTTCAACTTCTTCCTCGAGTTTGTCTAAGATTATAAGTATCAACATTCTTTTCCCCACCTTCTTTCCAATTTAGATTACAAATATTTCCTTGCTTCATAAGTTTACCAAGCTATATACATATACAAATGCAGTTTCATCATTTAGCACTCATGAACTTCAAAAAAAAAGGAAAAACCTTAAAAGAAAAGAAAAACCAATTTTGACTGAAATTGCCTGTCATTGCATTCATTCATATAATAACAAGTAAATGCCAATAAGATCCTTACATTATTAACATTTAATAAATAGTAAACAATCGATGACACTTATAGCCATCAATTTTGTGATATTTGTGTACTGAACAATGATTCATAGGCAACCTATCAATCATTTTTCAGTACACAAATATCAAAAAATTGATGGATATAACTATCATCGATTGTTCACTACACTAAATGCTAATAAACACAGTTTTGTTTACATTTTCTCCTTTCCTTTTAAAGATCCAGCCCATTGCCATCCCTAGATACAGTTTGAGTTTCTTGACTTGGATTCACATTCCCAATAACAACTTGCTTGCTTTTTTCTGATTTCCACTCAGAGTTTATTAGTCTTTGACTTCGCCTTCCATATTGGAGATAAAATGCAAACATTACTAACTTCAATTGTATCGCTTAATTATTGTTTTGAAATATGGGCTAAAAATTAAAATTTTATAGTTATATCACTTAAATTTAACATCTGCAACCCTGTCATTGGATTTGTGTATATCTATATCTCTTCCATCCGTTTCTTAAACTTGCTATTTGCTTCTTTACGTTGAAGAAAAGAGAGTGTGACAGGCCTTTTTCCTAAAATTTTTACTTAAGAATTTGTGCTAGATCTACCAGCACTAAACATCCTTGTTCTGCTTTCATCATCTATAACACCATAACCAGGCCCTCTTTTCCTTTTAGTGGTGGCCTTTGAAGTTATTTTTTGACTCTAAAGCACCTACAGGTGTTAGAAGAACAACTGAGGTTATTGCATTTGCACTTCCACATACATGAGCAGTAGTTGAGGTGTTGACAGTACTTATAGTAGTTCTGGCACCAGCAGATAAATACATAATTGCAGAGGCAGAGGTAGAGGCATTTGCTCCTGTTTTACCTTTCTTTCCCCTTTTAGCATTATTAAAAGTAGATGCATATATATTTAAGGAGATTTCTGTGTTGGTTTCAACTGTTGAGATGTTTTCTTGGGTTGACTATAAATTGAGTTGATTGGTCTCGGTAGGGATCTGGAAACTGTGTTGGAACGTTATATTAATAATAGCAAAAAATAAAAAATTACTATCAGATTTCTGCTACTATAAAAAAAAGAATCTTAGCTATACCAAAGAAAAGACAAAATAACCTAGAAATTACCTAGATGCCCTTCCAAAGACAACCTTTTTTATTCTGTCCTTTATAGTAGTGGCTACTTGTCATGATCATGCCCTTCCTAGACACGTGGTTAGCATTTTTCCTTTTGGTCACTTTTTTAGTCTTTTGAGGCTCATCAAGGCTCTTTTCCTAGCTTTTTTGGGCCTACCAAGTCTTTATTTAAATTATGGTGATCTAACAGTTTCTTTATTGCTAATTGGTCAATCCTTCATACCAGGCACTGGTTGAATAGCCTTCCTATATGCTTTGACATATTGACTCTTATATAACCAAATTGAAGTGTACTCTTCAATATTAACCCTCTTAACTCTAATAACACATATGGCATATACACAAGGAATGCCAAAGAGGGTATATCCCCTACAAAAGCAAGTTTTGTCCTGAAACCTCACCATATATATGTTCTCACTATGATCAATATCATACCCTCCTTCTCCATAGTGATATAAATAGCAATGTTGAGCAATATTGGCACTCTTATCAATAGCTTTCCATATTCTTGACTCCAAAATTTCTTTCCACTTGGTATTCTCTTTTCTTTTCCTCACAATTCTTTTCATCATTTTTCTTCTGATGTGCTTAAACAACCCTAAAACTAATAACTTTCTTGCATCAAGCAGAGTCTTATTGAATAACTCACATAAGTTATTGTCAACTCAATTATAGAATCTTCCCTCCAAAATGCCCTACACCATTGCTAAACTGGTGCATAGCTCTCAATATCTTCTACTACCTTTTCCTTCTTCTCTCTTAGAATTTGCTTATTTCTTCAAATTCACTTACTGACTAGGATTTTTCAATTTCCAAAATGTTCCTTCTTCTCTTCCCCTTTATGTACTTTTCCTTGTTAATTCACATAAACATATCGAGCACAAAATCTATGCTTAGCATCTAGACACAAATTTGTAATAGCTCTATCAAGTCCCTGTAGAAAAAATATAACCATTTCAATGGGCAAAATCGTAAACATTTCAGTTTCTTTCATCATAATTATAGTAGGCATATAAATAGTAGAAAAATAAAAGTAAAAACAATTTGATGTGAAATCATTACTGTTTGTTGGTCCCTCATTATAGTCAAACCAATTCCAGAGCTTAAGTGAGGTAAATCTTCTTGTAGTCTTTCAATAAACCACTTTTAAGTGATAGTAGTCTCATCTTCAACCATAGCCCAAGCAACAGGAAACATTTGATTGTTTCCATCTCTTCCTGCAACATATAGAAGTTCACCATTAGTTATAGTCTTAAGACAACATCCATCTATGCTAAGATAATACCTGCACCCATGTTTAAGAAACTTCTAAACATATGTACATTCTTTCAAAAACTAGTGGAGATATTGGAATTAGCCAAGACACTATCGTTTTAACTATACTACTTGGGTTGGTCTGCCTAGTGACTTCAACATAAGACCAAAGGTTCCTATACTCCTCTTCAACGTTGATCACAACATCGTAAAAAAAATTTCTTTGCTCTCTCACCATAATCATAGACACTTCAACACCAAAACAATTCTTAACATAAAATCGGATGTCATCATTATTCAAAATTGGCTCCCTTTTAAGCTTATCCATCAACAAGTCAGATATGTTGGTATTCATCCTAGTATTTGTATAAACCTGATTACAGCCATGAGTGTCCCTAAATTTCCTAACATTAAAAGACTGCAGCTTCCTTTCAAATGTTCTATATATATAGTAAGGGCAAGTCTTTGTCCTACATTTACCTTGGATAAATTTGGGCTTTTTTTGTAAATATGATAGTCCTCTTTGTTTTGATGGAAAACAAACTAACTGCACGCTTAAAAAGCATCCCTAATTCAATGTAAGGCTTAGCAACATTTTCATCATAAACAAGGTATTTCTTTTCCTCCTAGTCGCATCACTTACCGTATCATCTATATCACTAACAAGTTCCTCATAATCATCATTGTCATAATATTTTTTTAAAAAAACCTTATCTTCATCATCTGCATCATCTTCATCACCTGCATCATCTATATGGTCTTCATCATCTCCATCATTTTGATCATCTTCATGTCCTTCCTATAAATCCTCTTCTTTATCTTCATCGTCCATATTTGCATTAGCTTCAACATATCCATCATAAACATTTGAGACATCAACTAAATTTTTTACATTCTCTGAATTTTCATTAGTATTATCTGCATTACCTCCAAACCTTACATTATTATAATCCTAACCATTATCTTCAAGTACATTATCCTAATTAAGCTCATTAGGTTCATCCCCAATCATTTCAATAGGGGTATCTACACCATGCTCAATATAAATATCAATAGCACCAGTAACCATCATCTTACTAACCATATCTAACATACTAGCATCATTTTGTGTAACCCCCAAACCATTAGACAGTTCAAAACTAGGCCTAGGATAAAAAAACCTTTTTCACATTGTTATACCTATTATTTTTACATACATTAACCAGTTCAATCTGAGTAAGTCAGGATCAAATCCTATTTCATCCACTAAACCACCCTCATACCTAAGAATATCACCTACATAACCAAACATCCTACTTGGTGAAACCTCATAATTACCTCATTAAATGCCATTCTGCCAAACTATAATGACCTTATTAAATGCTTGTAGCTCCCTCGCCTACTTTAGCAGGATTATTTGGCATCACCCTAATGAACCAATTGTTGCCAACCCACTTCTAAATGAAACAACAACAACGTGCCATATACAAACTTAGATATCGAAGAAATAATAAGGCATAGTGTTAATCTAAAAATATACTAGTGCATGTATCACTGAAAAAAGAACTAACAATGACTAACTTCCTCAACATCGTCCAGACCCAAATTCATATACTCATCAAAGCCTTATCAACAATCAATAAAATTGAGCTTATTCAAGAAAGAGAAAGGTCGTTGAAAATTAATGAGTGCCATCTCAAATATTCATACTAAAAATGAAACTATTTCTAAAAGTAAAAAACCTTAAATCAAATAAAAGGCCAGAATAACAAATGCTAATATGAAGATTGCAAGCAAATAGTTCATTCTTAAAGCATGCCTGTTTGCTAAAGGAGCAAATAAGATGACAAATCTAGGTGACCACATGACGTGACTTAAAGAAATCATAGGTATGCAAAGAATGATTAAATGTCATGCCTTTTCGTCTATTTTAATAGGTCTCATTAGAAATTCATACTAAACCTTTATTGTAGGATTAGTAACGAGTTTTAAATAGTTGAAGAACCATTTCAAGAAACTTTGAGTTTACATAAAGCCTCAGTCCTAATACATTTATAGCAACCATTACTTTTAATAAAAGACTGAAGAGACACAGATAATAGCTTCTAATGGACAAAGCTTATACTTTCAAAGATAATTATATAAGGGTATAGAAATATGTGGATATGGAAGAAGCATAATTTTCTTTAGAGTGATTACTAAAACATATACCCCATTATAGTCAAACAGAGACTTACATTTTGCACAAGTGAATAACTTCACATACAAATTAAGGATCATCATCGAACTAATAACATATGATCAATGTATCATGCTTTAATATTATTGAAGTTGTAAGCATTATAGTTATAAGTTAAAACATAGTTTGATTTCCTGTCTAATTAATCTACATATTCATGAAAATTACAAAGTCTAATGAAACATCAAATCTCAAAAGACTCGTAAAACATTGATAAGATGACAGATTTAAAATTTTCCAAAATTTGTACTCATAATCTTGCAAGATGTTAACTCATTTGTCAGATTCAAAGTTTTGCAAATTGTGACGCTTAAGTTTTTGTAAACTCCATGCTTATAACAAAGATCAAAAGAGCAACTCACAAACTATAACAGGAATCGCCAAAGTTATCTTCCCAACAACCTCGTCAGCTTGCATTATCTTTTTCATACGAGCCTGAAAAATTAACAATAAATCCACTGTATGCCTTAGATAGATAGAGAGTAAGGAGAAGGGAGATCACACCATGATTAACAATTATGAAGAGTTATCAGTGAAATGACTGCAAAAAAGTAAATAGAAATCATCCAAAAACAAAGATTTATGTGAACTTTAGGGGTTCACGTAGAAAGACCACATGAACCCCTAAACCTTGATATTCTATAAGCGCAAAAGTCGTTCGCGTAGTACCTAAGGTGTCGATCCCATGAGGAGGGGATCTAATCCCAAAATCTAAGGCTAGAAACAATTCACAATAATTCAAAATAAACAAAACTAAAGTAAGAAATTAAGTCAATCACACAATTCAAATTCAAGAATCAATTACGGAAATAAACAAAATAGCAATTGCAGCACCCAATCAAAAATCAACCTAAGAACTACCAATTGAGAGAAAGGGGAATTCTATCTTACTTTAATGAAAATTTAACTGATTATGAATTACTGGATTACCGGTTCTAGATGGTCCTAAGGTTGTTTACTCTCTCTCAAGTTATAACCATTAACCCTAATTTATAAACCCTAATCAGATTATAAGAATTGCAATCTCTCGATTAACAATCTATCCAAAACCTAAATTAGATCTTAAGTTATCCAAAAACTTATGCAAGATCTCTCTACGCACAAATTTACCAATTTGATTTAAGTCTCGTTCTACCTAACTCTCGTTAGCCTAATTTAATGATTTTTACACTCGGTTCACCCTCTGAGTTTATCACTGAATTATGCAAGTGTAGAATTTAAATCACAAGAAATCCAATAAAAACACATCAATCAAATTTCATTAATATTAAAGATAAAATAACCCGAAGGTGAGTTTAGACAATCCTCAACATTCAAACAATCCTATCATCAACGGCTATCCCAAATTCTATACAATAATAAAATTGAAACTAAACCAAAAAGAGAATTGTAATGGATGACGGAGGCAGCAACGACGTGAAACCTCCTGTTCTGGGAAGTGCTTCGCGTAGGCTTTTCTTCCTTCTTTTCTTCCTCAATCTCTTGATGCACTCTCTAGGGTTTTTGAATTATGGCTAATGAAAAAGCTTCCTCTTTGTATTCTTCTTGTTCTTTAAATACCTTTTATATTTTGAGCAGCCATAGGATTTTTTGGGGTCAAAAAGGTCCGAAACCCCAAAAAATCCCTCAAAATTTGATGTTTTTACTTGTTTACACGTCTGCTTGACGCAGGCCATAATCGTGGTCTTACATGCCACGATCGTGGTTTGTATCTAACCCTTTTATCACGATCATGGGCTATGTCTTAGTCTTCTGTCACGATCGTGGCCTATATGCCATGATCGTGGGCTAGCTCCTATGCTTCTGTCACGATCGAGGCCTATTGTGTCACGATCGTGGGCCATTGTTTTGGCCTTAGTGTCTCTGAACCTTCTCCATTCTTCGATGTTGAACCTGAAACACTAACAAACACATAAAGATACCTCAAAAATATAATATTTAAGCTCAAAGACTTACCCATAAAAACAC
>JANIIA010000001.1:8889354-8902169 GCA_027478495.1 Erythroxylum alaternifolium
AGAAGAGTCTCATTTATTGGCTTCTTTATGATTGATTAAAGAATGAAGTGATGCATTAGATGCACATCACATCTTTCTTTCAAGATAACCAAAATTGACAAGGAGAGGAAGAAGTGTCCTTGCATTTTGTTTTGACTCACTCTTTCCTCTCATGCATGCATAGCCGAAACTTGAATTAGAAGAGTCTCATTTTTGGCTTCTTTCTTCTAAAAAAAACTCCTCAAAATACTTCTTCTCTTTTCCCACCAAAGAATCTTGTTAACTAAGTTATCCAAGAAGAACAAGTGGTAGATCAGATTGGTCAGGAATACAACAACAAGGAGAGGATACATTGAGAAAGGAAAGGATACAAAAGAGTCAAAGCTATAGCAAGGATTTGGAAAGGATACAAAAGCAAGGAGTCAAAGATGTGGCAAAGAGTCAGTATATTTCTACCACCTTGTTCTTATGTTAATTATCTTCTTTATACCGTATCCTGTATAGCTGAAACATGTTGATTTGGTTATGTTATTTCTGCTGCATTTTGATTTCGAAAAGTTTTGAAATCTACCGTTTAACCAAATCTTGCATGCTTTTATTTTCGATCCAACAATAAAGGCCAACATTATACAGCTCGTCAGCTCACTATCGTCCAGTAGCTTCTTGTACGCTATCTGATCTTCATCAAATGCATTGGCAATAGGGGGATCGGGAAGTGTTTCATCTAGGACATATCCTAGTTTTTTGGATTTGATAACAATTCTCAAATTCTGTAGCCAATCCAAGATGTTTGGTCCTATAAGTTTGTTGGAGTCTAATAGGGAGTGTAGATTCACACTAAAAGACATCGTGCCATTCAATAAGCTAGAAGAATGAGAGACAGTGTTAGAATGTAGGTCCCATTATTCTTATTCAAATCCATAGCCCTCACTATGAATTTCAGAAAACTTATAGTTTTTTTAATGGGTCGATATCTGATATTACTAAGAATAACCTCTGGTTTGGCCAACAAGCCACCTTAGGTGAATCGATAGGTATTATTCATTCCAATTGCATTCAATTATGCAACTATCGACTTGTGCCATCAACTGTTAATTTAACACACTCATTGGATCATCAACTCTTGATTTGTATATATCCCATGTACATAACCCAACTTTGCCTATATCCACGTTGACCTTAGGTTTGCCTAACAAATCAACGCTTCCAGTTAGGACCAACCTATTAATCTGAAAATCTAATGTTCATAGTTTGAACATATTCATGTGGAGCAGGCTTGGGTTTGCCCAACAACCCAACTCTAAAAGAACTCTGGTTCTTGTCATATCAATAGAAGGTGTAAGTCCTAATATTTTGGTTGAGGGATTTGGCCTTTTGTCTCATCAATACTTGGATGATCTTAATTATGTATATCACATATACATTTAAATTATGGACAACTCAATTGAATTGAGCCTATGTCCACAACTACCCTTAAAATGCATCTAATGCATGTATCACACAAAGGAGGCTTAATTTAGGTTATGACTTAACTATGGATCTAAAGTTCATGATTCGATTCAACTCTTAAACCTAATCAAGTACTAGTGTTATTCTTGGCTAATCCAAATTATGAATGTGATTCAATTAGGAACCCTAAAATTCAATTATTTTGATGTCCAGATTAAACACTTTAATCTTAGTTTATATGCCTTTATCTAGTCACATTAGAAATGCTATACTATACTTGGATTAATTCTAAATTAATCCCTAGGGTTTTCAAAATTCCTGTATATCAATTAGTTATCTATAATATCCCTAGGTCATCTCAAATTTATCTAAACAATTTTGGCACATGCCAAAATTATCTTGACGACCAAAATCGTCAAGATAAATAAGTTAACCTACTAGACACTAAAGGGACTGATTCGATGTTCAGAAAAATTTCGAAATCCTAATTTGAAGCATATGCATTAAGCATGTTATTTTCATCAAAATAATACATATCTTATCAAATAAGAACCTTATTTAGGTCTCATAACCAAAATACATACATTATAAGTCATTAAGTAAGTCAACTCCATCAACTTTCAAAAAGTTGACCAATGTTGACTTTGACTTGATTTAATAATCGAATTAAATTCAATTAATTCTAGAAAAATTCCAGAGTCTTATACACATTTTAAATGTGTCTAATAAAAAACTCCAGAAAATAATTCCTAAGATTTATTTATTAAAAATTTAGAATAAGCTAGCACATCACATGTGTATGACACTTTCGTATTACTTCTAACACTAGTCAAACATTACATCATGCATGCATAAGATAATCACTTTAACAATAAGTGTTATACATCTCATAAATGAGGAAACATCTCATCTTGCATGTGCATGCATAAAATTTATAAAAAAAAATTTATAAAAACTAATATGGAATTTACAAGTATGCATGCTCATCACATTTCTAGAACTTCATACATGCATCAAGCTAAAACTAAATTCGTAATAAAATAGAAAATGACATTCAATTGCATTTTTTTTACAGAATCATAAAATAATATCTTATAAACATTTTTTGAAAAAAACAGAAAAAAAATTTGTCTACAATTATTACGAAATTTTCAAAATCAGCATATGCATTTTGTTTTCCAGAAATTCCCAAAAATTAACATATAAATAGTCTCGATATTAATTCAAAATAAAATAGAAAATGACATTCAATTGAAATTTCCTTTTACAAAAACATAATATAACATCTTATAAACATTTCTGCGAAAGCAAAACAAAAAAAAGTATAAAAGTTACATGAATTATTCCAAATCAACATGCATGTCAGTCACAATCCAGCAAACACTTTGCACATGTTCAATACATCATCTATTACATGCATAAACTTGCTCTGATACCACTGTTGGGTTAGCCATGTTTACATTCATGATAATGCAATGGAAGTGTCAGAATCAAGATTCCGACATCATGACAACCTAAAAACTACAGAATCTAACATGCATGTATGGATATGTAAAGAACATGAAATATAAAATCTTTTTTACCTTATGTTTCTCCTCCTTTCTTGTTTCTTCTCCTTGTTTGGGTTGTTACAAACACCAAACCCTTCCTTAATCACCCAAAAAAATGCAAACAAGATGAAGAAACAATGTATAAGGGTGATTTGGGCACCAAACTAGAAGATTTCTAGTAGATGCTCAATATGAAAAGATAGGTCAAGAATCTTGATACATGCACTTTGATTCATGCAACTCTTGCATAAATTGCAAGAACAAGACTCTTGATTCCTCTCTCTCACTCTAAAACTCTTCTAAAGCCCCTATCCTCTCACTTGAGTGTGTAGGAAGTGTAAAAACCTTGTGTACATAAGTGAAGAACTCACTTATGTACCAATTCGTGATGGCCACGCTCGCGGCCTAGCTCACAGCCTGCATAAATTTGGCCACACACATTATGTTTTTTTCATCCGATCTTTTATGCGTGTAACTTTTAGGTTCTTGGTTATTTTAGGCACTTGAATTCACTCTTAATTCAATCAAATCATGAAGGGTTTCATGATGGAAATTTGTCGGAATATAAGTAGATTAATACACGAACTCTTCAATAGTTAATTATCTAACTTATGAACCTTTCCATAGAAAATTACTGTGCAATTCATCCTTTTATCATACTATACCCCACTTGGTTCGGAGTATGGGCTATATGTCAACTCCCACTAGATTGACTACATCACATCTAGTCCAAATGATGTTAGTTGTTGTCCTAGGATCTCATTACTCTTATATGTCATTGAAGACTCTCTTCATGACATATAACTGCTCTGGCCAGAGACTCCTGAGTAATGACCCTAACAAGAGGTCATGGGTATCATCTCCTTGTATCAGCAGTGGTGAATCCTTTATTGGCTATTCAATTACCTTCGAATACAAATAGTTATACCCAATCACCACCCTAAGAGCGACCTTGTCTTGAGGTAATAAGGAACAATGTCAAAACACAAGATTCACCTCCAAGATATCCTTGAGTACCTCAAGTCTAAAGATATTTGCACCATTGCTATGGTGAGATTAATCATTGACATTCGATAGATCATCCATATGATAATCTCATAGTGGGTCATCCTATATACTTACTACTCTTAGTAAGCATCCAGATATTAACTCTAAACAACTCATGCTTACAGTTTGTGAGATCCACGGCTTGATCAAATCAAGGAGTATAACATATACTAGTCTGTTTGGATTAATAATGTCATGTCTTATTAATCCTATGATTAGGGATTATTTAGATATTAACATAATTGCACATGATAGGAATCTCATTATCTTGATCTCATCATGATTTCCTTCATACTATGTTTTATATCATGGACTTCATTAATTCGATTTAAGATTAATATCAATTCAAATATAAATGAATATCAAATCAATGAAAAATTCATTTCGCTTTATTAATCAAAATAAAGTTTGTACAAAAGTGTTAAAGGTGATTGTCTTTAAGGCACTACTCTAACAGAAATAATAAGGCATAGTGTTAACATAAAAATATACTATTGCATATGTCACTAGAAAAGAGAATTAACAATCACTAACTTCCTCAACATCATCCATAACCAAATTCATGTACTCATCAAAGCCCTATCAACAATCAATAACATCGAGCTTAATTAAGAAAGGGAAAGGTCGTTGAAAATTGATGAGTAACATCTCAAATATTCATATTAAAAATGATACTATTTCTAAAAGTAACAAACATTAAATATAATAATCAAGCCAAAAGCCCGAATAATAGATGGTAATATGAATATTGCAAGAAAATTGCTCATTCTTAAAGCATGCCAGTCCTGCTAAAGTGGCAAATAATTTCCTAGACCTCTTATAAGATCCACATATAAGAAGGGTTGCTTATGCTTTATTATCTCCTTCAATAGCAAAGGTTAATTTACTATCCTGCATGCTATATCTCATAAGTACCTTATCTTTGAAAGATATACAAACTATAACATCATGCAGATGCCACATATTATACATCATAACTAGCTAACATTATCTAACATGTCACATGAGAAAAATCAAAATTAACTTTTACTCTACTTTGATAGGCCTAATTAGAAATTCATACTAAACTAAACCCTTCTTGTAGGCTTAGTAATGAGTTTCAAACCATTTCAATAAATGTTAACGTGTTACATAAAGCCTCACTCCTAATATATTTATAGCAACCATTAGTTTTTTATAAGAGACAACTAATATTTAATGTCTTCAAATGGAATAACAGGTAGATAACAAACTTACTTTTCATACATTGAACTAGAAAAGTTGTTATAAGGAATAATAGGCAATTTACTACTTAAAAATGCAAGGCATTCATAGTCTATGCTCCTCTCTGAAGGGTTATTGCATATGTACAATCACACAGATCTTTTCAAAACAACTCCAAAGCTTTAGCTGCAATAACATGAAATAAGAATATAACTATAAATTCATAAAACGTACTATAATAAAGATCAAAAGAACAAATCACAAACTACTATAACAAAGATCAAAAGAACAACTCACAAACTATAACAGGAACCAACAAAGCTATCTTCCCAACATCCTCATCTTCTCGCATTATCATTTTTATACGACCTAAAAAATTAACAATAAATTTATTGTAAGCTTTAGATAGATAGAGAGTAAGGAAAAGGGAGATCACACCATGATCAATAATTATTAAGAGTTGTAAGTGAAATAACTACAAAAAAGTAAATAGAAATCATCCAATAAAAAAGATCCATATGAACTTTAGGGGTTCATGTAGAAAGACAAGTCAAAGATGTTGATTGAAGAACATGTATATGGAATAAAAGCAAAGATTTTGCAAAATGTTAACAACTCAAAATGGTACTGTCAAAGCTTCTTAAATGTATTATTTAAAGTTACACAAATTGTCAAACCTCAAACATGAACGTACTTGGTGATTGCTGGAGAGAACATTTACACCAAAGGAGTGGAAAGCTGATTATTGAAAAGAATTGGAGTGATCGATAATGATGATGCTTGAAGGAGGGCAAATCGGTGAGAGGGATTAGAGTGATCAGCTGTAATCAGACAACCCTATTGCCAAGTTTTTGAGAGAAACAGGGGAAAATTTAGGGATGAAAAGTTAATTTAAGGTTTCTGCTACAAAATTTAAATGGATTTATTTTTATCCTTGTTTTTTGAAAATCCAAGTAGGCCATGTGTGTTTTTGACATGGCATCTAAAGACCAACTAGTTTCGCAATAACAGGGCGTGTATAATACTTCATAATTTCTGTCCAAAAAAAGCTTAAAATTAAGCAGACTTGTGAATGTTTAAACCTATATTGAGCAGCTTAAAAGGTTTGGCATTAAATTAATCAAACCCTAAAAAGTTTGGCCCCAATTTAGGCTTTTAGCCCAAAAACATTAAACTAAATGCTAGCTAGCAGACAACAAACTTTATGAGGACTCTATCAATGACAAAATCACCACTCCTATTAATAAGATGAGAAGGGGCACTTCCTCAAAGATAACATCTTTGAATAAGGATGAAAGGACTATAATGACAAAACATCCAAGTTTATGCCATCTACGTTGTATATTATTTTATAAACACAAGTTCAAAAAGGAAAGAGAATCAAATAATTAAGATAATGATCAACTTGTACTTTATATAGATGTTGCAAGAGAACTCCTACTGAAGATCCTCTATACTGATCACTGTTCCACCAGTAACTGGTGTTGGAAGCTCACATAGTACCTGTAAAGGATGAAGATGATAAATAAGCAATAAGTAGAGTTGTTGTGAACAAAAAAATGGATAAAATTTTTAGGCGACAATTACGTTGAGCTTCAGTTCTATATAATGTAGAATTAAAATCCCCACATATTAACCAAGGCTCTTTACAACAGCCGCCCACATTCTCGAGATTACCTCGTAACTCATTTAAAGTAAAATGACTTGCATATATCACAATACTTTCTCCTCAATAAAAGATAGCTTTAGATGCATTAATTGAAAATGAATATTTCACAGTGGGATAGTAGAAAAAAATCACCATGAACATTTCAAAATTGGATGGTAAAGTAAAATCACTTTTGGAAGAATATATATTACTACTCCAAGAATCAAATAATCTACTACTAATGCGCTCTCATGACCATTGCATTAACCTAGAACTCGGAATTGGACTTGTGGTTGTCAGACCATACCAATACCCCCATATAGAGAGAGATTAAATAGAAAAACAATGTGAGTAGATGTTAGAACAAGGCAAAATAAAAAAAGAAAAAATCCACTCTCCCTATTTCTCCCTTATTCTCCTAGTCCTAAAGACAAACCGCAAGTGGCAACTTTGTGTGGGTTATATGGCTTTGAACAAGAAGACGATGAAATTGCTAGAAAAGTTATAAGGAGAAAACGTATTTTCAAAAATTAAATATGCACTTGGTATATCATTAATCAGAATGCATCCTGTCGACGTTGAAAAGATTGCTTCAGACCTCGTCATGGGTATTTTGAATTTTTGGTTATACCTTCGACCTCACAAGTATACAAAGTACATTTTAGGCTTTGATAAATGAAATATTTCAACCTTATTTGCAAAAATTCATTTTGGTACTTTTTTACAACATTTTAATTTACAGCCACCCTCTAGATGATCACATTTCAAATTTGAAGTTAGTTTTTGAATTACTTAGAACCCACTAGTCATTTTTAAAACAATTCTAATGCCTATTTGCTCAACAACAAATTGCTTACATGGACCATATTGTTTCTAAAGGATTAGCGATGGACCACCAAAAAATTGCAACAATGGTAGAGTGGCCTAATCTTAATACCATTAGGGGGCTATCAGGATATTTGGGGCTTACGGGCTACTATAGCAAATTTGTGCAGAATTATGGCACCATCACAGCCCCACTAACTGCTTTATTATGAAAGGATGCTTTTCGTTGGACAGATGCAACTACAAAGGCGTTTGAAAAATTGAAAACAATAATGGCACACACTTTGGTTTTAGCCCATCTAGACTTTTAACAAATTTTTTATCTTTGAATGTGACGCTTCTGATACAGGTATTGGCGCATTTTAAAGCAATAGGAACAACCAACATCTTACTATAGTAGACCCTTACCAGCTTATGAAAAGTAACTAATTGGATTAGTCAAGGCAATTCATCATAGGTGGGCCTGTATATAGGGACAACAATTCCTAATCTGCAGTCTGAAATTTCTACTAGAACAACGCATCATCACTTCTCCACAACAATATTGGTTGAGTAAACTAATAGGATTTGAATTTTTAGTAGAATATTGTGCAAGTGAAAGTAAAAAAAGTAGTCAATGCATTATTAAGACATTTAAAAGATCCAGGTGCCATCGCTGCCATCATAATGCTCCAATTTCCACTTTTTGATACAATTCAAAAAGAGGTCTAACAATATGATCATTCACAACAACTTATCCAAAGAATTCAGCAGGGAAAGGCAGTTGGATCTGTAAGAAGAGAAAGCAAAAAGGGCATAAAGGGAAATTCCACTGCCAGTTAATATGAGTTGTCTTACACTTTCTGTTTCGACATAATACCCCACAATCATTTGATTTATTTATGTTATGATTGAATTATTCACATTCATTCACCAAGTGTATATATAAACATTTACAGAGATGAAATAAGACAACTATTCCTTTCATAAATCTTTGCATAATATCAGAGCTTCATCTATAACCACGTCAATGGATCCCAACTCTAGCTCAACAGCTATTAGCAAAAATGCTTCATAATCTTCCACCCCTTCTCTTGATTTTCCCATCTTAGCAAAAACCCCAAACTTTAATCTTCCTATTAAGCTTGATAGACATAACTTTATCAACTGGAGAGCACAAGTACTTGCAACCATAAGAGCTCTTGAACTTGAGAGTTTCATCACCACTGCACCTCTTCCTCAGTTCATCACTATAAACATGGATCAAGCCACTGAAAACTCAGATTACAAAGCATGGTATAGAACAGATCAGTTGTTGCTATGTTGGTTGCTCTAAATGATTATAGAAGAAGTGATCAGGCAAGTAAACCATTCTAATTCATCCTACTAAGTTTGACAAATCTTGGGAAGTCTTTATGCTCAAACTTCCATAGTTAGAGTCCTGTAAATAAAACATTAACTCTAAAAAATTAAAAAGGGATCACACCATATTTGAATATATACAAAAAGTTAAAACCATAGGAGATTCACTCCAAGTTGTAGTATATATCATCACAGAGTATGAACTAATATTAAACGCCTTTAATGGTCTTAGTTATGAATATGATCATGTTGTGGTTTATTTAACACACTCTATGAAAACTTCAACTCTATAAGAAGTACAATTCTCTCTCATGACGCATGAATCAAGGATAGAACTGTTAAATATAATTATTCAGTCAAATATTTCATCACCTGCTGCCAACTTTACAACTTACAACAACAATAACCATAACTAAAACAATCAAGTGAAAGAAGTGGATTTAGAGGTAAAAGAGGTCGTGGAAAAGGAGGCAGATGGAATGGAATGGAAATATTGTTTCTGTCAGCTATGCCACAAACTTGGGCATGATACTCTACAATTTCACAAACTATTTGATATATCAGGTAAGGTAAAACTACACAGTTATGGAAACAGAACAACTTCACTCATCAATCTACACAAAACAATGCACAAAGTTACCCTCAATCTTAATTAGCCCTCAATCAACAAAGTTATCCCCATTCTGAAGTTATCGGCAACAGTACATGGTTTGTAGATAGTGGTGCTATGAATCATGTAACAGTAGACCTAAACAATCTCTTAATCAACCCAGAGTATGGTGGCAAAGACCAACTTACTGTTGGTAATGGTAATTCTCTTCCTTTTGCTAATGTTGACTTGGTGGCAAAGACCAAGTTACTATTGGTAATGGTAATTCTCTTCCTATTGCTAATGTTGTCTCTTCTCATATCCATTTCCAAGACAACATACACACACTTCTTGCATTGAAATAAATCCTGTGTGTTTTAAATATAACCAAAAACCTACTGAGCATATCTAAACTTATCAAAGATAATAAGAATACTGTTGAGTTTACTGATGTTAATTGTCTGTTTAAAGACAACGCAATAGGAAAGGTTCTGCTCAAGGGAGTGCTTCCAGATGGCCTATATAGCTTTGAAGCTACCACACCACAAAAAAAAAACAGGCTAGCCATACAATCACATGTTGTTCATAAGTCTAGTGATTTTTTTTTTCAAAATACACAAATTTTTCTTCTTCAAAAGATTGCCACTGTGAGGCAAACTTAGCAAAAATGAATATTAATGTTTGGCATGCCAAACTAGGACACCCTTCTAATAGTATATTGAAACAAATTTTGAGTTCAATGAAGTTTAATATTAATCTAAACAATTTGTCCTTTTATGATGCATGTAAGTAAGGAAAATTGCACAAATTACCCTTTTAAACACATGACATAACAACTCAATACCTATTAGACATTATATATTTAGACATTTGGAGACCATCTCCATATCTTTCAACTGAAGGACATAAATACCATCTCATTTTTGTTGATGCTTGCACCAGGTTTACCTGCTTTTATCCCCTAAAACTAAAATTAGATGTACTATCTGTTTTTATTAAATTCAAAACAAATATTGAATTTCAATTGAACAAAAAGATCAAAGCTCTTCACACTAATGTGGGAGGGAAATATAAAGCCCCATTACCTTAACTCATAAAATATAGGATACAACCACATTTTAATTGTCCTCACACTCATCAACAAAATGGTGTTTCCAAAAGGAAACATCGACTTATCATTGAAACAGGCCTAACTCTCTTATCCCATGCTCATATGCCCCTTACTTATTGGCTTGAAGCTTTCTCTACAACTACTTTTCTCATCAATAACCTTCCATCTCCAAGACTCAACAATACCTCACCATTTGAAAAAATGTATAATAAACCACCAAATTATCTCTATCTCAAAACATTCGGTTGCAATTGTTTTCCTGATCTTAGATATTATTCTCACCATAAATTTGACTTTCATACTACCAAGTGTATTTTTCTTTGATATATTTCTATGCATCAAGGACATAAATGCTTAAATAATCAAGGAAAGATCTTCATCTCTCGCCATGTAGAATTCAATGAGGAAGAGTTTCCATTTCCTCAAATTTTTTTCCCACACACTTAAGCAAAAACACAACTTCACCAAGTCAGTCTATCCTCAGCCAATAGATAGGTAAGCTCTCAAAATCCTTGTTCACCAATACATACAACCACATAAATCACTATAAACCCACTGCACAACCAAAACAGTTAACCCGATCCTATTTTGCCCACTATTACCATAAAGCACTCATACTATGCAAACTCACTCCAAAAGTGGTATTTTTAAACCAAAACTTTACTCTATCACTCTTGTTTCTACCCCACACATTGAACCTACAACAATATCAGAAGCCTTGACTGATCCTATGTGGTTTCAAGCTATGCAAATTGAATTTCATGCTTTGCAACAAAACAATACATGGACACTTGTTCCCTTTGAACCTACTATGTGTATTCTTAGTACAAAATGGGTGTTTTAGACTAAGTACAATGCTGATGGGACTATTTCTAAATACAAAGCTCATCTTGTTATCAAAGGGTTCAATCAAACACCAATCATTGATTTTTCACAGACTTTTAGTTTGATTATTAAAGCCTCAACAATCAAAGTTATTATGTCACTTGTTGTTTCCCATCATTAGGATATCTAGCAAGTTGACATTAACAATGCATTTTTGAATGGTTATTTGCAGGAAACTATCTACATTAGCCAACCACAAGCTTTTGAAAACACAACACAGCCACATCATGTCTGTAAGTTAGTTAAGGCTCTCTATGGTTTAAAACAAGCTCCTAAAACTTGGTTCCATAAACTTAAATATGCACTATATCAGTGGGGCTTTCTCAATTCCAAGTCAGACACCTCTCTGTTCTATTCACATAATTAGGGTGTCATTACAATATTAATGGTCTACGTGGATGACATACTCATAAAAAGAAACTCATCTCAAGAAATTCACACTGTCATCAATTAATTACAGTCTCAATTTGCATTAAAAATATTTGGAAGAATAAATCATTTTCTTGGTTTTGAGGCCTACCAAAATAGCAATGGCGTATACCTTTCACAAAGTCACTATATCCAAGATCTACTTCGTAGAGCCCAACATGTCCTCATCTAAGCCTTGCTCCACTCCAATTACCATAACAACCAAGTTATCACTTCATGATGGCATACCTTTTGAGCATCCAACTCTCTATCGAAGCATTGTAGGAGCACTTTAGTATCTGTGCAACGCCAGACTAGACATATGCTCATTGTAAATAAACTAACCCAGCTTTTAGCAAATCTACTTAATACTCATTAGGTTGCTTATAAACGTGTACTACGTTACCTAGAAGGCACTTTTAGTCTGGGATTGCTTTTTCGTCCTTCATCTACACCTTTGGCCTTTCAAGCCTACAGTGATTCCGACGGGGCCAGCTCTCCAAATGACTAGAAGTCTACCACTAACTGTTGTGTCTTCCTGAGGGGCAACCTTATCTTTTGGACCTCCAAAAAGCAACCCACAATCGCTCGATCAAGTACCGAAGCCGAATACCAAGCTCTCTCATAAATGTCTACTAAACTTCTATGGCTCACATCATTACTCTCTAAGCTGGGGTTTTCTCTTCTTCACAAACCGACTCTGTGGTGCTATAATAACAAAGCACCATCACTAGCTCAAAATCTTGTTTTTCACTCACGAACAAAACACATAGAAGTAGA
>JANIIA010000001.1:8918023-8929360 GCA_027478495.1 Erythroxylum alaternifolium
ATATAATGCAAAATAAATATTAAACTAATTCATATAATTATCTTTTTATAATTGTTTATATGATTAATTTTGATTAAATATAGATACCCGTATATATTTACTTATACATTTAACCATATATATTGTATAATATTTATTTATGTAAGCATATGATAAAATATAACTTGGGCTAGCATTGAACAATATACAATCAAATACTTCTATATTATATTAACTACACCAAACCAAACATCCATGAACCAAACAACACAAATGACATTTATTTCAGATACACAAAACACAACCAATTCAATTCAGTAGTCAAAATTTCAGATCACATTCCAACTCCAACCAAATAATTTCATACACAAACACAACCGAACACAACCAATTCAATATATCCACAATTCCACATCTACTATCCAAATTCCAAATTCCAAAATCCCAGATCATGTAACAACACAAAAAATACCATCCAATCCAAGTCTCCAACAACCAACACTGTGCATCATCCAACCAAATCCATCACAAATTCACAATCTAACAATTCCAAATTTCCAATCCAAGCATCCAACACAACAAAAATTTTAATTAAGCATAAAATTTTCAAAATCAGAAAATAATTTTCAAAAGACCAACTTCGGGTCTTGGACGGTTGGACCTCTTGGTGTGGTGGGTCTTCGGATTTTTGGCACAGGTGATAGGTCAGACCCCTTCTCTGGTGGCTTCAAACACATTTCCGGTGGCTTCAAACGCGTCTCCGATGGCTTCAGTGCGGTGGCTTCAGGAGGAGAACGTGGTGGCCTCTTCGGATCTGCGGGGAGGAAAGAGAATGACAGGAGCGACCGAGCGAAGGAGGTGAGGGCGAGAGAGAGCACAGGCGGCAGTGAGGCAGGAGGTGATGGCGATGGTGAGGCGGGCGGCGCGGGGATGCAGAGGAGGCAACGCGGCACAGAGAGAGAAGAATAGAGGAGAGGTGGTAGATAGTGAGAGTCACAGAGAGAAGAAGAGTCGGGGGGTTAGGGTAAAAAATTTTCAATTTTACATAATGGTCCCCAATTTTAAAACTTTTACGGTACCGGCTGGTATTGGCCGGTACTGACCTAAAACCACTGGTACCGGTCGGTATCTGCCACCGATACTGATGGCTATAAGTACCGTTCTGGCCAATGGTACTCATAATAATGATAGAGATCTTATGAAAATTGTAAATATTATTTCATTGCATCCGCGATTTGTTCATGGTTGATTTTTAATAGTGATACTAAAAACTCCTTTAATTATTAATTTAATTATATTGCTTGATTGTTATTGATTTAAGAAAGGTTTAAAGTTGAGGCAAGAGTTGCATAGTTTTAATTGTCCCATAGCTTTGTTTTCTTAGAAAAATCACTCATGTATTTTTATCTCTTTTTAGAATCTCAAAGGCATGTCTCGTGGGATTAGGTTTTTGGAAAATGCCCAATGGTGATTAGGATTAGTTTATTAATTAGTTGATTGATTAATTAATAATTATATTAAAAATTGCATTGAGAAAACATAATTATTTGTCTAATTTGGTTTTGTTCACTTATGAAAACAAATTTTCTCACTTTAGGCACCAAATGAACTTGGCTCTTTGGTGCTAGTTTTTGAACACTTCTTAACCTATACTTTCCTAGGTCTTCCTTAAAGTAACCATGATAACAAAATGCTCAATATGACCAAAGTTACCACAATAATAGCATCTTTCACTGTATATTTTATAAATGTTGCCAAAACGATCAAACTTTCTACAAGATTTTCTAAATGATGATCGTTTGCTCACATGCTTATCATATAGGTTTCTATATGATGTTCATAGTCTTGTATAAGTATGAGAAGGTGGGTAATAGTTCTTCTTTCCCTAGTTTGAGCATACAAACCATATATATGCATCAAATAGTCTACATTGTCTCTTAGGTGCATGAGAGGATGCGTTTGATGTTTTTTTAGGGGGATGCATTTCATTCTTGTTCATTACATAAGGAGATTCATGTTCATGCTAATGTTTAACAAAGTTTGTCTTGGCACTAGATGAACTAGACCATTGAGTGCATCCTATCCTATGCTTATTATTATGGGTCTTTTGTTCATAAATAATGTTTTTAGTTTTTCTTTCCCTTTATTGTTCTATTAAGAGATGTTTTTAAATTTGAAACTTCTTTCCTACGATTTTTATTTTTATGATTTTTGTTAGTACTCTTAGACTTATGCAATGGTTGTGCTTTGAGTAACTCATTTTTCAATTTCTTATTTTCTTTCATGCATTTATCGAATAGCTTTTAAGTGCCCTTACTTCTCGAAGCTAAAATTTTTCTCTCCTTAGTCATGATTTCTATGTTCTTCGCTAACTCATCATATAATAGCTCATCAAACACTATTCTCAAATTTTTCTAGAGATTTGACCTCCTTTTCTTATGCCACAATTATTAAGATCCAATCCGAAAATTATAAAAATTTATACTTCAGTTGTGCACGTAATTAGATCTTAGTTAGTTTCCTAAAAAAAATCGCCAATTAATGGAGAAGAAACAATATTTTCTTTGAAAAGGCAGTAAAAGCTTAATTTAGTTTGTCAGCAAGTGAAAACATAAGCAAGTTTTTAGGAACATTGAGAAAGCTATATTACAACAAATTGTGACAGTTTACAAATCATTCCTTTATTAAGATGGCAAGTTATTGTGGACTACTAGATATTGTAGTTGGCAAATGAAAAATTGAATTAAATGTTTAAAAATATAATAAGAAGATGGATAATATTTAAAAGAATAAGAGACACAACGTGTAGAAGTATACTACAGAAGTATAACTACCCACATCAATTAAAGAACAAAAAATCTAAGGTAGAATTAGTCTTTTGATCATAGATTACCATTTAACATTCCTAAACCTTGATTCATATGCACTACCCTTGCAAATTATCTAAGTTGTCTACACTCAAGCTTAATGCACAAAAATCCTTGGAAATAATGAAAAAAGATATCTCGGAAACAAAAATTAGAGGGTGTTGTATTAGCAATATCTAATTAAAATCATTAAAGATATCAATAGAAGTCTTGAAATTTTCTTATTAGGTGAGTAAGGCATAAGCAAGGGGTTCTTTAAAGTTAAATGGAAGGAATTTTGCCCACCTAAATCCTAAGGAGTCTTAAGGATTAAATGAATTAGGAGTACCAAGGAAACTTTATTGGCAAAAAGGATTTGACATTTATTCAATGATAGCGTGACTTTATAGGTTGAATGGATGCATGAGGTGTACTTTAAGGGAGCAACCTTTTAGTTCATAAAGCTTAGCTCTAACACATCATTAATAATCAAAACTCTCCTAAAACATAGGCATACATTGGATTTGGAAATGAAGCATAATATAGGTGATGGGAAACAACCCAACCTACGGTTTGACAACTGGATAGATCTTGGCACTGTCCATTTTCACTCGTCCTTTCCTACAATTCAAGTTTGTTTCTTATTAAATACTAGAATACAAGTGCTAATAATCCAAAATCAATAGTTAATTAACATGTTTCCTTTACTTAGATACCTCTAAAATGCATCTAGAAATGAAAAAAATCATTTGGCTTAGAATTCCCTCTAACACATTAAACTATTCATGCCACTTGTACATGTTTAGTCCAATCATTCAATAGGCTAGTTAGCATAAGCTTATTTTGTTCAAGAACTATTTTCCAAGTTTTCTATATTTATATAAAAGGTCGTTAAAAACAAACTCTTAACGTTAGAGTTTTGGCTTGTGTTCTTAGAGTTGTTTTGGTTTCCCTTTGCAACCTTCATAGTGTCCTTTTTAATCTTGGAATCAAATTGCATAGGGTCTTAATGAGGAGACCTCGTCAATGCCATACACAATCATTAACAAACATAAAAACCAATTATAAACAAATATATACACAAAATACCGGTTAACATTATAAACAAAAACTGAATCACTTCACCCTTCAGTAACAGTGCCATTGCCAAAATTCTTGATATTCATCCAACATACACGAAAAAATAAAATCTAACTCTATAAAATTAAATTTGTAGTAGTGATGAGTAAGGATCGTATCTGTAAAGAGTGTGTGCTTAGCCTTTATAATGAATAAACCAGTGCTTAGGATTGGGAGTATTGTTAGAATTTGATTAATAAAATAAAGTAAAACTAAAGTATTGAAGGTAAACAAAATCAAACAGTACAAAAGTGATAAAAATTAACAAATGGGTTTGAAATCTAGTTTGCGGTTCAATCTTAACCTTTACACGAGTGAGTACAATCAATCAGAATATTGTTCTCGTATTGCTATTTAAAGCTATTAACCATAGATTAACAACAAATTCTATTAACCATAGTTTTTATTTAGGTTATTTCTAATTAAAATAAGCTCTTCAATTAAGTATAGCTCTCAAACAACCTAGAATAAGCTCTTTAAATTTAGTGTGACAAGTACAATACGTAATAGGAAAACATGTTACTCTAGGCAAAAACCACATAAATTTGAGTCATTTAACCTATATTATGTTATCCCTAATGATACTTGACCATTCGTTTACCACAAATAAATCATATGTACAACGATTAGTATTGCAATCTAGATTTGGAAATAGGTTCATACATAAATAATCTGTTTCATCATCATCATCACACTCAGTTCGAATCCCACACTAATGCGGGGTCTGAGGAGGTCTAATAGTACACAACCTTACCCTTACAGAGTAGAGAGGTTGTTTCCGGTAGACCCATATGCAAATGTGACAATGAAAAAAAACGTAATATAGTAATAATGCAACAAAAAATTACAAATAAGTGATGGAGGTTAAAAAAAGTAAATAAATAAAACTAAAATAAATAAATAAATCATCTATTTTATTTAAATAAACATAAAAGATGTCATAAAATAACTAAATACATTAAAAAATTAATAAATACTTAGAATAAATTAATAATAAATAATTAAAATAAAATAATAACTTCAGAAAAATAAATAAAATAAAATAAAATGTACCAACATAGTAATAGTTTATCAAAAAGATGTCCAACTTGTCAACAAGATGTACTTGTCAAGAAATTCAAATACAAAACAAAACTTGCAAACTATCATAATAAAGATGCATTCAAGAGTTAAAAAGCAAGCAGTCATAATATATGTAGCAAGAAAGATGAAACAATTAGAAGGGGATAGATATACCGTTACTAGAGCCTTTACAAACACAAAACCTGATATTGAGAGTAGGAATAGAATCAGAGACGATCACACTCCTAGAGACCACAATATCAATAATCTGTTTGAAGTGTTTAAATCATTTAAACATAAATCCCAAAACATTAATTATAGAATAACACAATCAATTCCAAAAGACAGTGAGAGCATAACTACTTGATTAAGAAATGCCCAAACATGTTCATCGGAAGAAATGCCCAAACATGTTCATCGGCCTTGATATCCCTTTTTAATTGGAAGGATGAGGGTTAGCTTCTCATAGCTCTCCAAAGGGTAAGAGTTTGCCCCCTTTCGTGTCTCTAAACTCTTCATGCCTCCTTTGGCCTCTTAAATGGCCTTTTATAGTAAAAATTAGGATTCTGTCACAAAACATGGTCACTTACATGGGCATATTTATGACTATATGTGTGAAAATTGCAAGAATTGTGAACTTAAACATTCATAGCATATAACTGTGTAGCTCACTTATACAATCGTATAGATTGCATATGTGGCTAAGATGTTGTTTTTGAGCTCCTACATGCTTCCAGTGAATTACACAGTCGAGTAAGTTGCAATAACTTTATTTCTTTCATTATTTGTCTCATCTTTATCCTAATTCATCTTCTTCTTATTTCACAAAGGCAAATAAGATTGAACATCAATAGGACGAGTCCAATGATATTTTTTGAGTTCAATTTGGTTCTTGTTCTTCCAACTTGTACCTAAAATAAAATATGAACCAAAATAAGTATCTTAATCATATCATAACATTAATCACTAAGCATTAGGGTGTAAATATAAAGTAAATCAAGCACTTATTAATTATCTTATCATTTAATAAAATTGTTAGTTATGTAGAATTTATATCACCTTTGTGATTGAATGAATGATGGAAACTCTTTATTAGTATGTTTGATTTGTTTAACACCTTTCTATAACTCTTTTCTATTTGAGATGGAATTGATAAAAGTGGCTTGCTTGATGATAAGAAATTGCTTAAATGTAAGGGACTTTGATTTATACTAGATATATAGTACATTTAACATTATTTTCATAGTATATTTCCTTTGTTTTATACTATTTTAAAAGGATTTAATACTAAAAACAATAAATATTTTGTTTTAGGTCTTATTTTTACCTCTTTAAGGATAAGAAAGTGAGTTAGTAAAAGAATTGGGCCAATTTGGAGCTAACTTCGGATGAATTAAAGGATGCCAAAACATGACACCTACATGCTATTATGTAAGGTCCATGGTCCAGGATGGTATCTTCTACTTCTCATTATCTAGCCTACACACCACAATGTTGTTACATGGATCAAGAAACATAGGCCCTATATATCCCTCTATAGGTCCTATATTTGTGGTATAAATTTTTAGAATAAGTTACAGAATATGCCAAAGACAATATGGCTTGCAACACAAACTCGTATAAGGTTCATGCTACTCATTAAAGATTAGGGTTTTAAATTTAAAGAAAAGAGTAAAAATAATTGAGATCTTTTTGGTCAAGAGATAGTTAGAAAGCGTCAGAAAGTTATTCATAATTATAAGATCGTCCTAGGTTGGGGTAAAACCTATCAAGATAATTAAATAGAATAAATTAATGCATTCTTTTATTGTCTTAATTAGAAAGAGATTTCAATTATTCATTCTATCGATAAGAGCTATTTGTCTTAAGAAAGAATATAGTTGTAACTTAAAAATACTTATTAGTGTAAGATGCTAAAATTGTTTATTTAGTCACGGTGAAGTCCAATATAGTAAATTCCTAGGGAACACCTTTCTTAAATCTAGCTTATTGATAGATTTCTTTATCCTTGATCATTACTTTTCTTTTGGAATTTAGTGTTGTTTGTTTTATTTTCTTCTTGAATCAATCATAATCATTGGTCTAGCTAACTAATTTTGTGAATAGTTTGTAATTAACCAAAATTTTTTATAGGATTGATATGTATTCACTAGTGCTACCTACAACTACACTATGTGCTTAATGTAAAACAAAAATTTTAATAAAGGCACTTTATCTTTGAAGTTAGATGAAGAAATAGTAGCCTTTAGCATTTTTTACAATATGAAATTCCAAAAGACTTTGTGTTTTTTTTTTCATGTTGATGTTATAGATCTAATTGTGCAAGATAAATTTTAATATAATTTTATGAAGGATGATTTGAAATTTATGTTATAGCATAACAAGATAGATAAGGATGCAAGGCTAAAGAATAGTGAATACATTAAAGAAGAAATTACACCATTTCATTTGCTATCCAAAATGCTAAGCAGGTTGATTAACTCACCTTTACAATTATCTAATTCTCATGAAAGAGTTTTGCCTTCTATTAAACTTGTCCTGAAGTTAGAGTGAAGACTTCTTCCAAGCAATTGAAGTATATGTACTTAGAAGAAGATTAAACCTTATAATAATTATTACATATGATCTAACCAATGATTGAGAGGAAAAGCTATTATAGGTATTGAAGGGCAAACAAGATAATAATTGGTTGAGCATTTGTAGACAAATAACAAATTATCCCTAAATATTCTATAAGAGTCTTATTCCAAATTCAATATAGCTATGAAAGAGGTCATTATAAAGGAGATTTTGAAGCTATTAGACCAATGAATCATCTATCCAATATTCGACAGCCAAAAGGTAAGTTTGATATATGGTTCCTAAGAAGTCTAGCCTCACCCTTATTCCTAATAAAGGAAATATAAACTTATTCCTATGAGAATTCATAATGGGTAGAGAATGTACATCGACTTCTAAAAGTTAAATGTTGTCACAAGAAAATATTGTTTTTCTAGTTACTTTCATTAATGAAATGATAGAAAGACTAGCTACTAAGTCATTTTTCTACTTCATTGTCAGGTTTTCAAGTTATTAACAAAAAATTGTAGCTCAAAAAGACCACAAAAATACAAATTTTACTTATATGTTCAAAACATTTTCTTACCAGCAGATGACTTTTGGATTGTGCAATGCCTTAAGCACATTTCAAAGATGCATAATAAACATTTTCTCTAATTCGATTGGAAATTTCGTTGAAATTATTGTGGATGACCTTACTTTTATAGAAATTCTATTGATTATTTTTAGACTATTTAGTAAAGTGTTAAAGTACTGCATTGACACGAACTTGAATTTAAGTTGTGAAAATTTTCATTTTATGGTCTAATATGAAATAGGTTTGGGTTATATAGTTTCATCTAAGGGTATTAATATTGACAAGGATAAGGTTGGTTTGATTACAAACTAATCATCCAAAACTAGTGTAAGGAAAATTCATAATTTTCTTAATCGTGTGGGTTTTTATTGACGGTTTATCAAATATTCTCAAAATTTCCATAACTATTATTAATGATACAAAAAAAAGATATCTTATTTAACCTTGGAGAAGATTGGGAAGCAACTTTTGAAAGCATGAAAGTGTTTCTCATTTTGGTACCAATTATATAGCCACGAAATTAGGATACTCTATTTGAGATTATATCTAAAGCAAGTAAATATGTTGTAGGAGCTATATTGGGAAAAATAATGGAAATAATATTTATATTATTTACTATGCATCATTGACATTAAATTCTACTTAATGCAACTATTTAACCATATAAAAGGAGCTTTTAACTATTGTGTTTGCTTTAGAGAAGTTAAAATATTATTTATTAGGATCTAATATGACTGTATTTTTTAATCATGCAACCCCTAATTACCAAGTGGCAAAGAAGGAATCTAAATCAAGACTTATGCTCTAGATTCTTTTATTACAAAAATTTAACTTTAAAATCATTGATTAAAAAGTAGTTGACAATTCTTTGCAGAACATTTGAGCATAATTTTGTGTGAGGAAGAATCATTGTCAATTTCAGGGATGTTTTCTGATACGCAGCTTTAGCAAATGCAAGATAAGGAAACTTAGTTTGTTGCTATTGTCAACTTCCTAGTAAATGGAGTGTTGCGCTATGATATGAATAATATGTAGAAATAAATAACTATGAGTACTATATATGGGATGAACCATACCTTTGAAATTTTATTTTTGATCAGATTATTTGTAAATACGTTTCTAATGATAAAATTCATTCCATTCTTATTGTCAAACCTATACTTATGGCAGACATTTTAGTCATAAAAACAACAAACTTTAGATGATGGGATTTATTGGGAAATTCTTTTTAAGTACGCTTACCAATTTTGCAACGCTGTAAAAAAATGCCATAAAGATTTATAGTTTATCCCATGGAAATGAAATGATGCAAACTTTATTATATATTATAAGATTTTTATGTTTGGGGAACAGGTCCTAACTCTTTTAGGGAATGCATTCATGAATGTGAATAAGGCATTCTTTGTTTTGCTTTATATATAGCCTAACATATCATTAATTTTCCCTTTACGGACGCCTACGAGACTTTGAGAATTAACTTAAAGAGAAAAATAATAAATTGCAACATCTTATCTTGTGTTACTTGATTCAAGTAATTTGTAAAGTTGGACTTATAGAATTAAAGTGCTTTATCAAATTAAATTACAGATATCAAACTTTCTGGGAAGATGTTAAAAAAACAAAAAAGAGTTCATTTAGGCTTCTAAATGGGGATGCAAATTTGGGCCTATGACGCTGGCCACATATTTGCACACTGAATATAAAAATGGGCGTATCGAATTATGCAGAACTCTAACCAAAAAAGATCATTTTGGATGTGTAATAAAATTTTCCACATACTGAGGAAGACGGTAGGAAATCGACAGACTTAGGAGATCTACTGCTAATAAGAAAGAGTTGGCGGAACAGAAGACACCTTTTCAGTAGCATATAATCGCTTGACATCAGATCAGGAGTACTCTTTTAACGTTGGTTATATAGGAGTAACACAGATCTGAAACATAAATTATTAAAATTTCTTAGTTTTCTCTTTCAATTAATTTTCAAAATCTCTTCTACATGTAAATCCAGGGCTACACTGTTAAAGAATGATTAAAGAATGATATTAAAGAATGATATTAATCAAGGCAAAAATCCAGGGCTACACTGTTGATTGCAAGAACCACATTCTCCAATAGATAAAAGAAGTTGATATCTTAAATACAACGGAAGAAGCTAGGATAAATAATTGGTTGGGATTGATGGGAAAAGCTTTAGGGTTACTTCTCGTATCAGCACTATTTCGCTTATCTAGTCAATAATCTTCATTTAGAGTTTATCAATTTATATTGTTCCTTGAAAGTCCAAATCCAGTACATTAGACAGAACCAAACTACTTTGAGAAGCAGCGTCTCATCTTTCCTCATTCTTGGGGACTTCATAATCAATTATACAATGTTTTCCCAATCCTAGAAGGATTAGGAGCCTCGTATCTTGATAGTGTTAGAGTTATGTAAATATAGTGCCCTAGAAAGTAAGTATATTTCTATGTAACTTAATCTTCTTCCAGTTACAGGTTTGTAATGATAATATTTATTATTAATAAAACAAAAAAGTTTGGTTTTATTTGTATAAACATAATATAACTAGTCATAAGGAACCAAGATTCTTTTGTTAATAATATGCATATACATGAAGATGTATAGGAAACATGTATATTATTAGAATCTAAATTAATTGATTCACAATTGAAAAATCCAGTTAGTTGCTTGATTATGGTTTAGACTGTAATGTTGCGAATTATCGCCATATAAGTAAAGGAGTTTACTTCAAGGGAATAATGTGTTTCATATCATGATAGTAGTCAACTATCAATAACGACACTATTAAATGAACATGAAATCACGTATGTTTTGATGAATAAAGTAAGCCGTTATTTTAATGTTAAAACATATATTTTAACATTTGCTTATTATGGACCACAATCTTGATGAGTGGTAACTCATATGTGTGTCATTATAATTCTTGATATGATCGGAATAAATTTTTACAGAGTATTAATCCAGTGTCTGCATGTTGGAATTATTAATAGAAACATGTATCAGAGAATATTAACTCAAATAAAGAGTTTATAGTGATATCATCACTTCTAGATGTTTTATGGATATTAGTAATTAAACTGGCGCTACGAGTTTGATGGACTAGCTACCCATCAAGTCTTAACACTAAGATGAGATCTTGTGTGTTAATCACCATATAGAGTAAAATGGGAGATCT
>JANIIA010000001.1:8981922-8995291 GCA_027478495.1 Erythroxylum alaternifolium
AAATTTTGTGAATTTCATTTACTGATTCATATCTTTTAAATGTATGTGATGCCATGTGGAGTTCGATAGTTATTTCATGTAGCACTCCATTATCTTAGGTTATGTGTCGGAATGACCCACGGGCGTTCCGGTACGTGCTCTAGGGTAATGGGGGGTTACAGTCCATTTTGATCTATATGGACAAATAAAACCTTCTTCTAATGGTTGTAAAAGGTACATAATTATGTTTATTGATGATTATAGTCAAAAACTTAGGCGAATTTTTTATAGGGGAAGTCTGAAGCTTTTACAACTTTTAAAGCTATAAAACTCTTATTAAGAAGTAGGTTAACAATTTCAAAAAGATTCTTCATACAAATCATGATAGAGAATACAACTAAGATGAATTTGAAAACGTTTATAAGTTTGACGGAATCAAGAGATAACTTACAACAACTTATACACTTCAAAAAAATGGTGTCTGTAAGAGGAAGAATCACACAATCCTAAATATGGTGTAAAGCATTTTTAGTAAGCAATAGTCTTTTAAGAAGTTTTTGGACTGATACTATTAATTGGAGTGTTCATATTTTGAATGAAATTCCTAAAATTATTGTTCAAACATGACACTAAAGGAAGCATAGAGGGACCAAAAACCTATAGTAGATAGTTCAGAATATTTGAGTTTATTACATTTGCCCATATATTAGATTAGAAGAGAAAGAAGTCTGACACAAAAGGACAAAATTGTATTTTTCTTGGTGTTAGTGATTAATGTAAATGTTATAAGCTTTACAATCCTAGTATAAGGAAAATTATTAATAGTCGTGATATAGTTTTTCATAAAGATCATATTTAGTCATGGTTGGTTAATGTTTCAAGAAAACAAATTTGGATAATGAAGACGATAAAGAAATAGAAGATCCTAAACAATAACATATTCCAATAGCTTCTATTCATGAGCATTATCAAATTGAAGATTCCCAACCTTATGAAATCATGATAGCAATACTAGAATTTAGTGAATAAGTTGAAGCAACAAATTCAAGTGCTAAACATGTTCAAAAGAGGCTAGTATGGAAGCCAAATTATGAAGTAATTGGAATTAATCAAATTAAAGGTCCAATCACTGATTTCACTCTATTTTTATGTTATGATCTAATGAGATTTGAATATACTATCAAAGATTCAAAGAGTTTATGGATCTTTAAATTGCATCCATTGAAATAAATGATATATGTGAGCTAACTAATCTTCCAGGAGGGAAATAAGTAGTATTTTATCATCGATTATAGCTTAGCTAAGAAAAGGGGCAATTTTTGGGCAATTTTGGGAAAATTTATATGTGAATTTTGGGTTGTTTTAAGTAACTTATTAGCTATTTTGGGATAATTCTTAAGTTATTTATAAGCTATTTCTAGGTTTTTTGAGAATGTTTTAAGTTGTTTATAAGTTTTTAGCATTATCATAGTTTATTTTTTGGCAGTAAAATAGGTTGTTTCTAAGATTTCTAAAAACATTCCAAGTTGTTTCGGAGGTTTTAAAGCAAATTTTAGGAGTAAAGGATGGCAGCAAGATCAGAACTTGAATTATGGAAGCTAACGAAGTTGGCTTTGATACCAAAATTGATACATGACAAGAATGTAGATCAATTGTGTATATAAAATATAAAAAGACAATAAGGTACATGCTTAATAGTTTTGTACAATAGTTTATTTCGTAACTCTTAATAAGAAAGTAATAACAATTAGGAAGCTCTAAATTATTAGAATTTTATCTATTAATTCCTAGTTAAACTAAAAGACAAGTTTAATAAAAACTTATAATAGACTTCTAATACTAAATACTTGTAAAGTTTCTAATAAAGATATATAATAAATTTATAATATTAAACAATTCTAAGTAACTAAATATTAGTAATAATAGTGGGTGCTATTAAATATAAATTTAATATTACACTTAAGCTTCAACATGGGCTTACCCTATCCTCTATCAGAAGTATAATAACTTTTTCATTCCTTTCACTTATTTACCAAGAGGTCAACTATTGATCACTTCAAGGGTAATATATAAAGTAATTAGTACTATGTCGAATTCGTTAATAACTTTGAGATGGAACCTTGACCGAAGCATACAATTAGTCAATGAACATTACAACTCACTAAAAAATCTTATAAAAATATAATAGATGGTGGTTGGACTATGATTTGATCCTTAATAACTCTAAAAATGATTTGTGAAAAAGTAGTTTAGGATTGAAATTGTTGCTCTATACTAATTTTAACATTGTCTAATTTTTCTCTTTTTTAATACCCCTTTTTGATTTGAACTTTTTCTATAACTAACCAAAGGTAGACCTTGTACTTAACGATCGATAAAGTTTATGCAACAAGAATATAATAGTATGAAAGAAATAAATAATAATATAAGAAAATTTTAATGAGGTTCGACAAATTTTATTGTGTTTACATCATAAGGAGGAAAAATGGTTGTTTTTAGTATTAAATAATAATAATAATTGCATCAAACCAAGTTTATTCATATATAAACTCTAGTGGTTACAATCTTACACAACTTTCCCTTTACTATACCTAAATTATTTTAAACATGACTCTAATAAGACTTAGAATCCTTTTAGAGTTTAAATTCCACATAAAATTATTTGTTTGGATAAGCCAGTCTATCACAAACATGACCTGAGACATAATTGTACCATTGCTTTCCATAATGAAACATGAGCACATATATGTTCGTATTTTAGGTCATGTGGTTCACTGCATCTTTGTAACTCTTTCCAATAAGGAACACGGGCATATACATGCTATGTTCTAGGCCATATACTTCTTCAAAAACTCTTTTTCCATTTCAATATACTTGTTTTACCATTTATTTATTTATTTTATTATCTTTTATTTTAAATTATTTTTAACTATTATTACTTTATTATTTTAATATTATATAGATTTATGTAAGTCTATAAAAAATACCAATTAGGGATAAAGCTATATATTACTGGACCACTTCAAACCCCATTTATCAATGAAACTTTCACTAGTTTGTTGTTGATATTGCTTTATTTTAGCATTATAAAGAAGAATATGTTTTTAAAATGGTCATATATTAGGTTGTGTTTATCTAAAGACATAAAAAATTCCCATATTCTTCTAAAAATTCTCTAAGATTGCATGCCCATGTATATAAGTCATATTCAACAATCACCACCTTGGTAAATTTACTCTACATAGGTTCAATTATAGTTATGTCTAATATATAAAGACATTAATCAAGTACAAGCAAGCCTTAAACTATTTTATGGTAATTAGAATTTTCAACATCTCGATTGAATTTTTGGAAGTATGAATCTTTTCTAATAAGATATAACAAGATGCAATTAGCTCTCTAGTATCATGAAATCTCACACCTATATTCTTATTTCGTACATGAAACACCTGGTTCCTTTCCAAATATTATATGCTTCGTCCTTACACTATTCATTTGATTCTTTTCAAAATAGATGACCTTTGATCGACGTCCAGTTCTTTCACTAGTCTTATAAATCGTAATAATTTTTTCGTAGCCTCAACCACTTTTATGTACTTTTATTTACTTGTAGACAATGTAACCATAAATTCAATCATTCCAATAAATATTCCCTCTTACAAGAGTAAAAAGAAACATGCCATCTATTACATCTCGTGTTACCTGCAAAGTCTAAATCCATATACCCTACAATTAAAGGAATTTTCTATTAACTATTGAACATGATACTATGGTTTATCAAATCTCTCAACACTTGACTATTTCCTAATGTTGTCTTCTAAGTTTCAAAATGTACTTGCTCACTAACTAGTTGCATGACCCAATTCTAGCCTAGTAAAAACTATTGCATATACTAAACATCCCATAATGCTAACATGTGGTACCTTAGGCATATCTTTAACCCTTGCGTCTATTTTTAGACACTAATATAGGAAGACCCTAAAGTGATTTTCTAATAGAGTAATTGTAGGTTTGGATTTATTTATTTCAAATACATCTAACACCTTCTCAGTGTAGATGCATTGAGATAAACTCATTTTTTATAACTTATATCCCTTCGAATCTCCATTTCTAGTATTTTTTTTGGTAGCAGTCAAATCTTTTATCTCGAATTTCTTTTTTAATAAGGTTTATATTTGATAAACATTAAGCATATTTTTTCTAGCAATTAGTATATCATTTATATATAGTTAAAAAAATGAAACATCATCAAGGCTTTTAACATACTAAAAACAATTACAATCACATCTCCTATAATTAATTCAAATCATAAAGGAGGTAAACATTTTATACTATTGTCTTTAGGACTACTTCAACCTATAAAGTGACGTCCTCAAATTACACATCAAGTTATCTTTCCAGATTGACTAAAACCTTTGAACTACTCCATACAAATTTTTTTTGTAAGTCACAACAAAGAAAATTTATCTTCATATCCATTCCTCCTAGTTCATACTGTAGCTACTAAAATCATCAATATCCTAATGGAAGTATGTTTGACTACTAGAGAGAAAATTTCTAGGTTAACTAAACCCTTCGAACGACTTCATGTAAATTTGTTCTATAAAAGTCATAATGAAGAAGATTTTGTCTTCACATCCGTATGCTTTAAATGCATATCATAGCTATTAACATCATAATTATCTTGATGGAAGTATGTTTAACTACTATAGAGAAAATTTCATTGTAATTAATACCTTTTGGTTTTGCATACATTTTTGTTACGATTTGAGCCTTTAAATTTTCTTTTTTCCTTAATATTGTTGCCTTCCTTTTGTATACATATATGTAACTTTTAGGAATTTTTCTTTTGAAAAGCTACACTGACTCTCATATTTGGTTCTTCTATAGAGACTTCATCTCCTCCACTATAGCTCATGAACCTTTATCCTTCTTCCAATTCTCTATAGACTCGTAAAAGCTAGATACTGATGATATTTTTAAAAGATACCAAGTGTTCCCAACCATATCTATTTGGAGAAAAAAATAGTGTCTCTCTCTTTATTTGTGAATATAAAGTGATGTTGTTTTTCTTAACATATATCTTCTATATCCCAAACTAGAACTTCTAATCTCTCCAACATCTATTCTAGAATTTTTTAATTCCATTGTACCACTTTGAGCTGGTAATGCTCTTTGCTGACCTTAACATATCATCTACAAATGTTTGTTTCAACAAATATTTCTCATTAAACGCTGCATCCATACTAATCACCATCTTATTTGATACTGGATCCCAAAAAGTATCCTTTAACACCTTTAAGATAGCTAATGAAGATAAAATTCTTCATATTTAGATCCAATTTAGACCTATCATCACAGAAAATTGATATATAAGAGGGATAATAAAAAATATTCAAACCCCAAAAGTCTACCTTATCAATAATTCCTCTGCTAAATCCTTATCCAATGAAACCTGTTATGATCTACTAATAAAATAATAAGTTCATTACTTTTTCCTATAAAATTTTATGGAACCATGCATTCAACACCTAGTATTTTTAAATGTGCATATGTTCGTCTTCTATAAAACACCATTATAATGTGATAAATAGTATAATGTATTGCTTATGAATGACATGATCCTTATATAATTTTTAGAACTGTGAGGCTCTATACTCAATAACATTATCTAACCTCAGGTACTTGATCTTTCTGCTTGTCAAGTTCTCCACCATAGTCTCCAATGCCTTGAGCTTTTCAAAGACCTAGAATTTCTGCTTCATAAAGTATACCTAAAATTTCTTTAAAAATCATCAATAAATTTCACAAAATATTGAGATCCAATCAACAAAAACTCTCTAGTAGGACCCTATAAATTAGTATGCACATAGTTTAGAATATCTATAGTTTTGTAATTACTCATTTTAAATGTCACCTTATTCAACACACAAAACTTGTATATCTAACTTACAATGTTTAAAACCTTTTAAAGATCTCCTCTAATGAAGTTTCATCATCACTTGCGTACTAAGATGATTTAGTCAAATGTGCTAAAATGCAATATTATCTTTTTTTATTATACTATAACAATTTCTCCACCTATTACTATTTACTATGCTCCTTAGCAATCTATAGTTATTTCCTACGAGTCTTATCCCTTTCATCACAATCAATGCATCCTTAACCAACTTAGCATTATCTCCATCAATTTTGTAGTTAAAACCATTCTTATATAAGATATCAACAAGGATTAGGTTCTTTCTCAAATGTGGAATATGTTGAACATCATACAACATGCTAACAATATCAAACATCTTAATCCTTACTTTTCATATTCTGGTTATTTTACATGCTTTATCATCCCATAACCGAACATGATTAAGTTATTTGACGTGTATGATACAAACAAATTTTTATTTAGTGTTATGTGATGTGAGTTTCTTGTATCAAAAATCCATAAATCCTATAATTTAAGTTGTTGAAATTTAGAGCATGTTTTTGTTACTATTGCTTACGCCTCACTCTGTATTATATTAACAAACCTTGCAAATAATTAATTTTTTTATTCGGACAATCCTTCTTAATATGCTTGTTTATACTTGTAGCACTAAACTTCCTTTCTATCCTTGGATTTTGACCTAAAACTCCTCTTACATATTCCATCTTTACTCCTCTTTCTTTCATAATCTTAATTATTCCTCATATATATCATGTCTCTATTAGTTATGAACCAATAGTGTAGTTGATATGTCTTCTACGCTAATAGTCTCCTTACCCAATATGAGCATGGTCACCAATACTGGTAAGAATGAAACAAATAAGAAAGCGAATTCTAGGTTATGTTTTTACCTTAGCTTTTTAGAAAAGAACATGATGTGTTCCAAACATTACTCATCCAAAAAATTCGAAGAAATGTCCATATTCTATAAAATCTCCAAGATTGTATATCTGTATATATGAGTCATATAAACATTAACTTTTCTTATATAAATTTACTTTAAAATTAAAATAATATCATTGTAGAACAATAAAGTTTTTTCTTATCAACATATCAAATAAACAAACAATCCTAATGATATAATATATCCATCATCACCTTCAAGTCATCCTGATAAAATCTTAGTCCAGATCCACAATAAGAGCACACAAACAAAGATCTACCTAATGAATGCTTCAAGTGTCTTGCTTTATTACCTTAAAACTGTATTACTAAAGAAGGATTAGCAAAAGATTACCAGGAAGTAGGAACTTAAGGAGATGTTTGGTTCCATTTCTAATTTTCTATTGTGATTTTTGGTTTTAGTTTTAGTTTTAGTTTTGTTTTCAATTTTTATTTTTCTTAAAATAAAAACAAAAACTTGATTGATTTTTAATATCAATGTAGTTATATTTTTATTACTAATAGTATAAAAAACTTAAAGATAAATTATTTTAATTAAATATATTTATTTTAATCTCTTATATAATATTTATTAATAAAAATTATTTTATTTTATTAAAAATTAATTCCAAAGATATTTTAAGTTTAATTATATTTATTAATAATTTTTAAATGAAATTTATTGAATTTCACTATAAAAATTAAATTAAATTAAATTAATCATAATTCATATTAATAATTAATTTTAGTTAATTTAATATATAATATTAAACTAAATTATTCATAGTTCATATTAATATATTAAATAATAAAATAATATATATTTAGTTGACAGTAAATCATAAGATGAAAAGGTATAGACAAAAAACAATAATTTTTTATGGTTTTCATAATTTTTGACATTGCCAAAGAAACTAGATCTTTTTACTAACTTGAAAATAAAAAACAGAAAATTTAAATTGAAAATAGAAACAAACACGTTTTAAATTTATCAAAAAATTATCTGGGACGTTTACCCACAACTGAACATCAACCTCAAACTATACTTGGGTTTACAGCAGCAAATTCAAGCAACTCCTCGTTAGACTCAATCAAGGCCATTTCTCCTTTTGTCAGTGTCACCAACGCTTCTACTCCATTACCATCTTTTGTATCGGTCAGAACTATACTATTTAAAAATTTTGCACCCGGAATACTCAACCAAATTGGACGTCCAAACCCAAAATCAGCTTCATAGAGCCCAAATTTGCACCAGCTAGTGCAAGTATACATGTCTACATCATTGCTTGAGGCCAGCGTCAGATGACTTTTGACAAAACCACCAAAAGCAGAAGCAACTTCATCCCCATGAATCTTTTCTGCGTAACTTTCAAAAACTTCGTTCTTCCCTTTCCTTATTCGATAAACTAGATCATGCAAATGCAAGTCTAGCTCATCGCCTTCTAGTCTCGCTAGAAACATTCCAGCATAATTACCTGCATAGTTTTCTGGCAATGGCGGCACGAGCCTTGTACGTAAATTCACCGAAAGAGCCCAAACCGATGGCCTAGATGAATACCCCAACTTGGATCTTGTAGCTGTCACTGCACACTTCCAAATAAGGGCTGAGACAGCTTCTATTCTCGATGGTTGTGGCACCTTTTTGTTGGCAGCTTTAACCCTGATCTTAGCAAGCTTGTAGGCATCGAACACAAACCTTTTCGTTACAGGCTTTTTCTGTGCAAACTCTAATGACATTTGAGGCATTGAAGAATCTATCGGTGGGAAAATAGAAGCACCCATGAATACAGGACTGATCATAACTTCACTCGACCTTGAAGCTGCAGCTGCCCAGAAATTAATGAATGCGCCATATGTGGCTGCATCGCCAACCTTGTGAGAAACAGACAGGCAAAGTGCCACAGCACCGCATTCAAAGAAAGTAGCTTGGACAAGTAAGAGAAAACCGATGGTCTCTTCACTGGATAATACAGATAGCGGCAAGTATTGTTCTAGTTCATCCAGGTCAGGCTCTTCGACAACTTCTGCTAGAGAGCAATTGATTCGGGCCTCAATATATTCTACTCCATGATCGTTACACTCTATGAAATCGTTTCCTTTGATCCTGCCTGCAAATGGGTAGAAGTGTTTCAAGGTTTCAGAGAGTGAAGTCTTTAGCTTTTGGTTGATTTCAAGCTCTCGGCCGTTGCGATTTGTGTCACAAGTTCCGGGGTAAAAGAAAAGTAGTGGCACATACATGGAAGGCTGGGACTTATCCACAATAGAAAACTTGTAAATTTTTAGATGAGGTGGCGTGGGAGAGGAGGGCTTGATTGTTTCTCTGCTAACAATCTCGAGTGCGATTGCCATTGTAATCTGAATTCACTCTGTTATTGTGGCCATGAGTTAAGAACCTGAGTGCTCTTATATAGACTGCTAGTTTGGGGTTAGGCCAGTTGACAGCGATGACGACGAAAACTCAAACTATGAAAAAGATAAAAAATGGGGTTTGCATTCAGAAGCAAAACGAATTAAAAGTGACTTGTTGAATGCTATAGGATTCAGCCGCCACTATTTATAAATTATAACCAAAACAGTATTGTCCATACGTGCTTAAAATTGTTGTTTGTACTTATTTTATCAGCTCTTTTTTTACCTTGGATTTAGAGTTTAAGGGACCAAAAAAATCGAAAGTCATAGGATTCATAGACCTGTTAATTTCAGTAATGTGCAGTAATTGTTTAGCTAGTAATCTAATGATTTTTCATTAGAATGAAAACTCGTAACGATTATTTGCAATAGCTGAAGAACCAAGTATTTTTGAGATAAATCAAACTAAAAAACGTGTGGATAATTCTTTACACCGATAAGTCAAAGAATATTTAGATTTTGCATCCATAACCTTACTCATCACGGGAGCTTTCCTCGCCCAGCACCAGCAGCCTGGCAGGGCACCCTTCCGTGCTAGCAGCCTAAGTTTCATCTGTTGTTTGAAAAGACGTCAATAAACGTGAACAAGTGAGACTTTCCAACCTCATTTGTTGGCTGCACAAGAAATCAAATGGTAATATAATTTCCATTTGATGTGTACAAAAATAATTATATTACCAGTTGATTTAATGTGTGCAAAAATAATTATATTACCATTTGATGCGTGCAAAAGTAATTAGATTACCATTTGATGTCTTGGTCATCCAACAAATGAGGTTGGAAAGTCTCACTTTCATTATCATTTGATTTCTTAATTGTTCGGAAAGTCATCAAATGGTAATATAATTATCGCAAAAAGTCTCACTTTTATTACCATTTGATGCATTGTTCAACCAAAGAGATTGGAAAGTCATCAAATGGTAATATAATTAGTGCAAATTGTAATAATTATATTGCCATTTAATGTCTTGAGTTTCACTTTTTTACGTTTATTGATATCTTGTTCAAACTTCAAATAACAAAGGAGAACGGAAGTGCATAATAATTCAGTTAAAAACTATCGTGATTTCACTTTTATTCTTTTATTGTGAATTTTTTGTTTTCTTTTTTTCAGTTTCTGTTTCTCTTTAAAATAAAAACAAAATTATGTTTTGTTGTTAATTTTAATGAATTATATTTTTATCACTGATATTAAATAAAACTTAAAGATAAATTTTTTAATTAAATAAAATTGTTTTAATCTCTTATATAACATTTATTTAAAATTTATTTCATTTTATTAAAAATTAATTTTTTATTTTGAAATTAATATTTATATCTAGGCCTGACAAAATTTCGTCCAAACCGATAACCCGACTCTATCCTATCCAGAAAAAATCAAATACGGGTTAGAATTTTTTTGACTAAATTTAAACTGGGTTGATCGATTTTTGTCTCAATTAAAATCAAATCTAGATCTGAGTTGATCTAATAAGATAAAATATCCGAATTTTTAAAATTGGTCAGCACCGAACATTTAAAACTGATTAAAATTGTCTGATTTGAATTTAAAAAGGCAAAAAAAGCATTATTTCAAAATTTAGCGAAGAAAAGAATTTACGTATTTTTCAATTTTGATTTGAAGTGCTCTTTTTTCTTTTTTGCCCTTTTTTCTTTGTGGCAGTTGGAGCGCACCAAAAAGTCTGCTTTGCAATTTTCATTTTTTATAATTCAAAGTGTGGTTCCCACTCCCCACTCAGCACATATTTTACACTTGGGAGTTCCCATATAAAAACCCAAAAAAACCCTAATCTACATTTTCTTGCTAGTCATAAGTCGTTCTTGCCTTTCTATATTTCACTTTGTTCTCTCCTCATGCACCCTTTTCTTCATTCTTATGGTTTTCTTCTTAGCCTTTTTGGTTTTCCATTTTAATTTTTGTTTTTAAGAGACAACACACTAAAAGATGGCTACTAGTGAAGGGATAGAGAATGAAATCAACATTTTCGATTCAGAAGTAGTAAATTCTTCTCCTCCTTTTCCCCTTCTTTCTCATGGTAATGTTAGATCATTTGTTTTTTTTGTATTTGTTATGTTTTGTTTTTTTCGGTTTCTGTTTTTCGATTCAGATATTTTTGGCTAATTATATTTTTGTATTTTTCCCCTATGCTAATGTTAGATCTAGGCTTAGCAAAAATTATAGTTCGGATGGAACCTATATTCCAACAATCCGGATGACGATCAAAGTGGGTCAAAAAAATTGATATTCTGAACAAGTTTTTTCTAGGATCTGGTTGTTTAGTTCAAAATTTGTTTCATCTTTTTTTTTGGAAAAGTTTGCTTTCATAAGATGGCAGAAAGTGATTTTTTTTATTTTGTCTCTTTTTTTATATAAAAATTTCATATTTTTTTTTGTAATTTTTGTGTGATTTTTTTTCTAACATGATTGTTTTCTTTTTAATTTATGTAGAAACAGCCAAACACATATGCATCAGTGAGCAATACAAACACTAAAGGAAAGCGCATGAAGAACAGATATGATGTTTGAGACTACTTTGAGATCCTAGAAAAAGTTACCTACACCAAACCTAAAGACGATGACTTTAGGAGAGGGAAGTGTATTGGTTGTCACAAAATGTATATCGTAGATAGTAGGTATAGAACCATTAATTTGAGACGTCACGTTAAAGATTGTTTGGTTCCAAACAGAACACATTCTGATTTGAAGCAAATGTTTATCCAATCTACATTAACTAGTGGTGAAATGTCATTAAGGACTACTAAGTTGGATTAACAACTATATAGGAAAGTTTTAGCAATGATGATTGTGCAACTTGAACTACCATTTCCGTTGGTTTAATATGATGTTGTTAGAAAGCTCCATTCCTACCTTAATCCTAATGCCAAACATATAACTAGAAACACTACCAAGGTTGATATTTTTAAGTTGTATAAGAAGACTAAGGCTTTTATTGAAGAGATGCTTAAATCATACCCTGATCGAATATGTCTTACTATAGATGTGTGGACTTCTTTGACATCAAACTCCTTCATGACAATCACTGCTCATTCTATTGATAAAGATTTGAAACTAAAAAATCTAATCCTTAATTTTTGTCATTTACCTCCTCCCCATAGTGGTGCATTTCTGAAAAGGTTTATAAATTGTTGAGTGGTTGAAACATCACAAAAAATATATTTACCATCACCATGGACAATGTTAAAGCCAACGATGCTTTTATTAAATCTTATAAGAATGTCTTGAATGCAAAACGTGTGCTGATTTTAAAAGGTAAGGTTTTACAAATGTGTTGTGCAGCCCATGGGTTGAATTTAATTATGGAGGAAGGGCTAAAGGAAATTGATGTGGGAATATTCAAAGCTCAAGAGAGTGTTAAGTCTGTTAGAGGTTCAGTTACTAGGCTTAAGCATTTCAAAGAATGTGCTAGAGAATTGAGCATTTCTTGTAATAAAAAGCTAAAGCAAGATGTAACAACGAGGTGGAACTCTACTTATGAGATGTTATAATCTATTCTTTTTTATAAGGATGTGCTTAATCGTTTTGCTAGTGTTGAACCTCATTTCACCTATTGCCCCACATTTGATGAATTGGAGAAAATTGAGGCTTCATCCAAGTTATTGAAACTCTTTTATGATCTAACTCGTTTGTTTTCTGGTAGTAAATACCCCAGTGCTAATCTTTCCTTCCATGGTGTTTGGGCTATTCAATCAAGATTGGTTGAGGAGTTTATAAATCCGGATCGTTTTATTAGTTCGATGGTGCAAAGAATGAAAGTGAAATTTGATCATTATTAAGAAAAAGTAATTTTATTCTTGCCATTGCTGTCATTTTGGACCCTCACTATAAGATGAAGTGTGTAGATATTGCTTATTCTAAGATCTATGAAAAAGATGATGGTCTCTTGAGGGTTAAATAAGTTAGGGATGATCTTTAAGCACTATTTGAGGAGTATAAGGCAACATTAGGCAATTCCATATGTCAAAGGGTGGGTTCAGCAAGCCAAGTCGATCATCGAGGATAGTCTAGCTCTCAAGTTGTTACTGATCCATACTCTTCTGTAAGTGTCATGATATTTTTAGTATATGTTAGTTTAATTATATTTGTACAAGTTTTTATTT
>JANIIA010000001.1:9155185-9169418 GCA_027478495.1 Erythroxylum alaternifolium
CATATACAAGGCGACTTGTCAGTATCGTAAAGGCATAAGGCGCCTTACACAATGAACAAGGCGACTTACCCTTACATGTTTAACACAGCAATTCAAGAACAATCTTTAATATAGATTTAGAAACCCATACTCATGTTAAACATCCTAGAAATATAAATACACATTCAGGAAAATGAAAGAAATAAAAGGAAAAAGAATAAAAACTGGTTGGAGTCTTAATCTGGAAACCAGGAATTCTCTCAAACTCTTCTTAATGTCTCCTCTTGATATTCTTTTGATGTGGTGGATGCTACCTCTTTTTAGTGTTTTTTTGGTTGTTATGTAGTTCTTAAGGATTATAGGGTTGTTTTAAGGGTTTTTCAACTTAATTCAGTTCGAAAAGTAGCCCCAAACCTCAGAACTTAAAAAATCTTATGCCTGGAAACACTCACAATTATGAACTGCATGAATTTTCCTTCTCTGTCATGATTATGCATGGTGTCACAATCATGACAAAAGCTTCATGCACATTTTTCATCTTCATGTGTCATGATCGTGAGATGACTCCAATATCTTCTCCATTCTTTAACTTCTTGTTTTCATACACTCCACACATATCAAACACCTCTTGAAACATAAAATTAAAATCAAATTCGTGCTCTAAACCAATCAAACACTTAGAACACATATAAACATTAACAGAAACACAATTCTAAGCCTATACACAAGATAATCATCTAAGAAACACTTAAAAACCTAGAAAACATATTATAATCTACACTTATCAAATATGTCCTTTATAATGATATTTTGAGTAGATATAGTAAAAGTAGACTAAAGTGATGTAATAAAACTGTTAAAGTCTATATGATCCATAATTAAGAGTGGATATTCATGCCTTATGATTTCTTTTGTAAGCAAATTCTTGAATTTTTTAAGATTATAGACTGTGATAGTCATTTCATTTTTTACCTTTTAGAAAAATAGGTGAAAATGCTCAACCTCTTATTAACAATCATTTTGATTACGCATATCGTGATACCTTTTTAACCTTTACTACATAACTTATGTCAATATTTTCACTCCATCTCATCAATTATTCTCACTTATTTTATTCTTTGTGAAGTGATTCGAAACATTCATTCTTATTTTCAAACATTTATTGGTTCCTTCTATTTCAATTATTTATATACTTCTAATATGATCATGCATCAGATAAGAACTTATTGTTGTGATGGCTTATATCAAAAGGTTATGATAAGTGTAAATTGCATAATGTTTTAGGGCATATTTTGATATGTGTTTATCTATTAATTCAATCATTTAGTATGTGTTTAAGTTAGAAGTGTGTTATTTTGTTAATTATTATGTTTTAAGTGTTTTATGGGTTAGTACAAGTCTTTGAGCTTACATATTATATTTTTAAGATACCTTGATGTGTTTGCTAATGTTTTAGGGTCAACATCAAAAAACAAAAAAGTTTTAGAGACATTTAGGCTGAAATAATGTCCCATAATTGTGGCATGTCTTGTGATAGAAACACTAGTTTTGGCCCATGATTGTGGCCTACATGCCACAATCCTGACAAAATCCTAAGAAATGGCTCACGATCGTGGCCTAGAGGGCCACAGTCATGGCCTGCGTCAGGGAAACACGTAGGCACTGAATACGTCAAGTTTCAAGGGATTTTTTGGACCTTTAGGACCTCGAAAAAACCCTAGGGTTACCCAAAGCACAAGATAATATTTAAAGAACAAAAAAAAGAGGTAGAGAGTAGCTTTTTCATCAAATACCTTGAGAAACTCTAGAGAGAAATCATCGAGAAATAAAAGAAGAGAAGAAGGCAGAGAGAAGAGGAGAAGAAGTTGGCTCGACATACTTCTCAAATTAGGAGATTTCCCAACGTCGTTGCCTCCCATCGTCCATTTAGATTGTATTTCTTATTTATTTTTAGTTTTGTTATTGTATAGAATTAGATTGAACATTTGATGATAGGATCTAGAATGTCGAGGATGTTCAAAACTTACTTTCGAAATTTTATTCTTGAATTAATTAATAAAAGCTGGTTGTTTATGTGTTTATTGGATATTTTTGTGGTTTGATTCGTTTATTGCATAATTCGATAACAAATTGAGAGGCTAAATCAAATGAAGAAGGATTTAATTGGATTAAGTGATTTAATAGAAACCAGAATTAATCAACTCGATAATTTGTGCAGAGAGAGATCTTGAACAAATTTTCGGTAGTTTATTATAGAACTTCAAAACTAATTAAGGTTTTGGATTGGTTGTAAATTGAGAGAATGCAATCTCCACTATCTAATTAGTGTTTATGATTTAGGATTATTGGTTATAACTCAAGAAATAGTAATCAACCCTAGGATAGTCTAGAACCAAAGATCCAATAATTCATAATCACTTAGGTTAACATTAAGGATAGGTAAAATTTCCTTTCACTCAATTGGTAATTTCTTTTGTTTGATTCTTGGGTGTGTTGCAATTGCTTGGCAATTAATATTTTCAGGTTTGATTCTTAATTTGATTGATTGAATTAAATTCTCATTTTAGTTTCTTTGTATTTTGACAACTTAAACTTAACAGCTCAATAATATGAAGGCTTTATCCTTAACTTTGGTAAAAGTCATGTAACTAAAGTGTGAATTTTATCGACAAATGGACCATGATATAGTGGACTGCTTCTTGATGAAGGATAACGATTCGAAACATAATCCCTACTCCAACATATACAACCCTAGGTGAAAGAATCACCCTAACTTCTTTGGGATAAACAATGCTAGAGGATAGTTCAGACCTCAAGGACCACTAGGTTTTTAGCAAAATAAACTTAGTTCAATAGAATCCAAATTGGATAAAGTTTTAGACAAGCTTGGAACCCTAGATGATGCACAAAAGAGTTTGGAAGGCAGATTAAAACAAGTAATAAAGAACCATGCCTCTCTAATCCATAATCTAGAGGCCTAAGTAAACCAATTGTCCAATGCTTTCTCTACGCAAAATGTGGGAATTCTTCCTAGCACTTCAGGGACAAAACCAAAGAGCAACTAAAGGCTATTACACTTATAAGTGGGAAGGAACTTGAACCACCCATAAAGATAATAGAGGAGCCCTTCCATCTTGTTGAGAAAGATCAAGAAAAGGAGAAAGAAGTGAATATAAGAAAATACCCTCCTTATGTCTCTACCATATCAACTCAAGATTCCTTTTCCTCAATGATTACAAAAGAAGAACCTGGATGCGCAATTTGCAAAATTCATTGAGAAATTAAAGATGTTACAAATAAATCTCTGATTTGTAAAGGCTTTGAAACACATGTCTAAATATGTAAAAAATTTTAAGAACATATTATCAAATAAGCGTACTTGGGAAGATAATCAGATGGTAGCTTTAATTGGCACCTGTAGTTCCATAGCCACCAGCTAGATTCCATCTAAATTGAAAGATCCAAGAAGTTTCATAATACCCTGTGTAGTTGGTGAATTTCAATTCACAAAGTGCTTATGTGACTTAGGAGCAAGTATTAATCTTATGCCTTTATCAATATTTAAGAAGTATTAATCTTATGGGTTTATCAATATTCAAAATAAACAACTAAGGCAGAAAATTATTCAATCAAGCAATCAATGTCAAGAATTAAATTCAAGATCATAAACAAGATAGCAATTGCACAACCAAAGACCTCAAAGACCACTAGGTTTCCAACAAGATAAATTGAGCTTAATGGAATCCAAACTGGAAAAAATTTTAGACACGCTTGGAACCCTAGACGATGCACAAAAGAGTCTGGAACGAAGATTTGAATAATTAATAAAGAACCATGCCTCTTTAATCCACAATCTAGAGGTCTAAGTAAACTAATTGTCAAACACTTTCTCTACACGAAATATGGGAGCTCTTCCTAGCACTTCGGGAGTGAAACCGGGAAGCAATTAAAGGCTATTACACTTCAAAGTGGGAAGGAACTTGAACCACTCATAAATACAATAGAGGAGCCCTTCTCTCCTATTGAGAAAGATTGAGAAAAGGATAAATAAGTAAATATAAGCTAATACCCACCTTATATCGCTCCTTCACCATATCCACCCAAGATTCCTTTTCCTCATCGATTACAAAAAGAAGAAGCTGGATGTGCAATGTGAAAAATTCGTTGAGAAATTAAAGACTTTACAGATAAATATCTCGTTTGTAGAGGCTTTGGAACACATGCCTAAATATGCAAAATTTTTAAAGGACATTATCAAAGAAGCGTACTTGAGAAGAATCTTTTATATAATATTTATTAATAAATTACTTTATTAATAAATATTATATTTATTTTAACAATTATTCATTTTTTATGATAAACAATTTGAAAATTAAAATTTTTTAAAAATTAATATTTATTTTGTTTTTTAATTATTAAATCAAAATTTTTTTGAAACTTATATATTTTGAAGATAGTTTGAATTTAATTAAATTTATTAATAATTATTAAACTAAATTCATTTAATTTTATTATGAAAAGTAAATGAAATTATTAAAAATTAAATTATTCATTATTCATATTAATAATTAATTTTATTTAATTAAATATATAATATTAGTTAAATTATTCATAGTTCTTATCAATAATTAATATATTAAATAGTTAAATAATATATATTTAGTTGATAATAAATCAAATTGTAAAAAATAAACAAAATCTAAAAATCACTTTTTACAGTTTTCATAATTTGTGAAAACTGAAAGAAATCAAAATAAAAAACAAAAATAAAAACTCAAACAAACAAGTTTTTAATTGAATTTGAAAACCAAAAAACAAAACCAAAAATAGAAATTAAACAAAAATACCCTAAAAGTTCTTGCAACATTATATTAAAAACAAATAATATTTATGTTATTTCAATATTTACTTGGGATTTATAAGAATGTGCAACATGTAATCTCCCCAACAATTTGGGATGAAAGAAAAAAAAGTGGGAACTTAAATTAGATTTGCTACTTGTAACGTCTTTGAAAGATTACCAATGTCTAGGAATTTAAAGGTTAAATGGGTAATTTAAAGGATAGATCATGGCCATTTGCAAGCTAACTTTGTGATGACTCTTTAGTAGGTTTTGAGGTTTTGAACAACTTACCTTTTAAACACGATATATAACAACTAGTGTTGAGACAATAGCAGATCAACAACCTCAAAAACTGTAATTTCATAACGAATTTAGTATGGATATGACACTTTATTGATTGTTAGCTTACAAGTTCTATACTCCCTTGGGAGAGAGATCGAAGAAGGCAGAGAACCATTATTATGAAAGAGAGATGTAATGATTAAAAGAAACTAGTTTAAGTATAACATATTGCACTTTAAAGCAAGAGACAAGTGGACATTCAAAGAACATTCAATCACCCCAAAAATATTATGCATGCAAGCAATCCCATCTCAATCAATAATTGACTGTTTGCAATATAAGTGGCATATACCTTCACTTCTTATTGTGAAGTGGTAGTCTGCAAAGTAACTACTATTTTTTACTTGCAACTTCTATAGTAGAAAGCTCTTCTAAACATTTCCATGCAGCCTCACATCTCATTTTTACCTCAATTTTCTTTCTTAAGTATCCATTGAAGAGCTTAAGATTAAGATCTCTAAATATCTTGTGAACATTTAACATACAATTGTAAGTTTGTAAACTACAACCAATCAGTTGGTTGTAATTTAGTGATAATTATTTAAAGACATTCTTTATCTTATACATACTTAAATATATATGATAAAGTCTATGAAATAAATATACATTACAAATGAAATTATGATGAGATAATAATTATAAGATTCATATTGCATTTACATATTATCCCTAAATTGTTCATAGTCATTGTTCTATTGAGGTTGGACAATAATAGAATGTAAAAAGATTAGCACACAATATGTTTTTTCTTATGAAGTAATTAGTCGATCTCATAGACTAAAGTATGGAGATACTTAAATAAACATGTGGGTACTTGTTCGGGAACAAGTTCATTAAACTGACCCCATATAAGAAATCCAATTAGAGCATTACTTGTATCTTTATAAAAGTTCTCAAAATGATTTTTGTATATGTGATTCTTTGAATTGAGATCTCCAAATTTACTTTTATAGGAATTGTTATATTTTAATACTACTTATGACCTATTTTAATAATGGGAAGTTCAGTCAATAGTCATTAGATGTGGCATGAACTATATAAAGATAGTTGAGTGATCAGTATATAATTTATGACCCTAAAGTAATTAGGGAGAATGTTTTGTTGTTCTCTATCATTATTGATTCAGGAAATCCTTGGCCAAGGAACAATGACATTTTGTAAATAGTTTACGAACTTTATTAATTAAATCAATAGCGAATGGTAGAGAACTAATATGATTGGACTCAAAATAAAGTAAGCATTAATTTCTTGGTTTATGTCTAATCAGAAAATTGTATGATGATAGGATTGAATTATACGAAAAGATCATACAAAGAAAGGATAATCAAAATCACTTACATTCATAAATATTTGGATGGTCATGATGTGATGCTATACATCAATGTTGATCTAGGATATAAATTGTTTAATTAAAGATAAATTAAAGGAGTTTAATTTATCTAATCTTAAATATTATTTAGAGTTATAATTTACATCCATGACCAATATATTTAGGAACCTAGTGAGTCACATATAAAGAAGTGGTTGAAGAGACAAAAGATATTTTCATCCAGTTGGATCTGATTGTAAAGTTTGAGAAACTTTATGATTAAATATGAGATATTTAACAAATAGGGATCAATATGAGATATTATATCTTATTTGGATATGATTGATATTTAATTTGAATTATTTGTAATTTTAATTAAAGTTTAATTAAAATTAGAATTTAATTTTAATTAGATTACAAAATGTCGAAAAGCTATTATAAATAGGCTTAAGCTCTAGGGGAATTAACAGTTCTTACTTAACCCTCTTTATAATAGTTGTTGAGCTCTCTTAACTTTTTTGTGGATACCGTTAGAGGCAAAACACTCATACAACCACAGTGGTTGAAATGGATGAATTTGAGAAATGATTAGAGGGATACAACAAGAATACGATCAAGTTTCAAAGGTACAAATTATGATTTTTACTTTATTATAATTTGTGCGTTAATCATTTTAAAGAATTTTAAGTGATCTTGGCTTTAGAAAATCAAATACAAAATGATCTTGGATTTCATTACATAAGGGACTAGATCTCGGCTTAATTTCCCTACACAAATTACATATAACTTGATTCCACTAGTTTCTTGAACTTTTTTCTAGAGTGGGGAAGATAATCGACAACATAACCTTACAGTTTGTATAACGACATCAAAATTGCTATCCTAGCCACCTGAAATACCAAGCATCATAAAAAATAATGATGAAGGGATTGAGAAGCTCAGGTTAGACATAAAATCTAGTTGATGTTTTATCTATGTTAAAAACAAGGTCAACTGAAGGTAGCAATTCTTTATATGGAACACAAACGAAAGAACCTAATGCTTTCTGCCAAAAACGAAATCATCAATACTTTTCAAATGATTTGCTATAGTTTATTCCCTTCAAACTCATGTTACAAAGAACAAACTAAAATTAACATCATCTTAAGAGGAACAAGCATTATGAAATTTCCATTTTTTTCTTGTGCAGTATTCCCTAGACAAAATGATGTATTAAATAGTTAGAAAAATGAGATGAATCTTTTGAAGAAGTTTATTTTTCATGAATTTTCTAGGTTAGTCATAGATCTCATGTTAGACATAACATAAACTTTAACTATAAGCCCCAGATCAATGACGAATTTGTATAAACAAAGAAAATACAAAAAGTTACTTGTTTTTCTATCCATTGCTCAATAAATAAATGGATGAACTGTTTGAACAAGCTCCTGGACATATAAATAATTTGTTGAAACTTTCATTTAACCTCTCTGAAAATTGTATATCATTATGTTGTTAACATCTTTCTAATATACATGCCTCTTAATGGGTCAAAGAAACTGTACATCTACAAACTTACTTAAGTAGGCAGCATGAGCTATTTGTAGTAACCTTATTGGGTCTTCCTATAATTGGCCCAATAAATAACTAGCCCATACTAATTAAAACCCATTTTCATCACTAGACTTTAGCCTATTTAACCAGATCCTTTAATAGGTTTTTCAATATCTATAATTCGAATCAATTTCGATTTTTAACTTTAATTTTATAAAAATCATAATTAATAACTATCTAATAGGAATTTTAAAATTTCTAACATTCTTTCTCTTGGATAAATTTATATAACTAATGAAAATAAGAAATAGTAAAAGTGATTAAGAAAATCAATTTAATGATCAAACAATTTAAAACATTTTATCTAAAGTTAATGAAAGTCCATAATTCAGTCTCGTAAGGCGTTCGATACTAAAAAATATCAAATGCATATGTCATATACAACATGGATCTAATAAAATCATACATATCTAACACCTCACTAACATGAATGAGAAAATAGAGTGTGAAGAACTACAATGATATGTGTATGGTCTAAAATGTATAGTTGTTCTATTTGTCAATTGTAATTTCTCTTATGCTAAAATGCAATAAAGAAATTCATTTGCTCTCATTAAATGTTAAATCGTATAAGAGAAAATCCTTATAGGATTAAATATTTGTATCTCACTATGTCTTATAATCCATGGATTTATCAAAGTATTTGTAAAGACATTGGATCAAGGTCCATCTGTATATATATCCAATGACTAAAATGCTTAAGATCAACACAAATCTTAAGACTTTAACCTGTATTATAGCAATGTATAATAAACTGTATGACTAAGGACAAAATGATGATCATCAATATATATAAAAATATATTGTCATAATACATGAACTATGTATAATTAGATTAAGAGAAAATACTATGTTGCAAGCAAGATATCATCTACTTATAAAAGTAGAAAGATAACCTTACTCCCTTGACCTTATAATACAAGCAACTTTTAACTTTATTTTATATAAAGCTAAATGAGGAAATAACCTCATCAAACTTTAGGTACCATTGTTTGGAAGCTTGTATTAAACCACATATAGATTTCCTCAATTTATAAACTATATCAGACTTTTCTCAATCTTGAAATCCTTTAGGTTCTTCCAATAGACCTTCTTATGAAGGTATTCATTTAAGAAAGTAGTCTTACTATCCATCTAATGTAGCTCTATATTAAAATGAGCTTCAATTGCTCTGATCACTTTAAATGCATCCTTAGAGGATATTGAATAAAAAGTGACATTAAAGTCAATCCCTTCTGTTTGATTGAATCTTCTAGCAACTAACCATGGTTTAAACCACTTAGCTTTACTTTTGGAGTTCTTTTTGTGCATTTGTGAGCTAAATCCACAAGCTCCTATAATTAATTATGCTTTATAAACTACATCGTATCTTTTATAGCATCCCTTACAAATCTGCATAAGGTCCATAGACAACTTATGTAGAAGTAATTTGATCTACCACATAGCTTGTATCACAGTCTTGCTAACCTAAATAGACTATATAGTCAGAGAATATTATAGGCCTCCTCATTTGAATAGACTTTCTTAATTAAACTAGTTTAGTATGTTCACGTACCTTAAGAACCTTGATATATACATGTATTAGTTCCTATCCCACTATCAGTTTAGTCCTAAGACCTAGATCCACTAGTTCTGATTGAATGATTGATAAATAGGATATAATTGTAGTATCACCCTTCTATCATCTAAAAGATAAAGAGAACCACACTCATTAAGATTAGATGAACCACCCTCATCATAAACATTGGGTTGTAGAAACTTAAATGTTTATAAATTCACTATTATAGATCCCTATTCTCTATAGTAAAATCTTAAAGTGGTTAGGATATTCTACAAAGTAACTTAAGTGGAATAAGAATGCACTTTATCTTTATAAGGATTATATAAATGGACCTCAATAGTGTAGCATATATATAAAGATGAGCGAGGCTGGGTTTTCACCTTTCCCATATTTCAAAAGGCATTTTGGTATTGATTTACTTAAGACCCTGTTAAATATATGTAATGCAATCTTTATGGCTTCGCCTTAAAGGTAATTAGGTATTTTAGTCTTACTCTACATTGATCTCATCATATCTTTTAAGATGTGATTTCGTCTTTCGGCCATACCATTTTGCTCAAGATTACCTAGCCTAGTGAAATGAGCTATTATTCCATATGATTTCAAGTATTTGGCAAACCAACCTTTTTCTTGTCTAGAAACCCTAGTTTTTCCATAATACTCTTCACCATATTTAGATTTAACAATTTTGATTGCTTTTCCCAATTGGTTCTTAACTTTAGTCTTAACGATCTTGAATTTATCAAGAACTTCAAACTTTTCTTTAAGTAAGAACATATAATTGTAACGAGAATAATCATCAATAAATGTCATAAAGTATCTTCAATTACATATTATACTATACTGGGGCCATAAATGTCACTATGTATGAGTTCTAATAGGCCAGAAGCATGACTTGACCCTTTTTTTTATTTTGGCTAAAGTTTACGACAACAATCAACATATGTTTCCATACCATCATAATCCAAAGTTGGAGAATGTTAACCTTTAAAATCTTTCAACTATGTCTATAGAAATGTGGCTTAATCTCGTATACCATAACTTTTAAGGCTTTTTCTTTATTAGGGGTCTCTTTCTAGAAATATATTCAGTAATATATGAAGAAGAATATTTCTTAAGGATACGACACATTGTATATAAATTATATGAAAAAAGGCATTACCAATAAGTTTTGTATTAAAAGATAACTTTATAATTGAATTTTCAGTTACAAAACTATGACCTTCTTTATCCAAAATAGATACAAAGATCAAATTTCGCCTAAAATATAATATAAAAAGTATTAAATAATATAAGTTTGAACCTTACATCAAGGTCTAAATAAACATCTGTAACATTTCGTTACCCCATGATAAGGGTTAGAACCCTAGAATATTGTACATGAGAGAATATTGAGAAGTTAGAAAATGCATTTCATGCTCATGCATAATATAGCATACACACATATGTGAATATTAATTTTTGCACATATAAAAATGATTGTACATGCATTCATTGACATTCTCTGGTTATAATTGATTTAGAAATGTGATTTTTGATATAAATTGTGGTTTATATGTCTTGAAAGATAGATTTGGAGAGCATAAGTATTGATTTAGAAATTTTGATGAAATTTAGAGAATTTATGAAATTTTGAGTAATTTTGGACTAGGAAATATGCCAAATGGTAGGAAATTTGATTTATAGTAGTAGAAATAAGAGTCAAATGACAATAGAAATTTTGATAAAACACTTTAGGATTCGTTAACAAGTGTCATTGAAATTTTAGAAACAATTGGATTAGAAATTGGAATAAATGGACTAGTTATTAAAAAGTGGTCTAAATGGGATCATAGGAAGGTGACAAGTGGCAGTGACAAGTGTCATTACCACTACCAATATATCCTATATGTTATTTACTAGTGAAAGACAAGTATTATGTTGTCTTTCACTTGTTATCTTCTTTCACCTTCTTTGTGACTTTCTTCTTCTATCCTTCTTTACAATTTTTTATTTACCAAGCCTTCATCAACGTTACACCTTGCTTTCATCTATCAATTGTTGCTTCCATTTTGCTCTCTCCTTCATTTCTCACTAAAGACCAACCACCTTTGATGATGATGATGCTCGTATGGGAGAAGAAAGATAGGGTTAAGTGAGATCTTGAAGAGTTTGAAGTTTATATCAAGTAAGTTATGCTTTTATCTTCATAGGTAGTGTTAAATGAAATATTTATGATGAGTAATTTGAGATTGATGATTGATCATGAAATTTTATATTTGTTAACATGGGTGTAACAATAAAGAGATTATGTTCTAAATTTTAGTGAGTTGATGTTATTCATGAATTGTTTGGTAAAAAAGCAATTATGATGATAATTTGAGAGATGAATGATTATGAAAAAGGAAGTTTGAAATATGATGATGTGTGGATGAAGCGGTAAATAGAGTTATGTCTTACTTTTGTGTTATGATGAACTAGAATGATCTTGAGGTCAAAGAAAGGGCTAATGTGGTTTCTTGACATGAAGTAAATTATAATGATAATTTAGAAGTGAAATGAAGATGAAAATTGGAGTTGAATATGTGCAGAAAATTAGAGATGAATGTGCATATGAAAATGATCTGTTTTTGGTGTTTATGATCAAGCAAGGATTTTGATTTGTGTGTGGATGATATTGAACTAAAATTGAGGTATAAATGATGAGGTTATCAACTTAAAATGATGAAATTTGAAAATGAATTATTTGATACTTATGAATGATATATATTATGGAAAAAGGATAGGATTTCATGAATGATGAGATTTAGTTGAAAATGATTAATTAAATAAGTAGAGATTGGAGAGTTTAATGTCATCAATTGGTAGTTGAATTAGTATGAAATGATGTAGAATTAGAAGAGATCAATTCTGAAAATTTGGTGTGAAAATGATGTTAGAATATATGTTGAATTCATGTGAAAGAAAGAAGAAAGTGTAGGGCACGATTGTGGCCTCACCCCATGATTATGGCTTGATAAAAATAAGTTTTTTTTCATAATCGTGACTCTCATCTCATGATCATAGCCTGGCCAGAAAAAGTTTCTACAACAATCGTGGCAGGAGCACCACTATCGTGGCCAGCTCCAAAAGTTTCTGTCATAATCGTAGCAGGGACACCACAATCGTTACCAAACCTATGGAGAAAAAGAGTTGTCTTTTGATTGAAGTAGGAACCAATCAATGCGAGGTTGCTTCCATATGAGGTATTTAGGCTTGTATAAGATCTTGAATGAACCTAGTTGATGATGAATGAGGTTATTGAAGTGAGTAAAGTGTATTAGATATTAAAGAATGATTAAAAGGTGTTATTAATTGATTATGAAATATGTGTTAAGGAAATATACCCAGGATTGTCATTAAACATGCATTATACATGACGTATATACATGTGCATATGATTGAGTATTCATGTGAATGTGCAAAGTAGTATTGGTTAATGTATATGTTTGCATGATATAGAGGAGCAATTAGAGCGACTGCATCCAGACATTGCCGGGACTTCGAGGCAATAAGCTATCTGGAGCAAGTAACCTAAGATGGTCTCACTTTGATTATTTGTTTGTTAAACTATGTATTGAATTATTATGTGATGTGTATGTACTGATTCTAGACATTAACTATCCGAGGCATTTAATATATGAAAACTATTGGAAGTGCTCATTGTATGTGAATTTGACGGAATAAATGTTCTCAACTCTTAAATGTTGAATACCGAACTTAAGTCTGAAGAAAAAAGTGAATGATAAAGAGAATGTGAAAGTGATTGATTGAATATAATGATTCAGTACGTGTGCTACATTTCATACATGAATGCATAAAAGATAAAGGAAGTTGTGATTGAAGTTACCAGTGAAAAAAAGAGCTTAAAGCTCAGAATGTGGTAAGAGCCTCTGGCTCACTATGTAAAATGAGCACTGTATTCCCAATGGATAAGGGAAAATATTAATGAACCATAATGGATACGGGACAGTGAAAAAGCACTCAGTCACAACAACATATTAAACGAAAGTGAATCTCATAAATATTGCATATACATATGAAATGTATGATTTGAATGATTGCAATGTATTATTGAATTGAGTTGAATGAAAAATGTTAAAACTTATGTACAAAGTGTTTTGTGATGCTACATGTTGATAAATGAAATGATGTGAATTATGTGATAACATGAATTGATGTGTTATGTGATATGGGTGAACCATCGAGGATAGTTAACTCACTAAGTTTGCAAAACTCACCAAAATTGCAATGTTGACTTTTCAGGTTTGAGAGAAACGGCATAGCTTCTAAGACAATTTAGAAGAGATCTAAGACTACTTTTGGGATAGAAGAAATGGCTCAAAGGTCGGTTAGCTGAACTGAAGGATTTGGAAACAATTTTTGTTTAATTCCTTATATATGTAGCATGTTTTGTAAAAAGAGCTGTAGACTTTGATAGGTCATCGATATTTTGTATAAACATGGATGTTTTATGTAATGCTACATTGTATACCTTATTCTATGAAATGAAATAAGGAAATTTGTGTTTTGGAAATCATGAGATTTATGTTTTAAATTATGATGCCATGAGTTAGTGAAAGTGATA
>JANIIA010000001.1:9169518-9185190 GCA_027478495.1 Erythroxylum alaternifolium
TGGAAAGAAGAAAAAGCATGAGAATATGAACTTGTGATTGATTGAATTGAGCATGAGATTTGATTGTGTTTGGGCGAGAGACTAACCGTTTCGTATTCACGTGCACATAGACATAAAGCCTTCTCCCGGTTGCCTGCTTGTGGCACACAAGATCTGAAAAGTTAACTTGTTTTGTTCACGAAGTAAACTTTGGTTTCTCTGCTTTGTTCCATGGAACCCTCAAGCCATTTGTTTGTGTATTTGCATTTTGATTTGTTAAATTTTGATGAAGTTGAGTATTATGCTTTGATGTTAAATCACTTCTAATATGTTTCATGTGATGATGTATTGAGTTATGAGTTATGAATGTTGAACTTACATTGTTGGATCAAGATAAGATGAGTGTGCTTATATGTTTAGATGCATATATGTTAAATTGTGTGACTCATCGCCAATAGCTATAAATATATTAGTCACTGAGCTATGTTTCTCAACATAATATTTTTCCCACTCATCAGGTGCAAATCTAGAAGATCAGTGAATCCTTGCAAAGCAATTGGACAAATTCCAAGATAGTTAGCTTTTATACTAAGTTAGTGGCTAGACTTTTGGATAGCTTTATAAGCACATTAAACATTGAGCATCCAATGTATTTTTATATCTTTTGTTAAGACTTTGATGTTTGATTTGTAATTAAAGCTATGTATGAACTTCATTTTTATTTGGAAATGGATGAAGAATTGAAGAAGTTTCCAATATGTATGTGCTTAGTCATCTTGTATTTTGCCTTCAAGGGAAAATCTGGATCAATATATTAGACGTTATATATTATCTTTCTAGCTTTTCAATGCTATATAGTATGAAATATTTGGATATCGGAGTTGAGAGTTATGGTTATTAGAAGTTTGTGATGCTGCATAGGATGGACTTTCAGGGCAGCTGCATTTGTTTGAACTTTTAACCCTTATAGAAATAAAATTTGTTTTTGAAGTCTTCATGGAAGTTATAGGTCTAGAAGTCCTCTTCAACACGGTCTTTGAACAACCTTAATCGGATACTTGTAGTAAACGTTATGCCCTTTTTACCAAGACAGGTTGGAAGAAGAAAAGAGAGAAGAGGAAACTCGCGATCGCGACATTGCGGGCGCGTGCATAAGCACGATCGCGACCCGCAGATCCCTTCCCCCAGCCTGAACATGTTTCACTCTTTTGACCATAACTTTGTAGTTCGACATCCAAATAACTTGATGTTTAAGGCATTGGATTCCTAACACATTCCTCTATCTCTCCACAAAAATTTATAGCTTTTAGTATTAATTTGAAAAAGATTGATTGAATCAAAGTGAGGGAATCAATTGGAAGAGTATGAGTTGGATACTTTTACTGACCATACTTCAATATTTTGATGATATCTTAATCCGTAGAGCTCCAATTATGATGATTCTTATCTCTAAATAAACTAGAGACATAGAGCCACAAATTTTATAAGAAATCAAATTTTAATTCGGTCTCTAAGACTTTCAATTTCTGAATGGAAGTTGAGTACAGTGTACTACTTTAGTATAACAACAATCTGAAAATGTTTCGACCATAACTTTTAGATTTCTGAACCAAATGGAATGATTTTGGTGTCATTAGAAACTTAAGACAATGGGGAACAAATGTTTTGAAGAAGCCAAATGGAAATTCCGATTTTAGGTTTCCCAAAATCTATCTTAAAGTTGAAGAAATGAGTTTGCCCACGTTTTTATGACTCCGAATGTTGGGTTCAGAAAACGGGGTCCAACAACTACCCTCACAGAAGTCTTGGAATGGTTGAATTGCACTTCTAAGTCAACTGAGATTGTCCATATTATCTCCCTCGCCTCCTTCATAAAAGAGATATGGCGAGAGAGAAACGACAGAAGATTTCAAAATAAGCATCGCACATGCCAAGAGGTCTATACCTCTCTGATTAGAGGAATTAGAGAGAATTCTATATTCAGCACATTGAAAACAAATAAGCAATTTACTAGCTACTACATAGGGACTCAACTAGCAGAAATGGACAAATCCAAAGAAAGAAGATGCAACATCGTACCTGGAGACAGCTCAGCTACTCCATTTACGCAGCTCGGATCCACAAACTAGTCGGAATAGACCAACCATTGCAGATTGAGAAACCTTGGAGGCTCAGAACAGTGATGAAGCAAAACAACAGAGATGTTCAGAAGAGGAACGAGGTTAAGGTGAAAAGAAAGAGGAGAGGACTTATCGTGAGACAAATAGAAGATTACCTTGCGAAGTGGCTCGAAAGGTGACTATATCTCTTCGACAGCTGCACTACACAAAGTCACGACGCGAGGAAGACCACCTGCATCAATCAACTGATGAGTTATTGCTCGACATGGGAAAGCAGAAGAGTTAAAGAAGATCAACTACCTGTAAGCGGAGGATGAGGAGATTGCGAGGCAACCCTAATTTAGCACGGTCTGGAGAAGAAGGCAAAAGTGTAAAACGACTTTACCCTAATCAACAAAGAGGTTGTCTTTTGTTGATGTATTAAAGCAGTCTTTTAATTGTTTGGATATGCGACGTCGTTGCTAGAAGGACATTGCTCTTATTACTCTTGGCTGAATACCTAATTTTGTGTCCATTCATTTATTAATACCATTTAACTTTTCAAAAAAATATAAGTGCAGATTATAAACCTGTAAACAACATGAATATAGTCTGCAAATTCTGGCTAAGTTGAACCATATGTGTTAGCCTTATTTTGGGGCTACATTGCATAGCATACTTAGTGTAGCTTTCTTCAGCAGTAACACATGGTAGCCTCGTGTGGAAGATGGATTGGAGTGGCATAGACATTACAAGACACGAACAATTTTACATGTTGGAGACTGAATAGCAATTACTTGCTGGATAATTCATTGGAACTAAGTTCTGGACATCTATGATTTTCTTGGGTTTGTCCAGATCAGATCGGGTTTTGGGTTGCTTATAGTCTAAATATGATTTGGGTCTGGTTTCGATTTGGCCTACTGCCATCCTTAGAACTGAAGAGGTTATTATGACACTTTAATCGGCGGAGAAACCACTTGACTTCCGTTTTATGAACGTGGACATTGCTCTTTTCCTTTTTGTTTTAGTTCACAGTATCTTCGGTGTGTGGTTGTTTCCTGATTCAAATTTAAATAAAATTGTTATCCTATTAAAAGCGGGGTGATGACTTTTATAGAAGTACCGTAGCGTTGATAATGTCAATACACACTTGATCATCATGTGATTGTTGTTTAAGTAGGCTTACTACCTAAACAAGAAAAACAAGTTGAATGAGGCTTTGGATACTTTGGAAAGCCAAGAGAGGAACTCAGACGCTTTGATGTTAGAATCACATTCTGTATCGTATGGGAAAGATGGATGCTTGCATTGACGTTTATTAGAAGCTTCAATAATCAGAGATTGATTCAGTGGAAATAAATCTAGCTGCTTCTTTGATATTGGCTGGGAAGGCTTCTGAAGTACAAGGAATGACGGAAACACGGCGGATTAAACCATCTAACAGTTTTGACCACATAACAATAGTGCTTGCTCCTTGATTGAAAGGGTTAAATATACTGATGCAGAGCAACTCTTGTCGAGTGCTGGAAGGCGACACACTACTTCGCTTTAGAGAACAAATGTGCTTCTTTGTTGTTGGTCCTTATTGCATTATTCTCATTATGATATCTGCGTGTTTCAATTTATTATTTAGCACTACTTTTGCTAAACCTTTTATCATAAAAATGTGTGTTATATGAGTTTTGGTTTAAATGGTAATCCTCCTCTCGAGAAGCAAGGATGGCAAAGCCAACAGAATATAATATAAGGATAGCAAAGCCAACAGATTATAATATCTTTCCTCAGCTTCTTGTTGTTTTTCCTTTTGTTGACAGAAATCGTTCAGGAAACAATGATGGAAGAGAACTTCCGATGATTATATAGAGAATGGAATGGCTCCTATACTTGTCCAGTAGGCACATGTTCAACAGGTATGACGAATGCAATTACTTGAAGCACTGGCCATTCATCATTAGTTCGTCGTACTGGCTTTTCTCCAAATGGGAATTATAGAAACATCTTATTCATCAGCTCTTAGGTTGACCACAAGAGGCCATGGACCCCTACACAGACATTGTTAACAGAAACCTAACAGATGTTTGCAGTGGCATTGTGTAACCTTGATGCTTTGTAAGGTCCGAAAGATGTGTCAGATAGCCTGAGAAAACTTGATCGGCTGAAAGAAAAAGATGCACAGAATTTACAGCTCTCTCGGGCACTTAACAAGCTTTCTCCAAAACAAAAGGGGCAATGTATGGAAACCGGGGGCTTTTTTGTGATTTAATATCTACTCCATGATGGTCAAGAGATGAAGGTTTCGTTTTCTGCTGATGGGATCTGACAGGCCAATGTTTAACAGGCAAGAGAACTTGTTGCTAGACTGTCAAGACATGCTTACTGAAGGTGTGGTGCCGGTACTGCTTGAAGCAGCACTTTTCTTCAGATAGAATAAGACTGGTAAAGCTGAAGACGTTGCTGAAATGGGTCCAAGTTTATTCTAATTGCAAGGCACAAGTTGCAGCAGATGCTTGACCTCACCAAATCGCTGCAGAGTCTCTGACTAGGATACCTGACATTCAGCACATGCTTGCCACCATTCCGGCCCTTAAGGAACGGGTTGGAGATATCAGTGGAGCTTCTGCCATTTTTTTTTTCAATTGCAAGAGTCTGCTTCTTTCAAGGTCAGGGTATGGGGATCTTGCAAGAAATCATGGGAGCATAGGGATTTGATTGGCTTGGTAAGTACTGTTACTCATGTGAATGTTGGTAAAGCAGAAACTGATGAGCAACTGAAACCACTGGCAAGACTGGAAAAGATTTCTGAAGCAAAGCATGATAACTGGAGCTGCTGAAGCACCTCATGAGGTTGAAAAAGAGAAAGCCTCCTAAACCCTGCCAATCCAGGTTATTCTCTGGATCCTGACGGGCAGCTTCCTCGTTACAGTCCCAATAGAAAGGATAAAAGAGCAGTTGAGTTGGGAGGCTCTCAAGGTGCTGTAGTGGTACTACAACACTTTGACATTCAAAAGTGAATGCAGTGCAGAAGTCAAAGGCTTCATCATCTAAGTCATCCGAAAAGTCATCAAGGAAATCCCCCTTCATAATCAAACACATCACTGATCAGCTTATTTTAGTTCTCTCCAGTGTCCAAAAGCTGAGACTTTGGTAATAGCTTTTGCCTTTCTGTGCTTATTTTTAAGTTGTTTCCGGCTTTTTTTTATGATGACAATTTCATATTGAGATGAACGTGGGTAATAAATGAGAGCTTACAGGAAAAGAGACAAGACATAATACATAGTTTTCTTGTTCTCTGTAGTTTAGAAACTTGTATTGATCGGCAGGTTAGATAGTTTTATATCTGGTGACAAGAAACAAACAGATCAGGTACACTTGTAGGAGTCAAATAACTACATGCTTTGTGGTTGGGACATCAATACTTTATTTCTTTAGTAAAAGACCAAAAGACACAACATTTATATCTTAACTTCTTAGGACAATCTCTCAAAAGTAACTATACTCATATGTTTTAATAAATGGAGAATGGAAATAAAATTGTATTCTATGTATTGGATGGTAAGAAAAGAAAGGTACTCTATCCTTTCCCTAGAATCCAACTTGATAATGACCTTAGCGGGATGTCTCACCGTGCCCAGCAAGTAGGCATCGAAAAAGAGCTTCCTTAATCATCAAGTTAGATTTGTATTTAATAAGAAATTCACATTTCTTGGTCTTACGATCTACTAACATCAAGATATTCTTAGCTTCAGAACCAAGGTGGCAAATAATATATTTGTTTCCCGATACAGAGTCCTTTTTAGTAATTTTAGAAACTTGTTATCTTAATGAAGGCTAATAATATTATTAAAAAACTAATTAAATAGTTATATAAATAAAGGCTAATATTATCCTATATATCCTCGTAAACTTCGAATTTGACATAAAGTTTATGCATAAATATTGTTCAAATTTAACCCTAGTTATATTTCAATTTTATTCTAAAACAATCTTGTGATAATTGATTGCTGGACGACCATGATAACAATAGCATCAAGTAAAAATTTTGCTAATATGCAAAGTTTGGGAAGGTTCAGTAGTATGAAACTTTACCTCTAACTAATAAAGAGGCTATTTCTAATAATATGGAAAAAGAGGTTGGTTCTTGAGTTTAAAAAAACTTTTTTTAGACTGAACAATGAAAGAAGAAAAAATTTAAATCCCACTACATAAATTAAAAGATGCACAAATTGGCAAAATTTCTTTAACTTTCAAAAAACTTAAAATAATTATATAACATTATAAAACTATAAGTATACATAGTTTATATAAAACAAATCTAAAATAGAACTTTTAAATTTTATAATATAAATCCTACTACATTATTTGTACCATTAAGTACATCTTAATAAACTTATAACTTGAAGGGAAAGTAGTAATTTATTATTTATATTTTGAGTATAATATGTTTTTAAATTATTTTTATGTGTCATATTTGTTTATGTTCACTGACCATTTGATAATGATAATAATAAGAAAGTAAACAGCTTCCATTCCATGCCAAACATAAATATAGGAATAATGTGGGCATTGGAATCACCAATTAATTTATCCAATGTAAAGAGTCCAGATCTTCTGTCTAATTTTACTCTGTCTAACTTTGTCCAACAAAAAAATGTCGTCGTTCTACTTACAAAATTTCAACTGATTGAAGGTTTTCTTAGGGGTAAAAATTCAAAGTTAATCCTTAGTTGCATGTTTACTGTTTACATTAAGTGGCTAAGCTTCAAGCTAAGCCAAGCCACTTAATGTAAGATGTTGTCTTTTGAGTTCTTGTTCTACTTTATCTATTCTCTTTCAATCCCTGTTATTTATCTTCTCTATCTTTTGAGTTCTTGTTCTCCATTGACTCTGTCTACTATCTCTCAATCCTTACTCTCTATCTTCTCTCTCTCAATCCCCCTCTCTGTCTTCTCTCTCTCAATCCTGCCTCTCTTCCTCACCGCCGCTCTCTTCATTCTCGCTACTGCCCACTTGCTTAGCCTTAAGTTCCAGTTAAAAAGGTTCAAACTTTAACACTCCGACGATCAGCTCAGCCCATTCGTAACGGTTCCAAATGTAACAATTGAGCCCTCTAATCAGATGTTCTTTGTTATCTTTACTGACTTCACAATTTGTAAAACCTGTTTCGTATGAATTGAACAAGCAACATGTTGCCAATCTTGAGAAGCTACTCCCAAAACAATATCTCTTTTATTTATATTTCTCAACGCTTTCATTTATGGGTCCTTTTTTTGTAGAGTTCAGTTCATAGAATACATACAGAAAAATGTGGTTATGTATCAATTTTGAGACAGGATTCCATTGACGTTTGTCGCTGCTTCCAACTTTACTAAAGGGGAGCTTGGTATTGCCCTTAGAAAGGCAAGTGGGTTTCTCTTAATTTGTTATATTTGTGCGAATTTAGGATTGTAAGGTTGTTAAATTGGTAAATTATCTTGTTAATATTTTCTTCAAGTGTTTATCTACTTTTTCTTTTTGCTTTTTCCATAAGGTATGAACTTAGGTTAAATAAGTTGGGATTTATTACTTATATGTTGCCTGGAGTTTGCTGGTTCGTTTCCTTGTAGTTAGTATTTAGAGCCTTGTGCATACTTAGAGCCTCTAGAAGATGGCAGAGTGATTGAGCAAAAGCCAGCTAATTAAAAGGCACAAGTATGTTACAGAATCATTTTGATAATTTTGAGGACTAAGGGTCATATATTTCTCTTTTTGAGTGGTAAATTGTAACTTCAGTTCAATTTAAAACATGTATTAGGATGTACATTTGTTTGATTATTGCTTAAAAAGTCTAACCTTAAGACTAGATAACCTTTTTGCATTAGAACTTCATTAGTACTTGATACAAGTATTGATTATATATTTGAATGAGAACGAGGAGCAATGTTTGAATAGCTAACTTTTAAGGAAGAAATTTGACTTCCGTTAAAAAAAGTCAAGATTGTCTCTTAAACAATGCAGATACATACTCCTATATAGAACTGCATTGTTAACAATCAAAGAATATAGAACTTAGAGTCATCAATCATTTTATGCTTTTGGTGTACTTGTAAATTAAGTTGTGGGATGTCCTTAAGAGCAACTAAAAGTAGCAGGTATGATTTAGAGAACTAATTATTAGATTAAGCTCTTGTTGTGTTGGATTAATCTCTATTGTGTTGGGATAACTGATATAGTTCAAAAAACCATCACTTAAACAATTTTAAAATTATGAGCTATGAACGTACTATAAAATTATAGATATGTGTTGTTCTAAATAACTCACGTCAGATGTTGCTTAGAGAAAATAGATTGACCTTTTGTTCTTTTAAATTTTTTGCGCTAGTAGTTCTGTTTAGAATGGAGAATTTATATTAGTAAAATTAGTATCCTGATTCTAATAATTATTGTGAATGAATTTGTCCTTTCAAAAAAAAATCTTACACCGTTAAGAAGTTACTGATTTTGTTTCATATGTTTAACATTTTGTTCTTATGATTTCTGAAGTGATTAGCTTGCCTTGATAACCGCATTGCAGTTTTCTCATTAATTATACGAGACTTGATGCATTTCCATATGATTTATGACTTATGCCAAACATTTTTTAGTTATGTATCGACATTTTACCTTCTATATCTACTAACTAAGTGTGGTTTCTGGTATTTCAAAACCCATAATTTGTGAACATTCTTCTAGCTAGTTATGATAAGAACGTTGTCGATCTCTCTATTAAATGGACTATATTGCTAAACTTTATAAGGTTGATAGGGGAGTTTTTGGTTACGAATCATATTTTTCTCTTACCATAATGGACTGACGTTCAATGTCATGTTCTAAGAGATAATAGAATTATGATTGTATGGAGTGGACCGACATTCATTGTCTTGCTGAAACTAAATGTCCTAAAATAGAATTATATTTGTATAGAGCAGGGCTCATATTAAGAAAATGACTTTGTCTTTTATATTTATTGAAATGTTGGAATGCTAACATTCTACATTGTATTCCTTCATTAAGGAGTATTCATCTCTTATGCATACAAATCAAACCAAATATTTTTCCCTTTTCTCTTAAGTTTTTGTTAATAATTTTATCAGAAAACAATGTCATAATGATGCATCTTTTGTGAAATCGACAGGTGTTGAATTTAGTATTAAACAAAATGATGGAAGGTAAATATACTCCATACTGTCGATTAGAATATGAACATGAGAAGAAGCAACATAAGAATGATGAAATTGGAATTGGCAATGAGAGCAGTAATATTGAGTCAACTAATTTGATTTATCTGAATTCTGAGGAGAATTTAAACAAAGTCCACTAATTTGTTCCAAGAGAATTAATACTAAAAATTGACATGGAGTTTGAGACGGAAAAATAAGCTTATCAATATTATTTAATGTATATCAAACATGTCAACTTTGGAATAAGAAGGAGCAAAAGTCATAAAGATAAATCTAGTAAATTGATTAGCAAGCTTTTCTATTGTAGTGCTGAAGGTAAAAGGATTCCTGACAAAAGATATATGTACGTAAGAGCTCCACGTGCAAAAACAAGATTTGGTTGTAAGTAAAAAATGAAAGTTAATGGTGTGAAAAATGGAAATTTTCAAGTGATTCAAATTATTGAGGATCACAATCACTATCTTTCAAGTCCTAATAAAATATATTTGTATAGAAGTCACAAAAAGATATCATCTGTTGCAACGATGCAGATTCAAATGGCTAATGATGTGGGAATTCCACCAAAAGCTTCACATGATCTTATGGTGAGAGAAGCAGGTGGGAGAGATAATCTTAGCTTTATTCCGAAAAATTACAAGAATTATTTAAGATCCAAAAGAACAAGAGATATGAAAAAGGGGGATATAGGTGGCGTTTAGAATATTTGCATAAAATGCAATTTAAAGATCCTAATTTCTTTTATTCAATTCAAGTGGATGAAGATGATTTGATAACTAATATATTTTGGTCAAGCACAAAGATGAGGAATGATTACTTAGATTTTGGTGATGTTGTTTGCTTTGATACTACTTATAAGAAAAATGGTGAGGGTCGTCACTTGCTTTGTTTGTAGGTGGAAACCATCACAAGCAAACTGCAGTTTTTAGTGTTGCACTACTATATGATGAAATAAATCTTACATTTAAATGACTATTCGACACATTTGCTGGAGCCATATTTTAGAAAAAGCCTATAACTATTTTTACTGATCACGATGTGGAGATGGCAAAGACATTAGCTTCAAGATGGCCTAAAACTTATCATCGACTTTGTATCTAACACATTTATCAAAATGCCACAATCCATTTAAGCAGTGTTTTTCTCAATTTAAGGATTTTTTACGAGATTTTAGCTAATTTATATATGAGTTTTAAGAAGAAGAAGATTTTTTCAACATATGGAATGAGATGCTGCAAAAATATGAACTTCAAGATAATGATTAGTCGAAATGTATGTTTCATATAAAGGAAAAATGGGCTTTGGTTTATGGATCCCAAATGTTTTGTGCAGACATGACTACCATACAGAGAAGTGAGAGAATGAATAGGATTGTATAAAGGTATGTGAGTTATCAACATAACTTTTTACAATTTTTTAATCACTTCCAGAGGCTTATTGATGATCATCAATTTAATAAGTTGAAAGCTGATTCTAGAACTAATGTAAGCACTTTAATATTGTCTGCACCTGTTCAAAATTTAAAACATACAGCTAGTGTCTTTAATCCTAAAGTATCTAAATGTTTTCAAGATCAATGGAATATTTCTCATGATTCTATTTTTCATCTTTGTGGTGAAGATAGTACAATTAAAAAATATGAGATCACTCCTGTAGGGAAGAGTTACTCTCATATGGTCAGTTATGATTCATCAAATGATAAAGTCCATTGTAGTTGTCAGAAGTTTGAGTTTGCTAGCATTCTATGTTCTTATGTCTTGAAGGTTTTTACCTTGAAAAATATTTTGAGAATATTGAGTCAATATATTTTGAAAAGAAGGACACAAAATCCAAAAATATGGTACTTGATAGTAACAAATCCACAATCAATGAAAGGTATTTGATCCTAAAATGTTGTCAAGTATGAGGTACAAAGAATTGTGTGCATCAACCATGCAATTGGTTAAAAAAGTAGCAGAGAGGAGAGATACTTGTAAAATTGTGAAATATCGCCTTCTCAACATGTTGAAGATGGTTGATGAGATGTTGCAAGGTGAAGAATTAGTTAATGAAGAGAACCTAATGTCACAAGATGACGAGTTGACCCAATGCTCAAATCTTGAAATGAATCTCTTCAATCAATATGAGATTAATTTTTGTGAAAGGAATAGGATTAGAGGTGTCAAAATAAAGACAAAACCTACGTCAAGTAAAAGATTGAAGGGTGGCTTAGAGAAAAGTTCAAGGAAAAGAAAGTATGTTAAAAAATGCAAGACTTTAGCAAATATGGCAGCTTTAAAACCCGTACCCCTTTTCAATTCTCTGGTTTTATTTTTGTTATGTTTAAAAACTTTTAATGCATACTATTTATATTATGATAATTTCGAGTTTTTTTTGGTTTAAATACTCTATTTAGGATTTTGAAGAAAATCCCTAAAATACATCAGTATGTCCAACATACGACAAATGATGTTACATCAAGTTCAGGTTAGTTTTCAGTAATTTAAAATGTCGCATTTGTTGTTTTACTTATTTTAATAGTTTTTCCCTTTTCTTATTATGACACATAGCAAATGCATCCACTTGGTGTTTTTATGGATGACATAAGTATGGTATATACTCATCTTCATTCTATGTCTGGAGCCTTTGGATCACATTCTCAGGTAGTATTTGTAATATTGTCTTTTTGTAATCTATTAGTAATCTTCTAATTATTTGAATTTTCTATGTCTGAACTACTTGGTTATGACACAAGCAAATGCAACTATTTGGTGTTTTTATGGATAACACAAGTATGGTTTATACTCATCATCATTCTATGTTTGAACTATCTTTTTGTAATATATTAGTAATATTCTAATGTCTTTTTGTGAAGTTAGTATAGACAATGAAGAGCATCTGATTAGAGGACTCGATTGTTTCATTTGAGATTGTTACATCCCGCTTGAAAAATGTTTAGGTTTTGTGCCGGATGGGCTGAGCTGATCATTGAAGTATTAAAGTTTAAACCCTTTCGACTGGAACTTTGGAACTTAGGGCTAGGCAAGTGGGCACTAGCAAGAATGAAAAGAGTGGCAGTGAAGAGGAGAGGGGGATTGTGAGAGAGAAGATAGAGTTAATGGAGAATAAGAACTCAAAAGATAGAGAAGATAGAGAGCGGAGATTGAAAGAGAGTAGATAGAGTCAATAGAAAACAAGAACTCAAAAGATAACATCTTACGTTAAGTGGCTTAGCTTAGCTTGAAGCTTAACTACTTAATGTAAACAGTAAACACTCAACCAAAGATTAGCTGTGAATTTTTTGTTTTAAAAAACTTTCAATCAGTTGAAATTTTGTAAGCATAATGACATCATTTTTATGCTGGACAGAATAATGTTAAACAAGAACTCATTGTGACGTATAATTCAATTAGATGGTTAACAAAGCTTCCAACCCTCCAAACCCTCCACAGACTTCAGCCTCTAACATTCACGCCGCAAAAAAAGTTTGCATCCGTGAACGGGAAGAAGATCCCCCCCCATGATACCACCAGTGCCACAACCTCAATTAAGCTACAGTGCCGTGTTTACAGGCCACAACTGACCTGCTTCAGATATATCAGACTTAGCGTGGCCAGAGGAAGAAAAAATTGAAATACACGAAGGGTACATTACTATTGTTCAAAGTTTCCATGGATTGGGAGTGGAACTATCTAACACTTTCAGAGGTAGATTAGGTCAGGCATGGGACAAAGCAACGGTCATCAAACTTCTGGGACGCAAGATGGGATTCAACATGCTAAAAGACCGCCTCTAAACACTGTGGCATCCAAAAGGGCCATTAAAAATAGTGGACCTCAAAAACGAATTCTATCTCATCAAGTTCACAGAGGAAGAAGACTACTTACACACCTTAACGCAGGGGCCTTGGATTATTGTCGGCCATGTTCTATCTGTCCAACCTTGGAACCCGACATTCCAACCCTCCTATGGTAGAATTACCCATATTATTGCATGGGTTAGATTCCCTGAACTTCCCATCGCGTGCTATCACCCATCTATCCTCAATGCGTTAGGAAACCCAGTCGGAAAAATAGTTAAGATAGATACTAATACCAACAGGCTTATCGACGACATTTTGCACGGGTCGCCGTCAATTTGGACATTAGCTCCTCGCTCCGATCAGTCTTGGAGCTGGATGGAGAACTAATTCACGTTGGCTACGAGGGCTTGCCCCAAATTTGCTATAGTTGTGGTCACGTCGGGCACGCCTCTGCGACCTGTCCCTCTCGACAGGAGTCCCCTCCCGAACCTTCACTCAAACTGCAGCAACCGTTGCCCCCAAATGCCGCTTATCGCGCCTCCTCTAACGGCTCGAGCAGCACCGCTAACTTTGGTCCCTGGATGCAAGTCCAGAGGAGGACTCGCTGGACTCCACCACCAACATCCGCCACCCGAAACGCTAGCTCCTCTCACGCTCCTCCAGGATGGTCGCGTGGCTCGCGTTACTCGGCGGTCGCTGACAATGCAACGATCGATCCTCCAACGGCTCTCCCCAAAATGGTTGCCGCCTAGCCTCCTCACGATTCCCTAAGTTCGTTAGCCCCTAATCACATCAGCGCCAAATCCCTAAATTCTTCGTCTATTAGGGACGACAGCCATCAACTTAGAATGCGTGCGTCTCCTACTGGCTCTAAAGTCCCTCCATCCAAAACGACATCGTCCCCTCCTCTTTAAATCCACGAGATGGGCCAGGACCAGCCCATACCGACTGCTAGCCCGCTCCTCACGACCTAACCAAGACAGCTCCCCTCTCCTAAGGGTCACAGGCCCTCTACTCTAAGCCCATGTCACGTAGCCCTCTCCATTCCGTCGCACAAGACCATAATCATTCTAGATCCGGACTTCCAGCAGACCATCCAAACGGATTTGGGCAGCGGTGATACGGATGAAGAACCCGTTATCTCAAGGGTCTCTTCCTCCTCTCCTTCCCATAGTTAAATTTTCGAAGCCACCCCCTGACCACCCGACCCACAACCACTCCCATGACCGATACAGCCGACCTTGTCCAATTTGATAGTCAGATGGAGGATTTCAGACATGCGCAGGCATTTCTCCACAGCCCGGAGATGACTGAGACCACAGTCAACCCCAAAGCCAGTTCGTGATAGGTTTCCTTTCTCATCGTTGTTTTGATTATGACGATATTCATATGGAATTGCCAAGGGGCTGGATGAGGCACCTTCCAACCCATCCTGAAGAATTATATCCGCCTTCATAATCCTCGGCTCATTGTTCTGGTCGAACCACGTATTAGCGGCGATCGAGTAATGATAGTTATTTGGAAATTGGGATTCGGGCACTCTTTTCGGGTGGAAGCTGAGGGCTATTCAAGAGGTATCTGGCTGCTTCGGAAAGCTGACCTTGTTGTCCACATTCAAGTCGCCCACCGACAATTCGTGCATGCGAGCATCGAGTGGGACCACTTGAATTTTGACTTTACGGCCATTTATGCCAGCCCTAATTATGTGATCCAAAAATTCTTCTGGACTTATCTGTTGCATATTGCTCAGCACACTCACTGTCCTTGGCTTTTGGGAGGTGATTTTAATGCCAAATTGGAAAGTGTCAACAAGCGAGGCGGTTCCCGTTCTAAACCCATTGTCAACAACCATTTTCGCGACTGTGTGCATAAGTGTAACCTTCAGGACCTTGGGTTTGACGGTCCAAGGTTCACCTGGTGAAGAGGGTAGATTCTCACCAAATTAGATCGCGCGTTTGGCTCTAATTCCTGGCACTCAGCTTTTCCCCACACCAAAGTCAGCCATTTACGTTTCTTAAAATCGGATCACAGACCTCTCCTTATCCAGTTCCAGAATAATGACCCCCACCCTCGATTACATCGCCCTTTCCGCTTTCAGTCAGCCTGGCTCACTCATAATGGCTTTGATCAAGTGGTAGTCGACAGCTAACAACCTAATCATGCAAATTTAACTAGGTCACTCCAACATCTTTCTTCCAAACTTCATCAGTGGAATGACAACGTTTTTGGCAACATTTTTCACTGCAAAAAACGTCTCATGGCTTGCATAGATGGCCTGCAAAAACCCTTGGAAGATACTGACTCGGCCTCTCTCCACGAGCTCGAGGCCTTCTTGGGGAATGAATTGGAGCACGTCTTGTACCAAGAGGAGCTTTTCTGGCATCAACGTTCCAGAAGCCAGTGGCTCAACCAAGGTGACAGGAATACTTCTTACTATCATGCTATCGCTAAGACCAAACGTCGGCAAACGAGGATCCTTTCTTTGACCAATGCACATGGTCATGTCGTTACGGACCCTGTGACACTATGTCTTTTAGCACAAAGCTACTTTGAGGATCTCTACCTCTTTGAAGGTCCCCCTCCCCACGCCTGGCATACCCGTGGTAAGCTCCCCCCC
>JANIIA010000001.1:9185290-9201971 GCA_027478495.1 Erythroxylum alaternifolium
TATTCACAACTGCATGAGCATGAGATGTGTTAATTTACCACACCTGGACCCGTTTCTTTGGTCCGACCCGTTCTCTGAAAACGGGATGTTACATTTGGTGCCTGATATTCATGATTGTGATGGTTATTCCCAAAATTGTCATAACATAGCATGAAATTCAGTTGAGCTTCCAAAAATATGTAACTAAACCTTTCTTTCCATTATGGTGATATTTCCAAAAAAGATGACACATTATAACTCCCTTAAAAGTATTACCACCCCCAGCAATGATACCAAAAACTTGATTAGCCTAAGGTTAATGTCAATATTAATTTTATCGCAAGTGCACGACGTAGTAGTAGCTAGCACAAGTAGGTACTACTCGATCTCTTGAAGACAGTTATTACTAGTAGTTACCCTTTTTCTATTATCTAGCCTAAAGACCAAATTTTTGGATTTTAATAAAAAATAAAGCTAAAAATAAAATAAATCTAAGATTAAACAATTCTAAACTTAGGACAAGTATAATACAAAAAAATCAATGTCGTGATAAATCCACTTAAGTATCTTTGAATTATTAACCTTTTATTATGCAATCATATTATTGATCATTGGAGCATGGAAATTCCTATCTTACATTAATAGGTCTCTCGAGAATATTAACAACAAATCCATCAGTTGATTAACATAAATCTTTCTAGTTAAAACCCCAAACATTGCTTTATCGATTTGTTAATTCTACTATTAGGTTTGACCCTAATCTAGAGGATTTGTGTCGGCCTATCTCTAGGTTTACATGCAAATCTTTCCAATTATGGTAAATATATCCATATAAGAGGATTTTTCAATCTCAATCATATGAATTCAAATCATCACTAATATTCTAAATATATTAGGACAAGAATAAAATGCATAATTGAATCACAATAAATAAACCAATATAATTACATTGAATAAAAGATTAAAACATATTCTTATCCCAAACTAGGGTGGTTTATCACTCCTAGACACTCGCCAAATTTAGTTACTCATAAAAACAAATCAAAGATGAAGATGAATAAAAACTAATAGAAAACAAATAAATCAAAATTCTAAATCTCACTTTCTCTTTCATTGCATCTTCTTGCAAGTTTGGTCTTGATGTAGCTATCTACTAGATTGATATATTCTTTATATTTTCCTCATCCTTTGATCAAAATCATCGCCTTTTTAGGTGTATTATGCCTTAAAAATAATGAAAAACTTGACTCTCCTTACTTTTCCTCCACTAACATCCTGTTATAGTAAAATTTAAAGTTTTTGGGATATACACAGTTACTTACATGGGTGTGTGAAAGATCGTGTATAATTAAACACTTGAAAAGACTTACATGGGCAATATACAGAGTCATGTATATCAAGAAACATAGGCATGTAATTCCATACCACCATAACTAATTTTTTAATCTTCACATGTTTACAGAGACTTGTATAGTATATATAAATGGTCGTGTAGGTCCTTTGTTGCTTAAAATCTTTGTTCTATGCTATGATTTCATTCAAATTCTTCTCCTTTTGATTAAAAAAGGCAATTTTGACCTATTAATACTTGGACTAATAAGAAGAGTTTCCTTGGAATAATCTTCTGTGGAAAAAAAACTATTAATCCTATAGGCTCACTAATAACATGGTAGGTGATTAAAAATAGGATTATAACCAAAAGTAGGTGGTTTGGCAAAAATGATTCAACTTGTGTATTATGAAAAGAAGCTGATGAAGATAAAAATGATCTCTTTTTTCTACACAAATGTTCAAAAGTAGTATGGAGTAGCATTCAAAATATAATTATAGTGGAAAATTACAAATATCATTGGGAAGCTTTGAATTAGTTCATCATCCATACTAAACATAGAAAGCAAAATGAAATGCAACTCAAAACAACATTTGATTTGTTCTTAATTATTTATGCATTTACTCCACAACACTTAGTGATTAAGGCTATGTAATGATTAAGATACTCATTTTGGTTCATATTTAAGTACAAGTTGGAAGCACATGAACTAAAATGGGTTAAAAAGCACATTCCTTGAGCCATCCTCTTAATGTTCAAACTCATTTGTCTTTGTGCAACAGGAAGGAGATGGATTAAGATGATGATGGGATAAGCAAATGAAGAATTAGTATGATCTATAAGATGCAAGGAGGTTTGACTTACACGGCAGTGCATATATTCGATGGTTTCGGTTTTCTTTGAATGCATGGTTCGACGCATAGCTAGTTTTTCATATAAATAGACATTTGAGCAGCCAAAAGACATGTGAATCATTTTTTAAACATGAAAGGAGGTAGTAACCTCACTTCTTTAGGATCTATAGAGGGCTAATCTTCCTTCTTTCAGATCATAAGGGAAATCAAAGCTGAAGAACTCATTTAGGCATCTTTTCAGTGTGTGTTGTTGATTCTCTCTCTCTAGAGATTTTTTATGTTATTCTTAGCTTAATATTTTAGGTATTTATGTATGAATAATTAATATTTTCATTCTCAATAGATTCTTTATATATGAACTCAGTGCCATAATATGGAATACAATATGTAATAGTTTATTTTCAATTCACTTGTAGTAAACTAATGGTCATGAATCATTAGGGATAACATGACATAGGTTAAAGGGCCTGAGTTTATGTGATTATTGCCTAAATTAATCTATTTTCCTAGTTTGTAATGTGACTATCCTATTAATTCTAAAGAGCTTATTGTAGGTTGTTTGATAGCTAGGTTTAGTCAAAGACCTTATTTTGATTAAAAACGAAGTTAGGAAGAATCGGGGTTAACATAGCTTATTGTTAACTTACAATTAATAGTTTCTAAGAGGTATGAAATCAATAAGATGATGATGTATGTTTCTCACTTTTAAGTTGTTTAATTTAAATTTGCTTTTGTTAGTTCAATTTTTCTTTATTTCTTCTTTCGATTCCAACTCAAAACCACCTATATCCTAAACACCTATTTTTTTCATTACAAAAGCTACACAAACTCTCTCCATGGATACGATCCCTACACACCACTAATATAAATTTAATTATACAAAGTTAGGTTTTATTTTTTGATGCATTCGGTGCGCATCAGCATTTGACACCACAAGTTACACTCTTTGGAAGGAAAAAAAATAGTAGACTGTATAAGAGTGTTGAAGAACATAAGTACCAACCACCTGAGAAAATACTTAACTGGATTAAAGTTTTTGTCATTGCATAGAATGCATAAAATTTACTCTCCCTATATATGAACAACAAATAGAACTTATAATTAATATGATATATAGGTCATTAAACTGATTTGAAGTGTTTTTAGCGCTTTTTTTTTCCAATCATGCTCGAAACAAAGAGATAGTCAAAGAATTAGAACTCATTGCAAATTTGAGCTAGCTTTTTCTAGAGTTAATAAAATTTATTCATTTTTTTTAAAAAGTATGAAATATACAAAAAAACTATAAAATATTAGGCACAACTTGTTAAATATGGGTGTATAATTATAGTCAAATATGCATTTACCATATTGTTAGATCCTTATCTTCTTATATAGCCATCAATTTAGCTTCCCACATCTTTAGAAGTGATCTAAGCAACTTTCTTACTAATTCAATGTTAGTATAGGTCTTTCTATGTCCTTTGAGAGAATTAAAAATATCATAACTAATTTTTATTGTATGCTAAATATCATAACCCATTTCACATGTCACGACACTATTAAAGTCGTTTATTCCAAAAGCATAAAATAAAATGTATATAGCCCTACTACTCAAGGATACTAATCTCCTATCTTGCAATTTCAATTCTTAATTTAATTTGGGCATTCTATTACCCACATTTTTATAGGAATAAAGGGATCATTAGAAACTATTTCCTATAAGTCTACATTTTTAGCCATTAGAAAGAATCTTATCTTATTTTTCCAATAAAGATAATCACTCCATCAAAGAAAGGTGGTCTACTCATGCTTTATCCCTCTTAATTGAAGCATAGTGATGATGCTCCTAAATATATCACTACGATCTTTGTTATTGAATTTCTTTAGAAACTAGCTTAATAGACACATTCTGATAACACTTATTAGTTTGTAATAGCAACCAAGAGGGGGTTTGAATTAGGTGTCTATAAAATTCAACAAATTTTCTAACCAATTTACTCAATTAATAATAATCAACATTAACATGGATGAGAATATTACATGAAGTAAATTGATCAATCAATTGAACAATAATTTAAAAAGGATAAGGAAGAGAGATTGCAAATTGATTTATAGTGGATTGGCCACTACTAAAAATTTTTATGGAATTCCATTATAATATTGCTTTCAAGCCGAAGAATAACCTTTATACAATCTTTTTCGTTAAAGAGGAACTCTTCTCAAAATCTTCTTCTAAGGTGAAGAGAAACCTCAATACCACTTGAATTACCCTAAGTACAATATTTAACTCTCCAATAAAGTCTTATAACTAAAAAATATCTCACTTGTTCATTTGATAACTTCAAAATGACTCACTCACACAAATGTGACACAATAATGCTCAATTGATTGAAAGAGTCTTTGAAATGTGCACATACAACACCCAAAACCTTCTTGATGCTAAAAACAATGAGAAAAAAAAACCTAGTTATGGTATTTCGGGGCCAAAAATAGTCATTGGAGTCAAGAACTAGCTTTTACAAATACTATATAAAGTTCACTAATTGACCGAAATAGCATACTAGTTGATTAGTATGCATTTATAGTAGCAAATTTGCTCTATGTTAAAACACTGGTTAAACAGTACATATATGAATCGAACAATATGGCACATTGGTTAACCAATACATAGAACAATGTTGACACAAATTCAAAATACATCAATTTTGATAACTTTAACCAATTGGTTGACCACTAACCCATATAGGTAAACTAATCAACCCAAAAAAGTGATTTTAACAAATTTAAATGCTTAGAACCAATTTTTAAAGTTGAAATATGATTAAAAAACTTCCCAAAATATTCCTAAAATATTATTTGGAAGATTAAGATGCTTCTATGTTAAATCAAAAACTTCAATGCCTTTTGATGGATTGAAAGGTTCATAGAATGAAGTAAGAAGAAAGATTATGCATGGTGAGCCTTTTGGATCATCAAATTAATAAAGTGAGATTACAAATATTAGTACCAAATGTGAATTGATCTTGAAGAGCCTTGACCTTTTTTTTTCTTATTTTGATCTATATTTCATCGGTTGGAAACTTCAACTTTTCTTTATCAAATTGGTACATTATCTTTTTGATTTATGGCTTTATTTTGTTGTAATATTGCTTTTCATCAAAGTAATAAACTCATTAGCAGTAATTATGCTTTGTTAACATCATAACATCAATTGAAACCTCCTTTGGTTCAACAATTTCAATTACTCAGAGGTAATCGGTCAAAGATGGCAGGCTTCGTCTTCATTACAAAAAAACAAGCCTTGTCAGTGCCTACATCTCACTTTACCAACACATTTTTGTTAAGAATTTAGAAAAATAAATTCATTCATATGTTACAACAATAAAATCAATAACCTAGAAGTTCCAATTTTCTTTTAACTTTTTAAAATTTTGAACCAATTTCTTTAAAATTATTTTAACTTATTAAATTTTTCATTAAGTATTCTTATTAACATAATTATTTACTTTCACGAGAACAATTATTTATAATAAAAGTTCGATTGATTTATAATATTTTAATGAGATTATCAATAAATCGAATTATTCTATAGGTGTTTTAAAATGATACAAGTAGCTTAGGTAGAAGAGAATTGTAATATTAAGGTCAAATAATTTTTCATTTGTAGTGCTTCATCTTCTTATTTCATTTTCAATTGTAAAAGAGACTAGAAGGAACATTTTTTATCTTTTTTTCAAGTTTAATGTCATGACGTTCTAAAAGAAAAATAATTTATAAAAAGATATTTATCATAATATCTTTACTATTTCTTATTTCAAAAAAGTGGTTAATCACTATAGTTTAAAAACACATGAAATTAATGTTTTTAGTAGTTACAACAACTAGCTTCCAAAGAATAAAAACGATTTTTTACAGACCTATTATGTTTTCATTTTCATTACTACTAATGTTTCTCTTTCTACTTGCTTTTTCTCTTTCTTAGATAAAGCCACCATTGTTTTTGACAGGGATGTTACACTTTAAGTTGATACAATGGGATGATAAAGATGAAGCATTAACTTTTGTTACCTTAATATTAGGTTTGGGAACTTAGTATTTGATGAATGGGCTTACATGAACCTTCAAAAGTTTTGTTGACAAGCTATAAATAGTATATAGACAAAAATAGAAAATATATTACAAAATATACAACCACCATATGAAAATAATACTATGCTTATGCACAAAAGTATCAATACCAATAATGGATAAGTCACATCTTCACTTTAATATAAAAATATCATCATTGAGTATAAAAAATATCATGCCTTAAAGACTATATTAGGACTCGATATTTCTAATAATATGCCTATGTACAGAAAATACCACAACCTATAATAAATAATTCATAACTTCACTTTAATATTATAATACCATCATCAAGTTTACAAATATCATGCCTTAATATAAAAAATACCATAACCTTATACATCCAATAATAGGACTATGAACCAAAAGTTATTTCACCCATAAATGATAAGTCACACCTTCACTTTTTTATAAGAATACCATCCTTGAGTATAAAGTATTATATGCCTCAATGGAAACTATATCAAGACATTATATATCCAATATCATGCTTTTGAACTAAAAATAACACCACCCATAATGAATAAGTCCCTCCTTCACTTTTATATGAGAATATCATCATCAAGCTTAGAAAATACCATGCTTTAATAAAAACTATACCAAAACTTCATATATCTAATACTATGCATATTTACAAAAGAATTACAACCTATAATAGATAAGTTAATGTCATAATCCCATCATCGAGTATAAAGAATAACATACCTCAATAAAAACTATACTAGGATGTTACAAATCCAATACAATGCCTATCGATATAAAATATCATCACTCATAATCAATATGCCATAACTACACTTTAATATCAACATACTATCATAGAGTTTAAAGAATTTCTTGCCTTATTGAAAACTATACTAGGGCTCTATATATCCAATACCATGCCTATAAGCCAAAAATAACACCATCTATAATATATAATTCACACCTTCACTTTTATATAAGACAGTGTAAAGAATATTTAGACTTAATAAAACTATGCCAAGACTCCATACATCCAATACTATGTCTATATACAAAAAATACTACCGTCCTTATCCATCAGTCATTACCCTTCTTTATGGCATAAGATATTTTTTGACCACTGAACTCAAACTCTCAGCCAACTCAACCTTCACCCTCCTTTAACAGATTTCACCCCTCTTTTGAATCCAATCCCACTTGTCAACTAGAGGACCCGACTAATCTTCCCATCAGGAGATTATGGGTTCAAGTTATTGGGAAATCCAAATTTGAGCTTAAACTAAAATTTTATCCCTTATTGAATATTTAGATATTAGAATTGTGTTACCTCTCTTGGATATTATCAGAGAACGAGCCAACAAATGGAACTCCAAATTAATTGGTTTTTTTGGATAAAAGGGTAGCATTCCTTGTCATGAAAAAATGGGCAATGGTTAACTAGAAGTAATATGGATTATAGGACATTCTCATTGATAGTGATGTTTTCTTGTTCAAATTCTCTAATCATAATGATGCAAAGAGAATTCTAGAAGTAAGACCTTGGCATATGAACAATAAGACATTACTGCTTTAAGTTTAGAGACTTGGAATGAAATCGATGATATCAAGAAAGAACACATTCCCTTTTGTATCCACATTAATGATGTATCTCTTAATATTGGACCACCACTAGCCTTAGTTACCTAGAAAGTTTCATTGGCAAGCATATTTTTATGGAACAAGCTACAAATGAAGTTAAAATAATTTATTTTAATAAAATGCTCATTCTTGTTTCTTCGATGGCTAATTTACTAGAATTCATTCCTATTATATTGACTAGATGAAAACTTGTAACCAATTAAATATCAATTAAAAGTATCTTATACGTGGAAACCGTAAATTATCACTAAGAATATCTAGCAACAACCTTATAACCTTTTCAAAACTAGGAGCACTAAGAAATTATGGGACTGAGCACTCTTGCTGACACTCCTCAGGCACCATCCTTTAACAATCTAAGTGAGACAAGCAACCATGTTGAGAAAGTTATGGAGACTAGTGTCAATATTCCTGAAAACAATGTCATTAAAGCTCAAAACACCAAAGTCATACCTACAGAAGCTCAAAAAAATGATCAAAAAATTGTTATTTTTGGTTCTCAAAGTAAGAATATAGTTGAGTTAGAGAACATCCAATAAGGTTTTGAACCTGTGATTGAAAGGAAATGAAATAGGAAAAAGAAGGCTCTAGTTATGGAGTTGAACTCATCAAGATATTAGGATAGAATATCGAAGGAGCTAATGCTCCTCATAAAAACTTTTGATTAGAGGCTTGATATCTCAAAATAAAATTGTAATTGTTGTAAATTCCCTCGTGAAGCAACAAATTTGTAAACTCCTAAAAGTCCTATAATAGCTCGTTTTCCATACTAAGGGTATATTCTTAGACTATTGCACATGAGTAATATCATTGACAATTTATGAAATGCATTTCATTCACATGCATATCGTTAGCATACACATATGAATTATGATTTCGTACATATTGCAAAGATACTAGATGCACTCAATTGTCATGTTCTGGGGTATAGGTTTAAAATGATCATAATATGAATTGTGTATTGTTTATATCTTGAAATACAAGTAGTAAACTTGGAATTAATTGTTACCATTAGAAAATTGATGACTTAAAATGTATATTAGACTAGGAAAAATGCGAAGTGGCAAGATAAATTGACACATAAAAAAATTAAAATGACTAAGCCTGTGAAATAAGTGACAAATAGCATAGATAATTGAGTGAAATTTAGCATGGGCAATTAATTGACAAATAATAGTAATGATTGAGTGACAAATGGACTAGTAACTAGGTGACAAATGGCAGCCTATTGACAAATGCCATTGTCAAAGAGTGATTCCTAGCAGCTAATGAATTAAACTATTGCTCGCCACTGAAATACTCACACTTCCATAGCTCTGAAATTTTTCTTCAATTTTGTTATTTACCACTCCAAAATTATCACAAAATCCTACATCAAGAAAGCTATAATTTACTATTTTCTATCTTATTGTCTTCTTGTTGCTAAAAACCAACCTACTTCTATCTAATATTTGAGATGATTTTGTATGCATGAAAGGAAAACTAGACTTGATGTATGGAGGTGGAATTTGAGCTTAACAAGTAAGTGGAAATCTAATCTTTGTAGCATATTATGATAGATTTTGATGATGATTGAATTAGGATGGATTGTATATGAAGTTGATGATAAAGTGTGTTGGAATATGATGGGTAACCTTGGATACTTTTATGCTTTGTTCTTGATATACAAAAACATAGGTTATCTGTTGATATATGGATGAATTAGATAGGGATTTGTAAGTATAATAAAGGTGAATTTATGCTAAAGAAAAATGCTAGTGTAGTGTTCTTGAAATGAAAAAGAACTTGGATTACATGTATGATAGTGAATAATGGTTTCTGTTTTGTTTTGATGCATGAAAGATAATAGTTTATGAGCTGCCAATTGAATAATTTTGAGTTGGAATTGGAGATGAAATTGATGAAGAATTGGAGTATAATTAAGGTATATTTAATGGACTATTAAGATGATGTTTTAAATTTGTTATAAAGATGTTAAAAGCTAGAAAAATTTGAAGGAAATGGATGGTGAATCTTTGGTTCACTCATCCCACAATCATGGGAAGGTCCTCCATAATCATGGACAATGTTTTGGAAATGAAATTTTATGTTTTGTGTGATTGTTGAACTAACTAAAGATAAGTTATTTTACTTTAGTGCATTTGGACTTGATTGAGGCTTCAAATAAACCTAGTTTGATGTTGGATTAGTTAAGTGTTTGATAAGTTTAGGTTATTAATTGATGTTATAAGTTAAAGAAAGGATTGATTGATATCAATGTATCTAAATATGGAAATTATAATTTGTTAAAGGAATAAAGGCGCTCTTATGAATACAAATGTGATCCAAATGATATGAATAATGTATTAGGAATGAGTGAATGAGAATTTGGGAAATTGATCATCAGCATCCAGATATTGCCAGATCATTGAGACAACAGCTTTTCTGGAGCGTATTTTGAGTTAAACTAATTCATTAAAAACATAATTTATTTGTACAATAAATGAAGCTTACAGAATACAATATTTAATATAAATTTTACAGAAAACATATGCAGACGCTAACTGATCCCGACTTCTATCTTTTATCTGAATCCAGTGGTTAGACTCTAATTTGTCTAACTGGAGATCTCCTTGAGCCTGAAACAAATATTGCAATATTGGGTTAAAAAGGTCTTCAGAATTGTAGAAGGCCTAGAACTGATACAGGATACTGTAAATAAGGTGAAACTAATCTGAAGTAGAATAAAAGCAGCTCAAGATAGACAGAAGAGCTATGTGGATCAGCACCAGAGGGATTTGGAATACATTATAGGAGACAAAGTGTTTCTAAGGGTCTCGCCTTAGCGAGGAGTGTTAAGTTTGGTAAGAAGGGTAAGTTGAGCCATAGGTATATTGGTCCTTATGAGATCATTAAGAGGATAGGACCATTGGCTTATAAATTAGCCTTATCGAGTGAGATGTCTCAGATATATAATGTATTTCACGTGAGTATACTCAGGAGGTATTGGTCTGATCCGATGCATATGTTACCAGCTCAGGAGATAGAAATATCTAGTAATCTAAGCTATGTTGAAGAGTTGATCAAGATAGTGGGATATCAAACGAAATAGCTGAGAAATCGAGTAATTCCATTAGTGAAAGTCCTTTAGAAGAATCACTGGAGTAAGGAAATGACTTAAGAAATGAAGGAGCACATGAGGAGATAATATCCCCACCTATTTGAACAATCAGGTAAGAATTTTGAGGATGAAATTTCTTAAGAATGGGAGATTTGTAACATCCCGTTATCTTATGTTAAGGGTTAAGACCCTAGAATCCGATACATGAGAGATTAATGAAAAGTTAGAAAGTGCATTTCATGTTCATGCATAATATGACATAAACACATGTGAATACTAATGTTTTCACATTAAAATGATTGTACATGCATTCATTGACATTTTTTGAGTATAATTGATTTATAAATGTGATTTTTGATATGAATTGTGATTTATATGTATTGAAAATTGAATTGGTGTGAATAGGTATTGATTTAGAAATTTTGGCGAAATTTAGAAAATTCTTAAATTTTTGGGTATATTTTGAAATAGGAAAAATGTCAAGTGGCAGGACATTTGATAAATGGAAGTAGAATTAAGAGTCAAACAATAGCGGAAATTTTTATAAATGACATTAGGATTTATCGACAAGTGTCATTCAAATTTGGGAGACAATTGGATTAGAAATTGGAGACAAAATGGACTAATTATGAAAGTGGTCTAAATGGGACCATAAGGCAGTGACAAGTGTCATTATCAGTCACCACTCAACCTTCACTCACGTTATACATTCTTTAACCTTGAAAGATCATTTTATTGTTTTGTTCCTTGCTTTTTCTTCTTCTCTTTGTGGCTTTCTTCTCCATCTCTTCTCTCATTTTCTTCATTTCCACGACATGTACCACCTCCATCAAAGTAAGCTTTGCTCTCACCCCTCCTTACTACTATCATTTTTATTGTCTTCTTCATTTCCACTAGAAAACTTAATTCTCCCAACCTCTATGATGATGTTCATAGGTTGTATGGAAAGTTAGGGTTAAGTGTGACTTAAGGTGTTTGAAGATTTTAAAGTTAAATCAAGTAAGTTATGCTTTAATCTTCATAGGTATTATTAAATGGAACATGTATGATGAGAAATATGATGATTGATTATAATTTTTTATATATGTGTTTTAATGTGGGTGTAGTGTAGTGATAAAGAGATCATGCTCTAAATTGTAGTGAGTTAATGTTATTCATGAATTGTTTGGTGAATGAATCAATTATGATAATGAATTAAGAGATGAATGATGATGAAACAAGGAAGTTAAAGTATGATGATATGTGTGTGTGGATGAAGAGATAAATAAAGTTATATCTTACTTTATGTTAAGATGAATTATAATTCATGTGTTTAATGCTAAAGAAAAGGCTAGTGTATTGTCCTGAAGTGAGAAGAAGTAGGATGATAGTTTGGAGATAAGGTAGAGTTGAAAATGAAGTTAAATGTGTGCTAGAATATGTTAGATTGAGTGTTTTTACTGAATATGCATTTGTATTTTGGCCATATCGTGATCTGTAGATATCCAAATCAGATGGATTTTAATTCATAGTAAACTAGAAACATATGGATACATTTTATGAAGGAATCTAATTTGAATCTATCCTTAAGAGTTTTGAAATTTGTCTTGAAGTTAAGTATTGTGTTTTGTCAATGTATGAGAACAGTTTGTAGTATTTTGAATATAACATGCATGATACTGAACCGAAATGCATGAATTTAATGTCATTAGAAACTTAATACAGATAGGAACATTTTTTTAGAAGAAGGTGTTGTCTAAATACCTCATTTTATAGGTCAAAATGGTCATACAAAACTAACCTAAAAATATGTCTTAAGAAAAACTGGAAAACTACAGAATAAATGGGAGATTAATTTCTGTCACAATTATGCCAGGGGATGCCACTATCGTGGGCAATAAATTTTCATTCTAATGTGTTGATAATGCAATGGTTGAACCAATTAAGGATGAGGTATATAATTATAATATTTTTGGACTTAATTGGGGCTTAAAAGGAATATAAATTTGATGTTAGAAAAGTTGGTTAAATGTGTGATAAGTTTTGATTGATCTTGATGTTATACTTTAAGGAAAAGGATGCTTGATTTCAATGCATCTAAAAGTGCCAAATGAGGATATAACATAATGAATGAATTGTTTGATGCGTTATGAATGAGATACACTATGAAAAGAGATAGGATTTCATGAATGATGAAATTGAGTTGTGAATGATGAATCAAATGAGTTGAATTTTATGGAGTTAATGTAATCAATATGGCAGTTGAATTAGTACAAAATGAGGTCATATAATAAGATGTGAACTTGGGAAAATTTGGTGTGAAATGGATGTCAGGAGATATGCTGAATTCATGAAGAAAAGAAGGAAGAAAAGGTAGGGCACAATTATGTCAAGATCGTGGCCTAGCCAGAAAGAGTTTCTGTCATAATCATGGTAGTAGCGCCACGATCATGGCCAGCTCCAAAGGTTTCTATCACGATCGTGTCAGGGACACCACAATCGTGGCCAGACCTATAAAGAAAAAGATTTGTCTTTTAAGTAAAGTATGAACCAATTAATGCAATGGTGTTCCCTTATAAGGTCTTTAGGCTTAAATGAGTCCTTAAATGAACCTAGTTGATGTTGAATGAGGTGCTTAAAGTGGACAAAGAGTATTACAGATTAAAGAATGGTTAAAAGGTGTTGTTAATTGACTATAAGATGTGTATTAAGGAAATATACTTAGGAATTTGTCATTGAACATGCGTTATACACGACATATATACATGTGCTTATGATCAAGTATTCATATGAATGTGAAAAGGAGTAATAGTACATGTATATGTTTGTATATTATAAAAGAGCACATTGAGCGACCGCTTCCAAACTTTATCAGGACTTCAAATCAATAAGCTAACAAAAGCAAATTGTGAGTAACCTAAGATGGTCACACTATGAATGTTTTTTTATTTAATTATGTATTGAATTATTATGTTATGTGTATGCCCTAATCCTGGACCTTCAATGTCTGAGGCGTTTGATGCATGATTACCATATTTGGAAGTGCTCATTGTATATGAATGTGACGAAATAAGTGATACTCAACTTGTATATTGAATTTCGAACCTAAAGTTCGATGACAAATATGAATGAGAAAGAGAACATGAATGTGACTAAATGAGCATAATTGATTGAATATATATGGTGCACACCATTACATGAATGCACGAAAGATAAAAGCAGTTGTGACTAGAGTTGCCAGTGAAAAAGAGCTTAAAGCTCATACATTTGTGGTAAGAGCCTAAGGATCAATGTATAAAAAGCCCTATGTCCCCAATTGATAAGGGCCAGTATGATAGAGACTGGTATTTGCAACAGATACAGGACAGTGAGAAAGGCACTCGATCACAACAACGAAAGAAATGAATTTAAGTCTCATGAACATTGCATATATGCATTATGCATATATGTTTTGAGTGATTGCAATGTATTATTGAATTATGTTGAATGAAAAATGTGAACATTATATACAACGTGTATTGCAATGCTTTATATTGGTAAATGAAATAGTGAATTATGTGACTTATGTGATTATTTTGAATGATGTATTATGTGATATGGGTGAACCATCGAGGTTGGTTAGTTAATTGAGTTCGCAAAACTCAGCCAAATTGCAACGTTGACATTTTTAGGTTTAAGAGAGACCATATAGCTTCTAAGACTTCTTAAAAGAGATTTTGTACAACTTTTAGGATAGAAGACATGGCTCAAAGGTCGGTCAGCTGGACTAAAGAACTTAGACTAAAATTTTTGTAAAATTTCTCATGTATGTATGTTTAGTAAACAGAGATGTAGACTCTGATAGGTTTTTGATATCGTAAATATATGGATGGTTTGTAAAGTTACAATGTACATATGGTTAATGAAATGAAATGAGGAAAATTTTGGATTTTAGACATTGTGTTATTTAAGATTTTAATTATGATGCCATATGATATAGTGAAAGTGATATAAATTGGCATGTCATTTCTATCATGTGCACGTACGTCTAAAGGGCATATGTGTACGTGTCGGATGGGATGGGTGCTATAAATGTGATAAATGACTGTGCACATTCAATCAAAAGGAAGTAGAATTCCAAGCGTTGCCTCCTATATGGCGCTCCTTTTAATGTTGGTAGCTCAACATTCTCCTCATGCTTAAGGCAATTCAAATTAATGGTATGGTAGTAGTGCAGAAGCTAATCTCAAACTCTATACATGAGCTACCCTGGTATGGATTCCACCTTCCTCGTGGTTTTCATTCCTTTTCCTTCTATCGTTTCTTTCTGAATGCGTTCCTAAGGTCCTCAATATCTTCCCATCCTTATCAAGGTTCAAGTTCCTTGATATCCGTTGGGGGTAAAGGAGCACGATATCCTTTCTTTGACACCTTGAAGGTTAATTTCTCCTTTCCTACTCTCAATGTTAGTTCACCCCCATCATCATCAATGATCAAATGAGAAGTAGCCAGGAACAGTCATCTAAGGACCACAGGGGTTTTTGCATCTTCTTTAATATCTAGTACTTAGAAATCTATAGGAAAGATGAATCTGTCAATTTGTGCTTGCCCACTCTTAATGATCCCCTTCGAGTGGTGCACTGTTCTGTTGGCCATTTTCACTAATATCTTAGTGGGCTCTGGCTCTCCTAACCTCAACTTCTAACTAATGGTGTAGGGCATCATGTTGATACTAACTTCCAAATCTAAAAATTCCCTGGCTATATTAACTTCATTTATACTACACGAAATGAAAAAGTCCCTTAGGTCTTCTTTCTTTTGTGTTATGTTTGGACTTCCTTCTGATATATGCTCCTTAACCTCTTTCTTAACTAGTTCCTTTAATCTGAGCTTTGTTTGGAGTTGATTCGTTATATCCTTAATCTTGCTTGACTTAACCTTCTTATAATTCTTCATTGCTTTATTTAAACTTGACTTCTGTTAAGCAAAGATGGGATATGGAATCCCAGGTTGAGGGTCCTTAATCAGCTCACTTACTAGCACACCTAGAAGCACTTCCAAAATTGTTTGTCCTTCTCTTTTGTCTCCATCTTCCTTCTCATTTTCACTTTCCCTTTTATGATTCTACATGATGGCCATGATCCATTCCTTCAGGTTGACCTCATTATTGCTCAGTAGACTACCTACACTTTTAGAAGACAAAGCATTAGCAAGTTGACTTGCTTGAACCTCTAAATTGTGGATGGATGATGCATGGTTCTTCACTATCTGGTCAAATTTTGCTTCCATCCCCTTCTGACATTCCTCCTAGTTGACAAACATCCACTTTTGATTCTTTTCTTGAGCAGCCAGTTTGGAACGCAAAACCTCCATCATCCTGTCTATTTTGCTCTCCATCGATCTGATTCGATCTTACTGAAATCTCAGAGATCCTTGCAATCTTACTTAGCTACCTGCATTGTTATTACTCCAAGAAAAATTCGAATGGTTTTTTCACCCCATATTATAGATATTTGAATGTTACCTCTCTATGGTTAGCCTAGGTAATTTACTTGTTCTGTACCACTGAATCCTAACAAGAAACTCTTAAAGTAAATCACACGTATAGACTTTACGTTCAAAAAACTAGATACACAAGAAGGGGGGTTGAATGGTGTATCCTCCTTTTTTGAATATAAAATCTTAAAAAGAACTTCTCTTTCTTGTTAAAAGAATATCACAAGGTTTATATGAAAATTATTACTTAGT
>JANIIA010000001.1:9227416-9241827 GCA_027478495.1 Erythroxylum alaternifolium
TCATTTCATTTAATTTTTAGGTTTCTCATTTCATTAAATATTTAGGTTCCTCATTTTATTTCATCGTAATTAAAAAAGAAAAATACAATTATAAAAATATTGATACAATTATAAAAAATATTAACGTACTTCATTTTATTGTTAACTTGTACAAATTTAAAATAATCAATGAACTGCATATTTCCAGTCATATTATGTTTTGGTCATTGACATTGTTTTTTTATGTTCTGTCAACTACAACTAAACATATTTCTGTCCTCGATACGCACAGTTTTATTTATTTTGTCCATTACAACCAAACACCTCACTGTCTCCAATTTTTGATCTGTTTTGTCTCCAAATTTTTGTTTCGTTTCGTCTCAATATACAGATCATAGTAACCATACGTAGCATTCAGGCCACGATCATGACAGAAAGGAAAAAGTGCCATCCATGATCATGACAGGCTCGAGCTGACATGAAAAATCAAAATTTAAGTAATTTTTTGGACCATTTTGACCCTGAGTTTGACCTAGGGCCGTCACAGAATAAATAAAACATGATGTGACTGCCGCCAGCAGTTATTAGAGAGTGAAGAGAGTCGTGCCAAAAGAGCGAAGTACTTCCCAAAATAGGTGGTTTCCCGCTATCACCACTTCGAGATTCTGTTCCCGATAGTATTTCCATTTATTTCAGTTTTATTTACATATAGAATTGAAGTAGGTGTTGAGATTCGTTGTGTGAATGTTGAGTTTACTTTATACTCACTTTCAGATTTTGATTCTTGAGATTAATAAAATTTATTCGATTGTGTTTTCTTATTAAGTTTATTGTGATTTCAATTCTGTTCTTAATAATTTGGCAACAAACTGAGAGGGTGAGTTGGGTAAAAATCATCAATTTTGGCTAATGAGAGTTAGGTGAGTCGATAGGTAGAGAATTGAGTCAACCCGGTAGAGTCATGTAATGAGAGATCGATTATAGATTTCCGATAAGTTAATAGGCAATTTTAGAACTAATTTAAGTTTTAGAACAATTGCAGATTGAGAGATCGCAATTCCTATAATTTGAATTAGGGATTACTAATTAGGGATAAGAATTATAACTCGAGAGCGAGTAATTCATCCTAGGACTGTCTAGACCCGTTATCTCAATAATTACATAATTGGTTAGGTTTTCTTAGTTTCAAATTAAAATCCCCTTTCTCTCCCTTGCTAATTTCTAGGTTGATTTTAGGATGGGTTATGATTTTGCTATTTTCTTGACTCTCTAGCAGTTTAATTTCTCATATTGATTATTGATTGATTTAATTTCTGCATTAGTTGTTTAATTAGGATAATTGTTAACTTAGCTGCCTTTAGATTTTAGGACTAGTTCTTTTCCTCGTGGGATCGACACCTTAGGTACTACGAGAACGACGGGTGCACTTGCGGTAATTACCAAGTCTATAATCAATAAAACTTAGCGCATGCATAACCTTGCAAATAAGTTTTTGGTGCCATTGTCGGGGAAGGCAATTTAGTTCTTTAGTCTAAGGCTTTTCCACTAACTTTTGTTTTTATTAAAAAAAATTTGGGCTTAAAGTAAAGACATATCGAGACATCTTAGAATAGGATATTTGAAGAGTTGAATGCTAAACAATGATGGAAGATAGATATTATAGGAAGCAAGGAAATTCTGAGAATTACAATGAGTCACAGTATGGTTGGCAAAATAACTACCCTTATTAGACCATGTACACTTCGGGATGGCAAAACTACCTAGATTTATATTGGTCCAACAATGCAAGTACTGATATGGGACACCAAGATCTATTTAAATTTCAACATGACGAATCCAGTTCATGGGATTCTAAATTGGATAAGATCTTAGATAAGCTCACAGACATGGAAGAAGGGTAGAAGAGATTATAAGAGCAAATTGATCAAGTGATAGAAAATCATGCTTCTTCTATTTATAACATGGAGATTCAAGTAAGATAAATTTCCCTTGAATTTTATAAGAGAAGTGTGGAAGACTTTTTGAGAAAAATGGAATTACAACAACTAGAGCAATACGAGGCTATCACACTTAGGGATGGGGAAGAGCTAAAAGAACCAGAGGAAGACTAGGTCGAACCCCAATTCGTTGGAAACCAAAGGACAATGGAAGTGTACAAGGAAAAGAATTCCAACCCTCTCTGTTATTCACCAGTCCTGGATATACCACATGTGAAAATCAAAAATTCTTGGGTAAATGTCCATGTAAAGAACCATATCCTTTGGATTGATCATGATGAAGAGACATTCCACATGAATGATGTATTTAAGAATCTAAAGGTTAGTAGTTCATTCAGGATAATTGATGTATTCAAATCTTAAGAAGAACAAAAGGGCAAAAAACAGATGACGACAGACATCGAGTTTGAAGAAGTGATAAAGGTCTTTATTCATGAAACGGAAGAAGCAAAGGAGACAAAGGTGATGAAGGAAGAAGGAGAGCAATTCACCTTCGTATAGGAAAAGCTATTAGATTCGATGGAAGATTCATGGAGCTTCGTCATTCCCTATTTTATTAACAGTCTATTAGTGAAAAGGACATTACTGAAGTTGATTGGTTTTCATAATTTGATCAAATCATCTTACAATTTGTAGCTTACTCACGGGCTACAAAATTGATGTTGAACGAAAAGGGTGGAAACAAGCCACTCATAATTGATCTTGGCTGAGTTTTAAAGGATGAAGGTCAAGCTAATGACCATAAATTAGCATGTTTAGTAGTAGGTTTAAATTGTTATGTAGTTAGATTTGTTTTAAATTCTTAAATATGTCATGAATAATTTGGAATGGTTGGGAGTGCTAATTCTTGTGTTCTCTTGACTCACTTATAAGATAGGGAAATAATTTCGATGTCAAGCTGATTTGGTCTCAACACTATAGCCATCACCATCTTTTTCACCATAAACGATTTCGTGTTCTAACCCTTTTCGTTTCATTTTGTGTTAGTATTTTCTTCTTAAGTTTTTCGTATATTGTGTTTATTTCCCTCAGGTGTGTGCTCTCTTTTCTCATTAAGGACAATGTGTTGTTCAAGTGTGGGGAGGGATTTTGTGTTTTTTTTCTTTTGTATGTGAATTTTGAATATTGTATGATGGTAGTAGGTTACATTGTGTGAAGTGTGTGAATGTGTCAATGGCTTAGATTGAGTGAATTTTTTTAATTTTGGTGTGAATTTTGTGAATATGTCAATGGCTTAGATTGAGTGAATTTTTTTATTTTGGACATAGTCTATTAGGTTGTGAACAATCATTAGCCTGTGAAATTAGTGAATTAGGGGACCTTTGGATAAATATACAGCCTAATTAGGACTTAGTGTAAATTTAGCACCCTATAGATTGTCACATTCATTCACAATTTGAGGCCTTTTAGCTAAGTAGCTTAACTAGTATTTTTTCATGGAAACGAATAGTTTAAAGCAATAAGGCAGGCAAATAAAAAAAGTTTAATTCAATAATCACCATTCTGTTGACCTTCGAGTTATGAATAGAGCTAGTAGCTAGTTGAAAACATGATGTAGCTGAGTAACCGGATCGACACGCATCATAAATGTATGCCTTCGCGTAAAAAGGCTATAATAATGTTTCAACTGAATTGTTAATAAATGACTTAATCGAGTAATCAGATCGACATTCATTACAAATGTTTGCCTCCGAGTAAAAGGTTAAGTCCTGGGTGAAAAACAATTGTGTGTTTTAAATAAAAACCTACAGGACTTGTAATAGGCTTGAAGTTTTATGAAATTATACCTAAGAATAGTTATCGAGTCTGAGGGACCAAAAAATTATTAATGTGAGTGCACAGTTGAAATGGTAAATAGGTCAACACTTGGTCTTGATTTAGTTATATATTTAGTTCAAAGCCCCAAGACACATATTTTTTTTGTTAATGGTTTGCCATTATTCGAATGATTGTCTCTAAGATTAAAGTTATTTCATGAAGTCAGAGCCATTGTCTCATTATTGCATTATGTGTCATGTGCTTTTATGTGTTTTGTTGTTTTGTTTGCTTGAGGACAAGTAAACATTTAAGTGTGGGGATATTGATAGTAGTGTTTTGTATGATGTTTTAGGGTTTAATTTGTTATGCATTTTGTGTTAAATTAAGTGTTGAGTGTGCATGTAGGTTTAATTAGATTAGTTTTTATGATTAAGTGTTTTTATGGGTTATTTTGAATCTTTGAGCTTAAATTGTATATTTTTGAGGTATCTTGATGTGTGTGCTAGTGTTGCAGGGTAAACAGGGAAGAATGGTAAAGATTTGGAGAGTTTCGGGCTAAAAGACACATGCCACAATCGTGCACAGTGGTCACGATCGTGATATAAGAGGAACAGTCAGAGGCAGCTAGGCCACGATCGTGCACCAGAGAGCATCAAGTCAGGCCACGATCGTCCACTTAAGTCCATGATCATGACGGAAAGGAAAAAGTGTCGGTCACAATCGTGGCAAGCAGGGCCACGATCATGCCTTACGTTGGGCTGACACGAAAACTCAAATTTTGAGTAATTTTTTAGACCGTTTTGACCCGAGTTTGCCCTAGGGCCTTTACAAAATAAATAAAAGATGATGTGATAGCCGCCAGCAGTCATTAGAGAGTGAAGAGAGTCGTGGAAAAAGAGAGAAATTCTATCAAATCTAAGAGAGACCTAGACGGAGATCAAGAGATTGAGAAAGGAGTTGAAGGAAAAGAAACATAGAGACGTGATAAACATGAAGTACTTCCTGAAACAGGTGATTTCCTGTCATCGTCGCTTTGAGATTCTATTTTTGACATTATTTTCATTTATTTCATTGTGTGAATGTTGAGTTTACGTTTATACTCACTTTCAGATTTTGATTCTTGAGATTAATAAAATTTATTCGATTGTGTTTTCTTATTGAGTTGATTGTGATTTCAATTCTGTTATTAATAATTCGGTAACAAACTGAGAGGGTGAGCCAGGTAAAAATCATCGATTTAGGCTAATGAGAGTTAGGTTAATTGATAAGTAGAGAATTGAGCTAACTTAGTAGAGTCATGTAATGAGAGATCGAGCATAGATTCCTGGTAGGTTAATAGGCAATTTCAAAACTAATTTAGGTTTTGGAACAACTACAGATTGAGATATTGCAATTTCTATAAATTGAATTAGGGATTACTAATTAGGGTTAAGAATTATAACTCGAGAGAGAGTAATTCATCCTAGGACCACCTAGACATGTTAACTTAATAATTACATAATTGGTTAGGTTTTCTTAGTTTCGAATTAAAATCCTCTTTCTCTCCTTTGGTAATTTCTAGGTCGATTTTGGATTGGGCTGTGATTTTGCTATTTTGTTGACTCTCTAGCACTTTAATTTCTCATAGTGATTATTGATTGATTTAATTTCTACATTAGTTGTTTAATTAGATTAATTGTGAACTTAGCTACCTTTAGATTTTAGGACTAGTTCTCTTCCTCGTGGGATCGACACCTTAGGTACTACGCGAATGACTCGTGCGCTCGCGGTAATTACCAAGGTTATAATTAATAAAATTTAGCATGTGCATAACCTTGTGATCAAAAGTCTATGGAGATCTTAAACCAAATTTAAAATAACACTGGAAGGGGTTGCAATAAGCTTATGGGATGTAGATGCTCCAACTGTGATATTGGAAAATTTGGTATTACTGAATATATGATTTATCTACTATTTTCATTTCCTTATAATATAAATTTTGAGTCACTCAATGGAGTGTTTTCTGATGGCTTGATAATTATCATCATAGATTGTGGCGAGACTTTTATTAATCAATGAAGAATTGGAATATAAATAACTTCTGTTTTTTTTTTAAATGAACCCATCTTGAGATAACCATCACTTTCTTTAGCTGCAAAAAAGCATGGGAAGCCTCGTCCATCCGTTTGAAATAATTTTTTTTATAATCTTTCTATCAATGGGGTTAAAATGATGTCGTAATCTTTGATAAAGTTTTTATAATAACCTATGAAACCTAGAAATTCGCAGAGTCCTTTCAAAGTGTTTGGTTTTGGCCAATTTATCATGGTTATAATTTTTCTCTAGTTAATGGCAACACTTTCCTCTATTATCATATGGCCTAAATACACCGTTTGGGTTCAACCAAAGATGCATTTCAATTTTTCTAGAAAGAGAGTGCCAAGAATGTTTAATATCATATGTAGGTGCTAGAGATGATTTGTCCAGGTCTTACTGTACATAAAAGTGTCATAAAAAAATACAAGAACAAATTTCCTTAAGTGTTATTGAAATTCCTTGTTCATCAATTCTTGGAATATGCTTGTGGCATTGGTTAGGTCAAATGGCATCACTAAAAGTTTGAAATGCCTATGTTGTATTCAAAATGTCATTATATTTATGTCAAAAGAATCCACCCAAATTTAATGATATCCTAAGTAAAGGTTCAATTTGGTGAAGAACTTGGAATTGTGTAACTCTTCCAAAAACTTGTCAATTATTGTAATAAGTAATTTCTTTATATTTTTAGCATTTAAAGCCCTATAATCTACATAAATTTTCTAAGAATTATCAACTTTGAAAACTAGTAAAACATGAAAGGAATAAAGAGATTAGCTAGGTATGATAATTCTACATTCCAACGTCTCTTGGCATTGCTTTCCTATCTAATCTTTGTATGTGGGTGGGTATTAGTAAGGGCATACCATTATAGATCTAGCTCCAAGTTTTAGAAGAATTTTGAGATCATAAATGCATCCTGGTGGTAGGCTTTTGGGTTCTTAAATAAGATATCAAAATAAAATAAAGATTACTATAATCCTTATCCAAATGGATTTCTACCTTTGCAGTTTGAAATGTTAGAGTAGCATCTTGATTTTGGAGTCTTGTTAATTCTATAATTATTATATTTTGTTTAAACATCATTATATATGATCCAAAACCCTATTGGATAGGCCCCAATGATTGCAGTCAAGATACACCTAACACTATATCAAACCCTTCCAACATAAGAATAAAGAAATCCACCAAAAATTTCTGTCCAAATTTAACGAAATGGTTATTTCATGGAATTGACCTGAACAAATGAGCTTATTGTTATTATCCCCCTTAACATTTCAACTTTAAGATAATCATAAAGTCCAATGATGAACATTTCAACTTCCAATTATGAGGTAAGTGACTTAGCCCTAACCACGAGCTACTTAAAGCAACATTAATATTCTTTTAATATTCCTGTTTGCCTTAACTTGTATAATTCTCCTAATTTGTTGCTTTGAAGTGTAGGAGAAAAACAAAGATGACATTATTTTTTGAGTTTCTTCTGTATAATGTCATGCCAATCTCAATCTATCTTTAGGAACTATAATTCATCATCTAAGTGGCAAGAATCCAATTCCCACTTTCTCATCCTATACTATTGATGGAAAAAATACAAGTCATAATAGCTTAAACATGCCAAGGGGTCTTATTTCCCATCATAAATTGGGAAATCCATCTGTAGGAATCCTGGATAGGTTATTGTCAGGGATATATACCATTAGAGCATGTTCTCTTAGAATTTGGTTAACTTTGCTAACTTCTATCCTTCACAACGAGCAACGATAAGGTCGTGGGATAACTCCTCTATTCAAGCAGTAAGTTACTTTTTATTACTCTCTCTCTTTATTTATCCTCCTAATACATCTTCAAAAAGTCTTCGGGCTGTGATTATAAGCTAATGAAAAAGTTAACCTTTTTTTTAGATACAAAAGGCACTTTTTTTGATAGACTTATTAGGTGATAAACTAAGAAATTAACCTATAATTCCTGTAATAAATGTTGCTTAACGGATTTTCAAACTTGACGACCTATGGTGAATTTTGTTAAAGGCTTGTTTAAGAGAACTTTAGGATCTTGTAAAAGCAAATGTTTGGGGAAAGATAGTTCTTACTTCCATATGATTCCAACTTTACATTTATACAGAAAGAAAAATAAAGTTACTTCCTCTCCCACTATTTTGTTACCATAAGTTCAATAACATGTCTATGAACCACTTTTCCATTACTATCGTATAAATTTAACTAATTAAACTACTAACAACAGTATGATTTTGACCAAATCAATAACAAACGTATCCTAACTAGAATCTAGACACTATTAAGTCACTCTGATTAAGCATAAATCACCCTACTTTTGCATATCTTTATTAGAAATTTTCTATCCATAGATTTACACAATGACTCGTAGCATGAGTCTATAATTTTGATTAATTGTTAGATAGGATTATTGGTGAATCAAATTACCATACAGATGCAAGGCTTTGCTATCCATATTTGGAATCTCAACTACTATTTCTTAGCCCCACGATTTCCTAATCAAAGCTAGGAGAAGATGCTGTTAATTTCTTATTAATTCTTTCAACTGCATTTATCCATTCCCCTCATTACCTTTCACTTGATTCCAAATTCTATAAGCCTTATTTACATCTTCCCCTATAAGTGACTCTATAACTTTACTTGCAAAAACCATGAGAGGAAGTTGCTCAGGGTTGGAGGGTTTTAACCTTCAAAATAAGACATAGAGTAGATAAAAGCAAATAATAGGTTTTATAGGAGCATAGTTAAAGAAACACAAAGGGATGGTGGAATCAACGAGGGAAAAAACTAACAAGAGGAATGAACCACCTTTGTAAGTTGTTTACTTCTATGAATGATAAAATCCAGTATGTCCTGCAATCTCCCCAAACAACACCTCGGACTTAGGGATGACAATTCTAGCCCGGGCCTGTCCATTTTTGGCTTAGGTTTGGCTAGCCATGGGCGAGCCACGGGCTGACTTCGTTTTGTCCAAAACGATGCCGTTTTTATTTTTTAATTAAAAAATATAGAAGGGCCAGAATCGGCCCGGCCTGTCCGTGGCCCACCGTGACTAAGGCCGGCCCATTGACATCCCTACTCAGACTCACTAACTAACTTCATACTTTTGAAGATTATAAGTCCTGATTGCCTATAAGCAGATGCTAACTTTTATAAATTGGCTTCTTTTCGTTTCCTAACTAATAAAGATTCCCTAGTAGTAATAATATTTTCCACTTAAATTCATGTAGAATTCCATGTAGCAGCTCCCAATAATTGTGATCCTTTTGTATATGAAATATTTTTCTTCCTTTTATCTATTATCTCTAATTAATCTTGCACTTAAGATATTTACTGGTCATACATAATTGAACAAGGAAGACCAATATCTAGCTTCCTTTTATTATAGGGTCATTTGACTTCGAATATTCCTCCTCCAGGTAAGCAACCAAGAATACCATTAAGTGAATTGTTAAGCCAACCAAATTGCTCTTCAAAATAGATCGTAAATCCAAAATGAGCTCACCTAATGACCAATGATGCTCTTATATCGATCTATATCAACTGTGTCGTAGGTTATACCCTATCTTATAACCCTTCTTTTAGCTGCTTCAACAACATGTACTCTAGAGGCAAATACTTTCTCATACCAAAGATCAAATCCACTGGTCCTCTTCTAGAAATCTATAGCACTACTAAAGAGCTAATAGTTAGCTTATCCCTCCTAAGGATGAACCATTAATTCGAACATTGGGGAATATAAGATTGGGTAATACAAGCAAGAAACAACAATTAAGATGGGGATAGTTAAAAGATAAAGCAAATAAGGTGGAAAATTTTAGGTAGATTTTAACCCCATATTTTCTCTTTTGGGGGAAAACCTGTTGTTATTCTGTGGTAAAAATCTTGTAAGTCTAGTGATGAAGTTATTAATCATTGTCAAGAAATTTTAATGATCAAAGGCAAATTTACGTAGATGCACAATCCTACATAATTTAGAGACTACTTGAAATGATAGTTCTAAGCCAATCAAAGAGCTTATATCAGGGGAAGGAATATAAGGGACATTCTTAGCATATGAGCTCTTTAAAAATTACTAGAGGATTGACACCATCAAGTGTTATACCATAAAAATAGATTGTCATAAGGCTTTTAAATCAATTAATTGGGAATTTATTATTCACTCATTGGAATTTTTTGGTTTTTCACAAAATTCATCACTTGGATTGAACAATGTTTATAAGTATAACTACATCTATCCTACTAAATGGAAAGCCATCCAAGGTACTTAAAAAATGAGGAAGAGGGTAAGGTAAGGAAACCTATTGCCATCATATTAATTCTTAATTAGGTAGAGGTGCTAACTAGACTCATTAATCATAAAATCAAAATGGATTTCTCTTTCAGATTTCATAATAAATGTGGCAGAATAAAATTGTTCAATCTTTCATTTACAAATGACTTGCTTATATTTTATAGGGTTGATAATAGCTCGATTAATATTATAATGAGTTCATTACATTTATTCAGTAGGTTTTCAGGTCTCATTTTAAACAAGGATATTAACTTTATGTTAATATCAGTCAGAGCAAGTCAAAAAGCATAATGACTCTTTACAATCTTGAGCCTAAAGATCAAAAACCTCTTTTTCATATATTTAGGTGCCTTAACACAACCAAAAGGCCATCATTTGGAAATTATCAACCTTTATTTGATATGTTCATGAAGAGAATTTTGCATTGGTGTAACAATATTTTAAAATATGCAAAGAGGTTGCACCTCATCAAGTCTATTTTAAATAACTTACATATTTACTGGACTTCTCATATGGTATCACAAACAACCTATAAAATCCCTAGAAATAATGATGAAAATCTTCTTATGGACTGAGGATGCACATAAGAAACCTTGTGATAAAGTCAAATATGCTAATATAGGATTTACTAAAAAGGAGGGAGGCCTAATACTAATATAGATCACCAACAAAATGTTACTTACTAAAAGAATTTGGAAACTCGTTATAGATAAAGAGACACTTTGAGTGCAGCGATTTCACACACACTATTTAGAGAAAAATAGCCTATAGAAAATTAGACTTAGATCTAACACTTCTTGGACTATAATGTGAATTTCTAAGCTAGAGAAAAAGTTATATTGGGAAATTAAACACAAGACTTGGAATGGAGAAAATACATAGCTATAGTTTGATAATTGGTATTAGTTAGGAAACTTATACCTATCTCCTGAAGCTTTTCACCTAAGCCATATACTTAATCTTAAAGAAAAAGTTAAGGAGCTTATAAACAACAATGTATAGCATATCAGGTTCAGAGGATTCTACATTTTAGAGAAATTTTACCCTGTATGGTCTAAATGAAAACTAAAAGGATTGTATTGGGTGGTAAAGACACCGAAATAACAAATCATGCTACCAAATATTCATAGATATTTTGCCTAAGGTACATTGGAGTAAAGTAGTATAGTTTAAACAAAACCAACCTAAGATGTCTTTTATCTTATGGCTTACCATAAGGAACAAATTAAGTCCTCTAGATAGAATCACAAGTTTAAGAAGCACCGATCCAATTTTTAAACTTCAAAATATTCAAATTGAATCAAGAAACCATATTTTTTTGAAATTTGACTATTCAAAGATGTTATGTCTGAACATTTAGACTATTTGCAATCATTATTTTATAGAGAATGAACCCTATAAAATAGTTCCATGTGCTTTAAGGAGGCAATAACTAAAGGAAGAGGATTATACCATATTTAAAATAACCTTAGGATGTTGCGCTTATACTATTTGGAGGGAAAGAAATGAAAGAATATTGAAAGGCAAGAGTTAGGATCAACATATTTCTTATCAAAGTACATTTTTTTATAAGGAAAGTCATTATGGCTAATATAGAAAAAATATCCCATATTAGGAGATCTAGTTAAAAGACGGAATCAAGAATAACTAAATAGAATGAAGAAGGAACATCCTTAATACAAGGGAGTATGGACTTAAGATGGAATTTAACATAATTACTATAAGAAGATTATTTGATGCTTGTTTGGTGAAGAAACTATTAGCTGAGCAGTAGTAGATAGCCTGAACAAAGAGTTAAGAGTAAAAGGTTATAAGAGACTTTGTTATATAAGGGAAGAATATAAATTAAAGTTCACAAGGCATTTTATTGTATAAGGAAAAGAATAGGAGCATATATTATTCTTAAATTATTGTAAGCACTTGAGTAAGTTGAGTTTTTTCAAGACTTAAGCTTATAACTCTATCAAAAGCACTATTCTTTTAATCCAATTTTCTTTTTAATTTATAAAAATATAATATTGAAAAATATAATACATATATTAGTTGTAAATTATCATTAAAATAAAATAATTTGTTATTTTTTATGAATTATTTATTCAAAAATTAGAATTATTTTTTAGATTTTCTCACTTGTCAAAATTTGAAAAATTAGTTAAGCAAAGCTTTGCCCAACATATAGCTCTTTCCTTTAATGGCTTCCTAATATAACGCTTTTAGGTTTGCTTGCTTATAAACTACTCCATTCCTTATTGCCTACTTGTTTCCTTGCATTTTGGTCTTCCTTGGTCTCTATTCCTTATCTCTGTTTGGTTCTAGCTCCCCTTTTTGACTTTCTCTCTTTAACTTTTGTTTAAGGGCAGTATTTTCCTTCCATTCATTAGTCTTTCTCTAGCTAGCAATTCCTTTCTATTTTAGGAACTATCATTTAAATTATTTAACATGACTATCAGCCTTATTTCCTATTGCCTCTCTTTATGGATGCTGCAACTATTATCCTTGCCCAGGTTATTATCTTCGAAAAATATTTTAATAAGTGGCGATTTGGTCATATTTTGAGGCTCATACTTAATGCAATTATTTTTATTTGAGTATTTTTATTGTTTTTGGTGTTTAAGTTGTTTATATTTTGTTTTTAGGTCTAATTCACTCATTTGGAGCAAAAGAAATGAATTCAAACAATATTGGAGCAATTTATAGCTATTTTGACTAATTTATGAAGTGTATAACAAGTACATGGCATTGTTAGAAGAGTTTGGAGGTGTGTTGATTAATTTCTATAAAACACACTTATGTTGATAAGGAACATGCATATGTTGGGTGATGAATAGGTCATGATGACAATATATGCCCATGTTTATGCATGTGTTGGCATTAGAAAAGCATCACACATTTTTTGAAGTACATGGCCAACAACAAGCCTGTGTTGATACTTGTGTATCTTCTATGATCATAATTTTTAGAGTGGATTTTCATCAATCTAGGTTGAAGTTTTTGAAGATTAATGGGACATCAATCATGTTATCCTTGATTTTCAATTTTCTTTTTGGTTTTGGTGATTTATTTGATATAATTATAAACTAAACTCTTTATGGTATTTGTATTATATGAACCTTGGGATGGACCTTGTAGTGATATTATTTTATTATTTCATTTCATTCAGATTTAATTATGTGTTCTTTATTATTCTTGAATTTATATTGTTAGTATATTGATTCAGGTGTGATTTCATGTAATTAAGATTGAGAAATCCTTTGTATGAATAGTTCTAACATAATTAAAAGGAGCTGTATACAAACTTAAAGATAGGTTGATATAAATCTTTCGGATTAGGTTTAAACTTAATAGTAAAATTCATAAATCAATTAATGAATTCTAGGGGTTTTAATTAGAAAGAGAATTTAATTAATTAACCTAAGAATAGTTATTAATAGTCTTCAGAAATATATTAACATAATTGAGGAATTTTCATGGTTTAATGAACTTTAGATTAATTTGATTTGTAAAATCATTATTCCATAAGAAGTTCTAGGAAGATTTGAATTCTAGGTACAATTGCTTTATTGGGTAAGATTTGAATTCTAGGTACAATTGTTTTATTGGGTAATTCTTCACTCTTTTGCCATTCTAGTTTATTAAGTATGTTGCCATACTTCTAGTTTATTTCTTTTAATTTAAATTTGATTAATCAACATCACTTTAATTATCGGTTTGATAATAGGTAAACATTTATGATTAGTAATTATAGTCTTTGTAGGATCGATAATTGGTACTCAAAGTCCTACACTATAGCACAATAGGTGCACTTACCTTGGATAATCTATAAAGGAAATGAGTTATATATAATCATCATACTAGTCTACTAAGTTTTTAGCATTATTACTAAACACTAGGATATTAGGAATTCTTGATTTTTATTATTCTATCAATTATTTTCCTTTCTCATTTATAAATTTTTTTCTTTTTATGATTATTTATTTTTTCTTATAGCTCTCTGTCGTGATCTTATGTTTGTGGCTTGTTTACAAGATTTGGGTGTTCCTTATTATCGCGACCAAACACAATAGAAGGTTGGGGATGACAATACTCTTAAGGGTATTACAGTATACTATCATTTATGACAACTTGACGAGCTTAGAACAAGAGGCATAATTACACATATTTAGAAGCTCAATATGTGTTCATAATGAGTTGTGACATTTATGATGTGACTACCTGTAACATCCCGTTTCCATATATCGGGTCGGACCAGGGAAACGGGTATACGAGAAGACCAATCAGAGAAATTAGAAC
>JANIIA010000001.1:9241927-9260196 GCA_027478495.1 Erythroxylum alaternifolium
ATACCGACTTTTGTTTAGTGAAGTGATGTGACACGCCACCCTTGCGGGGCACGGATTCAGGTATCACTGTCGATATCAGGTTCGGGTCTGGCGGTAGTGGGGTGTTACACTACCCAAGTCATGAATGTCAAGCATGAGGTTATATATGGGAGTATCCAATTTACATAACGAACTAGCTTCAAAACACCTAATACAAGAATACTTATAATCGAGAGTGAAATAGTTATCACGACTTTTCGTGGAATGCCTAAGTTTTCGTTAAATTTGTACAACGATAGTAATAAACAAAGTATCAACGTCTCAAGTATCTCTTTATAAAATTTGTTACTTCAACAGTGACTGCCATCTATAAAACTAAAGAGTTAGGTGTTTTATCTAGAGATACTGACTTAGATTTGAGAGAACATATACATATGAAAACTTTACAGAGTGGAGAGTAGCTAGAGGCTAAAGAAAAGGAGGAAATTGCTATTAAAGAAGAGAATGAAGTTAAGAAAGCAGGAGATGAAGAGGAGGAGCTAAATAAGGAGGCCAATGAGGAATTATTGACAGTTGTCATAAGCACGAAGGGCTCGTACTTTCCTAATAACAACTGTCTGAGTCAATCAATTAGAATTGATGGATTTTCTGAGTCTTATTAATTTGAAACCATATATCCTTGTTATATTGTAGTATGTAGCCTATTTTCAATTTTAAAAAACCATTATTTAGGAGGAAATGTGAAAGCAAGTCATTAGTTATAAATCTTTTCTAAGTTAAAATGAAAATATGAATTCCATAAAAAATGCTCCTTTGGAGGCAACCCAAATTTTATTAGTAATTTTGTTTCAATTGAATATATATTGTGGTTGATGGTTATATGGATGTTATTTTTCATCTTTTATGCTTTAGGTATGTTGTAGGTGAAAATTTGTCCAAGACAATAAATTACAAAGAGTTGCACACCCATTAATATGCTTATGTTCCTCTACATGCCCATGTTAAGCAAAATCCCGACCATGTTTCACGTAGAGATGAGGTGTCAAAAAGTTACAGAAAGATATATAGGCACCAAAATTGGTGATTTTGTTGCTGTAAAATTATTGAAGGTCACCTATACACCCACTAGCATGCCTATGTTGTCAAAACTAGGTAAGTTTTAAAGAAATAGAAAGAAACACGACTACAAAATTACTCATGTTGAATTATGTCTTCTTTTACTTGTTTTGTATAAGTTATAAAAGGATACACACCTAATAACAAGCCTTTGTTAGTAGCTATATAGAGTGTAGGGGTTTTAATTTTATTGTTAACACTATCGTGTTAAGTCCCAATATAACCATGTAATTTATCATTTTATTTTTGTTTTAACATGATCAAGATATATGCCTGTGTTCTTACTTTTGTTCAACCCTATCATAACACATTTAACAAACATGCTTATGTTAAAGCCTAATATGCCTATGCTCTTTAAAAATTAAACCCTGATTTGTTTAACATAAGGGAGTTACACGCCCATGTTACCACCTATATTAAGCAAAATCTTTTTAAAATCACTCCCTACTACCTAGAAACTTACTTTTTCACTTTCTGTCCTATTTCTCTCCTCTAAGGGATGATCCCCCACCTTCCCCTTATACAAAAATAAACCTTCAGCTTATTTTTTTAAAATTTCAATTTAGGGCATGTTTAAACTTTGTTTCTATTATTCTTAAGTTGTTGAATAATTTTTAGGTAAAACAATTGTAAGAATCACTGTTATGGTTTTTGTTAAGTTGTTTAGGGTTAATGATATGATTAAAAGAGTTTTAAGGGTTCAACTAAATTTGAATTCAAATTTTATAGGGATTTTGGAGTTATTTGGGACAAATTAATGTGAAATTAAATCTCTAGGGGGTGTTGAATGATTTTATATGAATTCAATTATGCAATTGTTTATGCTATGTATAAATTTCATTTTTATTTGCCTTTTTATTAGTTTGATTGCATTATAATAGGTCATTTTGTTTTGTTTGTGTTTTATTTGATTTGCTAAGGGTGTTTCGTAAATTAATTATATTTTGTAGTTAATTGTTATTAGGGATTGTCATTTACCTAAAATGGATATTTTAGATTGTTAATGTCATTAATTTATATAGTTATGGATTAATGAGATTTTTTGTTATTAATCCATAACAAACTGATTATGGGATTACATTATGGTAGGTAGTTTGTCATTGTTTGATTGACATAAACTTTTCCTTTTATTTTTAGTGATTGTTTTTAATTTCATATTGCAGGGAACAACGACAAAGAGAGCAAATATAGCATACCAAAGGTGGGAAAAGGAAATGCCTAGGAAGTGGTACAGTGGTGAGGGTATTTCATAACAACCACCTTAACATTTAAAGCCAACACAGTCTACACTGGTAACACATCCCATGCTCAATTTCACAACATTGGCTTATATTGCTTGGTATGAGAGATTGAGTTCAAAACCATATACCTAGAATAGATGCATCGATCAGGTGGTGCTGAGTCAGGATCTCAGATACAAGCTGATGCTTAAGTTTTTGGCCACATTCACCTTAGAGAAGTGGCGTTAAATCTGGTATGTCAACCATACCCTCCAATTTTGAGTGCTTGGGGAGACACATAGTTTGAGCTACATCATATTCTCAGAAGTGCACGTTACTAATAAAAAGTGTACAACATTGCCAGTAGACTTTACTCATAAGGTTAATAAGAAGGCATTTTGGTGCACTATCAGTAGAGAGTGGTCTTACGAGCTTAAAAGGTATAAGGCATCACAATTGAGATCCCTTGTAATAAGATACATGTATTCACTCCGTAGTTATGTGATCAGTAAGAGAGGAGGTAATACTGATGATGTGTTGGGGAAGGTAGATAAGTTCTCCCTATATAGTATAATTGAGAGAGTCTCTATCCACCTAGGACACACCTTGGCTTAGTTCTTCAAATACTAGGCATATAATTCCATAGTGGAGCTATCTGTGCAAGTCTATACATTACCAGATTGATTATAGGCATATGTCTATTAGAGTGGCTACTTGTAGGCATGACAATTTGGCCCAGGCCTAGGCTGGCCTGAAGTTAACAGGCTAGGGTTGTCAAGCTCAGCCTAGCTCGCCTTTGGCCCATTGCATTACCAAAGTGATCAGAGGCATATGTCTATTGGAGTGGCTACCTGCAAGCATGGCAATCTGGCCGACCCGAAGTCAACAGGCCAAGATTGTCTAACGTAACCTGGCTTACCTTTAACCTGTCGAGCCACAGGTTGGCAGTCCCAGCTCATGGGTCAGGCCAGGCCCGACCTGACCAATTGCCATCCCTAACTACTTGAGATGTGGCTAGTACACCATATGGTATCGGCCCGACTCATGACATGTCCATAGCTACTTGAGATGTGACTAGAACACCATATGGTACTTTTTAAGTTTGACACACTGAAATCAATAAGGATGATCCAAAGAAGGCCAACTTAATAGGGGTAACTTATATTCTAATAAGAGCTTACGAGCCTGCAATTATAGATATAGCAAAAGAAGATTGCACCAATATACAAAAGAAACAACTCGAATAAGATGCTCTGCCACTATAATCTTTATTAGCAATAGAGTGATAAGATGACTTGTCAGCTAGTGTAGGTACTTTTAGCTGACCTTCTACACCTCCATATTGGAACCAACTCAAAATTGCCTAGTTAGAGAGGTACATATGTTAGATTCTAAAAGTTCAGTGGACTATCAGAGAGGGACAATGAGATCTAACTGAGCAAGTAGTACAACTGAAGGCACATGATTAGTGGATAGAAGAGGTACTTATGCAAATCACAAAACACTTAGTACTTATGGTTCAACCTTTACTAATAAGAGCCACTACATCATAACTGACTCCTCAACACTAGATGACACAGTTCTAACATAGACAACATCATATGATACTTACGAGCCTGCCATTTATTTCATATAGATAGATACCTAGATAGTGATATAGTAGGAGTATATGACCAGATATTACACTTTTAATCTAATATGATTACTCAGATCTTAAGATATTCTAAAAATGTTTGACATGACAATTTTGGTTTATTTTTATTTTTATTTATTTTTCTATTTTTTTTCATTTTGATAGTTAGCAAAATATTAGCCTTGCTAAATTAACATTATCTTGTTCTTTCTTTTTCTTTTTATTGTTCATTGTTAATATATTAAACCATAGATTTTTCACATATATAGCTAGTTTGTCTTTCTTTTATTTTCTTGCTATTGTTTGATGCTTTAATTTTTTTATTTTATTTTGACAAAGATGATTGATAATTGATGGAATTCGCGCTATAAATACAAATCTTTATATTATAAATTAGGGAACTACTAGTTCACTTTACCTTTTCTTCATATTAATTATTTTCCTATTCTTTTTGTGCTTTATTATGTACATTAGAGACAATGTACATCTTTAAGTGTGGAGAAATGGTATTTTGATTTTGTTATGGATTTAATAATTACTCAAACATATTTTAATATGTATTTATTGATTATTTCTTTATAAATATCTCTAATTTGTCCATTCTTATCTTAAAGCATTTTAAGTTTTTGAGAGTCATTGAATTTAGCTATAATATGAAAGGATGAATGCACGATTAGATGAATTTTTATTTGTTACATTATGAATGAATGCTTTGACTATCAATTTGGATGAGTGCTTAGAATTTTTCACAAATAAGTCTAAATTATAAGGTTTTGAGCTTATAAGCATTCATTATCATTATATTATGTTTTATTATCTTTTTTTTGTGAATATCATACATAGTTAGATGATTTTAGAACTTCTATTATTTATGTTGAGACCACATCTTTAAAGTAGAGACATTGAGATGAAAAGTCACTTAGTTTACACTTTTATTGAGCTCTTTTTCTTTGATTTTACCACATCCTATTTTTATCCTTTAGGTGTAACCAAATTTAAGCGTTCGCCTTTTTTTGGATTATTTCAACCATATTACAAATCAAATAAATATTTTTGTTATTGTCTTAATATTTATTTTTACACCCTAAAGGATTGTTTTTACTTGATTATATAACAATTTGATTAGATTAAGAAGTGTCAAGAATAAGGAAAGGTGTGGGCTTATTTATATTAAGAAGCATTAAGAATGAGGATAAGTGTGAGCTTATGTATTTGAAGTTATATCTTCTCATTTGTTATTTATCAATATTTCATATATTCTCCTTATAAGCTTATAGGAAATAAATTAAAAAATATCTTGAAATTAGCTTTGTAGAAAAACATAGAAAAAAGAAGGAGGAGAAAGAGAAGATATTTATGTTACTTAAGATTTGTTTTACATCTTACTTACATTTTATTTAGAGATTTGGACTTCATTGATTCAGATTTTTATGTAATCTTGTTTATGTAATTTCCTTCATTTTTATTAGCGCAAAATTTTTCCTTTGCCATACCTTACTAAACCTCATCACACCCTGATCTAAAGACTTTTTTAATTTTTCCTTTAATTTATTTTTATAGTGAATATGTGATATATTAATAAGCCTATGGTTAAAACTCGTTTTCTATATTGATTTGAGAATTTCATTAATGTTCACCTTAAATACTTTAAGTGAATTGAGTGAATCTTTTATGTGAGGACGTTGAATTTTATACAATTTGATTTTAGAAAGGTTTTCAAATATCATTTATAGTGTTTGCTTGTGAAAATGTATTATATGACTATCTGATTCTAATTGTATTTTGGTTTGATTTTTAAGGCATGACATTTGAAATGTGAATAGATAGGTTAAAATGGAAGAGAGGTGGATATTTATAAGAGTTTATGGGTTTAAATTATTATTTGCTCAAGGACAAGCAACTACTTAAGTGTAGGGAAGTTGATAAGTGGTCATTTAGTCATATTTTTGGCCCATATTTAGTGCATTTTATTTGTTTATTTCAATATTTTAATTATTTATTATACTTAAGTTGTTCATATTTTGTTTTTAAGGTCTAATCACTCATTTGGAATTAAAGGAATGAACAAGTTTACAGTAATATGAAGTTGTTTGACTAAGTTATATAGTGTATGACAAGTATATGGCCATATTGAAAGAGTTTAGAGGCATATTAGTTGATTTTTATAGAACGAACTTGTACAAATGGGGAACATGCTCATGTTAAGTGATAAGTAGGCCGTGTTGACAAAACATACTCGTGCTGTACATGTGTTAGCCCTATAAAAGCATCATATTTTTTCTTAAAGTACATAGCCATTAACAAACCTATATTGATGACAATGTATCTTCCAGAATCTATATTTTTAATTTTAAATGAAAAATTGAGTGATAAAAGGAAAGCGGAAGTTTAAGAAACATGAGACGAAACCTTAGAATAGATGGAAGCACAAAGAACAACTAAGGAAACCCCTTTAGAGTTGATTTTTTATTAAACCAGAGAGAAGTATTGGAAGATTAAAGCAATTTTAATCATGTTATCCTTGATTTTTAGTTTCTCTTTAGTTTTGGTGATTTGTTAGATAGGATTATAAACTAAAATCTTTATGGCATCTATATTAGATAAACCTCAAGATGGACTTTGTACTGATTTTATTTTATTTTAATTAATTCTTTAGTTTCATTGAGATTCAATCTATATTCTTTATGATTCTTGAATTGATATTGCCTATATATTGATTCGTGTATGATTTAATACAATTGAGATTGAGAAATCCTTTGTATGAATAAATCTAGCATAATTGAAAGGAGTTCTATGCAAACTCAAAGAGAGGTCAATATAAATCTTCTTTATTAGGATTAAACCTAATAGTGAAATTTATAAATCGATTTATGCAATTTTAGAAGTTTTAATTAGAAAGAGAATTTAATTAATCAACTTAAGATTAGGTGTTAATAGCCTTGAGAAAAATATTACTATAATTGAGGATTTTCTATGGTCCAGTGAACTTTAGATTAATTTAATTTGTGAAATTATGATTGCATAAGAAGTCCTAGGGGATTTGAGTTCCAAGTATCATTATTTTATTGATTAATTCTTCACCCTTTTGCTATTATAGTTTATTAATTATGTTATCATATTTTTAGTTTATTTTCTTTTATTTTATATATGATTAATTAACGCCACTTTAATTGTCGATTAGAGAATAGGAAAAATGTTATTGCTAGTAATCATAGTTATTGATTAGACCAACAATTGGTACTCAAAGTTATATTGGTACTTAGAATCATAAACTATAGGATGATAGGTGTATTTGCCTAGGACAATCTATAGAGTAAAGGAATTAAGTTATATATAACCATCTTACAAGTTCACCACAATTTTCCCCATTAAATCCCCTCCCAACCTTCTTCCTAGCTCCTTATCTTAATATTTGAATGACAAAGTTCCTTCCCCAAGCTTGACATTAGCTAGTTCTCCTTCTTAGGTGGAATCTATCAAACTAGTGAATCCATAAAGCATCTCAAGGGAATCATGGTGCCAAATGGTGGGCGACAGTCACCCTCAGTTAAGTTATCCTATTTTCCACTTACCACCAGGAAAGTAAGCCAGCGGTTAATCCCTTAAACGACATCTTGCCATAAAGTATTAATAGGTGTAGCTCATGTGTGATGGGTTTCTTCTATGATAAAAGACTTACATATCCATTAATGGAAGTTTGGGAAAGCTCCACTAGAGGGCTATATGATACTCTTATTAACCCACAAAGGAAATTTATCTTTAGGTTCGCCTCTATTGAAGAAGCTAGAAAGGTTATTAAAGCTGGTACTTAACAGATTAAGGATAAGCCTATCAGTTTGTATAAACGAGTTTTAGGAATGAAAATGGAACAAATGTAGCTTAAACATATGCCATTATGGATCAATATTCACCACATTCCTACTGAATATTGTTCTATAACTAGCCTCAGTTACTTGACAAGTTTCTTTGGGATTCCTCTTTGTATGGATGAATATAAGAATTTATTAAAGAGGACTGGATTTGTGAGGCTTTATGTGCAAGTGGAAATATTCTGTAGCTTTCCAGATGCTATCCCCTTATATTATTGAATATAAGTGTGGAATTAGTGTAAGATGTTATTTAAGTCTCTTACCATTGGAAACTGTGACATAAAAAGTTTGACTAGGAATTAAGAAAGACTAGGAAACTCTTCAATCCAAGAGAATATAGTGAATTAATAAGCCTATTGCTATGGGGGATCTACCTTTAGTCTATTAAGAAATGTCTTATCCAATGATTACTTTAATGCCATTAACCTGAAGAGCATGAAGCTAACAAATATTCTATATGATACAACCAATAATATGATTAATGGGGACATTTCTATAAAGAAATCTAATGTGACACTTTGAGGCTATAGGAAACTCTTCCAAAGAGTTAGGTAACAATAATAGTTAGCTTGTGGATGTTGGTGTACTTCATTAGGTAGTTGAAGTTATTTCCCATTTGACTCCATAGAGATTATCTCTAATGATCCATGTTTAATTATAGTTGTAAGGGATATTAATATGGACCTGAGGATCCAGGAAGTTAAGCCTGACGATTCCCCACTCATCCTTCTAAGGCCGAATACGATTAATGAACCTATTCCTCTTAAAAATGGTGCTGGAAGTTATAAACCATTTATTCCAGTTACTAAAAAGAGGTCTAGGATGAAGGTAAAAAGCAAAGCTAACAAATGTGAAAGCTCCCTTAACCTTTCTCTTTAACTATCTTAATTTGGAATGAAAGGGGCATCAATAACCCCAAAAAATAATAAGTTATATATAATAATGTATCATTTACTAAGCCTATGATATTTGGTCTTTTGGAGACTAAACTTAAGGGATCAACTTATAAAGAGATATGGTTCATTAAGAAAGGCTGAAATTTCATTTCTAATCATAAATTTCATCATAAAGTTAGAATAGTTATTGCTTTTGATCTAAATAAAGTCGAAATTATTGATACAGTGGCAAATGACTAGGCTATCCACTTATTTGTCAACTTTAAAATGAAAAATTGTAGAGCTTATGTTTCATTTATCTATGTATATAATTTTGGATTTTAGAGATGTAGGTTGTAGAATGATTTGCTTTTGAGAGGATCTATTATGATGGACCTTTGGATTCTTCTTGGTGACTTCAACTATACACTTTTCTTTATAGAGGCCAAAGACAATAATTACAATAAGCTACCTTACAATGAGATAAGATCCTATTTTGCTAAAATTAGGGTCATTGACCTGACATAGAAGGGTTACAAATTCATTAGAGCAACAAGAAATAAGGTCTCCGATTTATAAGGGAGAAGCTAGATAGGAACCTCGTCAATCAATAATGGTTGATTCAATTCCCAAGAGTTATGGTTATTTTTAAGAGTCCCTTATGCTTTAATTACACTCTTGTCAAGGCACATTTTTTTATAGGAAATGATAAGGCATTGGCACTTTTTAGGTTCTTAAACTATCTAGCTAAATTAGAGGGTTTTTAAGAAGTCATTGAAAAAATCTTAGACAAAGAGATAAGAGGCTATAAGTGATATAAATGCTATAGGAAATTACAAGCCATTAAAGCTTGTCTTAAGGAGTTACATCTAAGTAGCATTGCTAATAAATGTCAAGACATTGAGGATTCCAGGAGCAATTTAGTTAAAGTTTAGAACTAATTGAAGAGGAGAAAATGTTAATTTCTAATTGTATTGGAGGTTTGGATATTAAAAGCTCTATCATAAGGCAAAAAGCAAATGATTAGCGATTATTTGAAGGGGATAGGTGTTCCTCTTTCTTTTTTAAGTATATAGTTGCCAAAAAGGAATACAAATAAAATATCTTGGCTTTTTAATGAGGTTGATCAAACAATATAAGGATAAAATGATCTAAAAGACTTAGCTCTCAAATAATTTTAAAATGTCCTTAAGGCTTTATCGTCTAATACATCTTCCTTATTATCATTTGAGACCTTTATATGCAAGTTTATTTATAGCATTCAAGTCAAGCTTTAGACCTTGTTAAGCAATTTGAGACACTAGAGATTAAGACAATTGCTCTTAGCTTCAATCATAATAAAGCCCCTAGTCTAGATGGATTCAACACTTTCTTCTTCAAAACTCATGGGATTTCATCAAACCTCAGATATGTCTAACAATTTAGGAATTCTTCTAGACTTGTAAACTCCTAAAATAGTTTAATATGACTTCTATTTACCTAGCCCCAAAATGCGCCAATCTTAGTTCACTAAAGGAGTTTAGGTTCAATTTCTTATTGCAATACCTTTTACAAAATCATCTTTAAGATCATTACTACATGTTTCAGCTCCAATATAGACTCACTGATTTGAAAATCTCAAAGTGCATTCATTAAAGGTAGGAGCATTAAGGATAATATCCTTTTGGCTTAGGAATCATTTAAAAGTTATCAAAATAGGAGTTATAAGCCTTTTTTGACAATTTAAAACTGAAATATATTACCAAAGTTGAAACTTATACACAATCCTTTACAAGGATATCAAAAAAAAAAAACAACTACAACTACACTACTAGAAAGGAAATTCTAATACATCTCAAAATAATTAAATCGACCATATCAGTCTAAGCACTTGGCTGATGTTATCTTGCTTCCCTTTGACTATCATTGTCTCTCTAATCATATTTACTATTGTTTCGACAAGCTCATACTTATGTTACTCCTCTTTCTTATAGATTCTCCTATTCCTCTCCCTCCATATATAGTAAATCACCATCTGAAACGAGGTCTTAATAATAAGACTATCTCACTATCCTGATTTGGAGTACTGCATGATATCATTTAAAGCATCATTCCATTCAAAGGAGAAACTAGGGATTCTAATCACATTCAAAATTCTGCTCCACACCACTTTGGTATATTCACATTCAAAAATAAACGATTTCTACTCTCGTTTACATGTTTACACAAAACGTAAAGGGGGTCAAAATTTTCGAACCATAGGTCCTTCATTCTCAACCTATTCTTAATAGTCAACCGTAAGATAATAGTAGATTTGGGACTTAAAACCTACTTCCACACTACATCAGTCCACAGGACTACTTCCAAAGATGCCCTCTCTATAATGTGAGTAGATCTGTTTGTGAAAACACTACTATTATGAGTAGCCCATATCACCTTATCCAACCTATTACTGATTTGCAACCCAATAACGTAGTTGTCTAATAGGTGAAAAAACTTGGAATTATTCATCTTATCCCTCTCCCAAAAAACCATGCAACTTTAGCCTCCTTAGGAATCTTATTTTGTAAAGCTTGTAATTCATTTTGCAGCCATAAAGGATTATAAATGGTCAAATTATCAAACCAAAAATTGATATCTTCACTATTCCCTACCTTATACTTTATAAAATGATAGATCTTTTCCCTAAGGTTCAACATGCTCTTGAAAATCCAAGAGTAATCACACCTCAGCTGAAGTTGCCAAAAAATTTAGCCATTAAGGCGGTAAATTTGTACCCACGTAACTCACAACGCTTCTTTATCAACAAATAACCTTCATATTCTCTTCATTAGTAACACCCTTTGCATTTGCGTAATCGAGATAATTCCTAATCCTCTATGTTTTCTTGGCACAATAATATCACTCTACTTAACCTTGACCTCCTTGCTATTTTTATATTTTCCATTACATAGAAAGAATTTTAACAACCTCTCCATTTCTTTGATCACTTTCTTAGGAATAACCAAATGAGCAGCCCAGTGGACATGCTCACTGTTTAAAACTAACACAATAAGAGTAACTCTAGCAGCTAGTGATAAGAATTTATTCTGCCAAGCATAAATTCTAGCTTTCAATTTCTACAACAAAGGCATAAAATTTGAAAATTTTGGCTTACTCGAAGTGATAGGGACTCCCAGGTACCAGAAAGGAGTTTTTTGAAACTCCACCAAGTTGCTTATCCACTCTAGATTCCTAATATCTGAGGAAATATAGACTCCGCTCTTCTGCACATTTAGCTTTATCCCCGACCATCCCGAAAAAGTATTCACCAAATTTATCATTATCATAATGACATATGGTTCGGCCTTACATAACATAATCACATCATCAGCGTAAAGAAAAGGTGATAATTTTAGTTCCCTACATTTATATATAGTAATACTGAAACAAACAATTCCTATCCACAATTTTGGATACTAGTCTTGATAATCCCTCTATAGCTATAGTGAATAGGTAGGGAGAGAGAGGGTACCCCTGCCTAATCCCTTTAGTGTTAAGAAACGGTTTCATAGGAATCCCATTGATTAAAACACTCATCGAAGTAGTTTGAATACATTGTAGGATCCACTGGTAGAATCTTGAAAGTAAAAAATCTCTCAAAAAACCCCAGCTAATGGTGTCATAGGCTTTAAATAAATCAATCTTTAATGCACAACTCTTAATCTTTTTCCCAGTGTGGTATTCGCCCAACAAGTCTTGAAGTATCAATATATTATCCCTAATGCTTCTTGATGGAAGGAACACCCTTTCAGCCATATTTACCACTCATCCAACACTACTTTCAATCTGTCAGCCAATAAAGACACTATAATTTGATAAACCGTTGAGCAACATAAAATTGGAAGATAGTCCGTGGTCATCTCTGGTCTTTCCTTCATAGTAATCAAACCAATGTACATGTGGTTGATCTCCTTCAATAGTGATTTAGAAGAAAAAAACTCTAGTACTGCATCTATTAATAGAGGTCCCGTTATGTTCCAAGTTTGTTAGAAAGAACCTGCCGAATATCCGTCGGGTCTATGTGATTTGGAACTATGTAGCCGAAATAACACCTCTTTCACTTGCTGAGCAATGAAAGCGGCATTTAACATCTCCAGGGTATCTCGACTTGGATAAAAATCCAACACATCTTTAACCCAAAATCCAAGCCTTATTATGCTATGAAACTAGACTTCCATAATCTTTTGATACCATTAGTTAGAGTTTTATTTTACAAGCCTTTTAAGCTCTTAGCTTCCATCACTTATTTATTGTCTAGATTTTGCAATGTATATCTATCTCCTCCTTTAGCATCATAATCAATGGTGAGTTTACCCTACATTCAAGAGTGGAAGGGACATCAAGAAAAGGGATCTTATTTCAACTTGCATAAAAGTGTTCATAGACTTGCTTATGAAAATATAGAAAGGAACCTGCTTTGAAGTTTCATCCTAAATGTTTGAACTAAAGGATCTTTAATATGTCCTTTATAGATGACTTGTTCTATTTTGCAAAGTTGAAGCTTCATCCATCAAAGCCATCATAGAATCTCTTACTAGGTTATGTTCATTCTTATGATTAAGCTTTAATGGAGAGAATAATTTCATCCTTGTTTCTAAAGTTGTTAAATACCATGCTAATTATCTCTCTTCTGTTACAATTCTAAGCATTGGGAAGCTCTCTTTCAGGTTTCTTGGCATTCTTATTACAACTAAAAGGACAACTTTTGTTAACTATTAAGCCATCTTTGATTCTAACATAAGAGGATTGACCATTGGGGTAATAAAAGCCTTACTTATGTAGATAGAGCTAAACTAATCAAATCAATCCTTAATAACTTGCTTACCTATTAGATTTCTCATATGGAACTAGGTAAGGGTATTACGGAGGGCTTGAAAGAAATTATGAGTAATTTACCCTAAACAAAGGATGCTTTTTAGAAGCCTCATGCTAAGGTGAAATAAGAAAATGTTGGCTTGGCTACTGAGGAGCGTGGGTTAAATATCTAGCCTATCCAGCTAAGTAAAAATGTATTGTTTGTTAAAAGACACTAGCAGATCCTCATAGACAAGGAATCTCTTTGGGTCAAATGGATTTACTCTCACTATCTAGAAAACCATAATGTTTAGGAGATCAAACCTCATATTAATTCCTTTTGGACAATAATGAATATTCTAAACTTGAGAAGCAAACTATGCCATGAAATCAAATATAACATTAGTAATGGCAAGTTCACCTAGCTTTGGTTTGATAATTGGACTAATACAGGGCATCTCTACCTGATTCCCCAAGCTTTTCATTTGAGAATCATGATAAAGAAAAAGCCAAAGTCTCAGAGCTTATTAATGGTAATAAATGGTATGTCAAACAAAGTGGCTTCTAGTTAATCAAAGATAGTTTGCCTAGTTATCCCCCAATCAACAAAGATAGGATGTTATCTATCAAATTAGACACTCTTTAGCTTGCTTCATAATATGTCATGTTATCAAGTCTTTAGGAACCCCATACCTGAATTCCATTAGAAGAAGATAGTGTGGAATTGTTGCATTCCTCCTAAGATCTCTTTTATAGTTTGGTTTGCCGTTATATCTTTTATTTGCCAACTCTACCACAACGATGATGAAAATAGGAACCGCCTCTTCTTTAAATATGCTTTTTCTTAGGGATTATAGTCCTATGTTTGACAACTGAATGACAATTTCTTTAATGGGAATAGCTCAAAATTATTAGTAGAGTAATCATCTAAGATGTTGTACTTGAATAATGCTAATTTTCTTGTTACAAGGACATTCTTTTATGCTACCATTTATGTTATATGGAAAGAAAGGAATGAATATATTTTCAGAGGAAAAGTTCTATGTTCAAATGCCTTCTAGTCTAAAACTCTATATTAGATTATAGATATCATTAAATCAAATGTCATTACTACTGTAATCTCCATAGCAATGGCAACTAGATCTCCATAGCAATGGCAACTAGGTGGCACATTAGCCACAGGTAATGACAACCTTAGCGAAACACACTCAATTTCAAGCTATGAGTCATTGTTACTATCTTTAACTAACTTTGTTTGCTTTATAGCTTAGGCTTTAAGATTAGGTGTAATACTCTTTATTTATTAAATTATTTTATTTATTTTTTTAAAAAAATCTTTCCATAAATACTCATTCCAACCTTTACTAATTATATTCAAAGACTCAAAGATGTCAATCTTTTCCTTTCTTTTCGTCAATAAAAAATAAAGAAATTAATACTGACTACATAATTATAGAGCCTAATGTATCTGGATTAAAAGAAAAGGGCAATTCACAACTTAATAAATTAAGAAAAAATACAAAACTAAAATGGTTGGGAAAGAATTGGATGATGAAACAAAAACGAAATAGAATAGAATCTATAGAAAGATTCAAAGGTCGAAAGCACCAAACATGATAGTACGAGAAAAGGGCGGACGAGTCCACTTCAACTCAATCCTTCCCCAATTGCTTGCCGTTGATCTCACAAAAAGCTTTTACGTCACGCGCTCTCTTGTTGCCTCTGCCCATCTATGTACGTCCCTCTCTTTCCCTCCACTAAATCCTCCAAAAAGGGCCCAAAATTACTGTCTTTAACTGAAATGATTGTTTCTTTTTCCTTTTTAATTACTGTTATTTACAGTTATCTCTGAATCCAATCCCTTTGTTGAATCTCAAGTGGTGGCATTGATGGTTTCTTCCATTCTTCTACTGGCAAAATATCGCTTTCTTTAACAAATTTTTGTCTGTACAAAACCCAGAATCCTAGGAACTTTCTGAAGGAAGAAAGTTTTCAGCTTTGACTCGAAAACCCATCATTGAGCAACCATGTATTTGTCTGAAAAGCCCCGGCCTCTCGATTTCTACAAGGAGGAAGTGACACCCAGCGGCAGGGACAACATGATTATCGAAGTTATTTCTTCCAATGGCGATATACCTCCACATCAACACCATATTCACAACCCACATCACCATCACCACCAACAGCAGCAACAACAACAGCAGATGATTCTCGGAGACAGCAGTGGAGACGATAACCAGGAAGTGAAAGCGCCTAAGAAGCGAGCAGAAACATGGGTCCAAGACGAAACTCGAAGCTTAATTGCGCTCCGGCGAGAAATGGACGGTCTTTTTAATACTTCAAAGTCAAACAAGCACCTCTGGGAACAAATATCTGGCAAGATGAGAGAGAAAGGTTTCGATCGATCTCCAACTATGTGCACCGACAAGTGGAGGAACTTGCTTAAAGAGTTTAAAAAGGCTAAGCATCAAGATAGAGGAAGTGGATCGGCGAAAATGTCTTATTATAAGGAGATTGAAGAGATTTTGATGGAGCGGAGCAAGAATGCACAGTATAAGAGTCCTACCCCTACTTCTAAAGTTGATTCATACATGCATTTTGCTGATAAAGGTAGCTGGGGATTGGTGTCTTTTGAGGTTTTTAGATTCTTCTGCTGATTTTCATGAAATTGCAACTGCATTGTTTGAATCAAGTGATTCCTTAGAGGTTGTTTTTGACTGGAATAAATATGGGTTTCCTAGTTCTGACTCTTCTGATTGTTATTTATATTAGAATTGCTACATTTGGGTGCTTTCTGGGTTGTGGAATATGAGATTTAACCTGTTATGGAATACTTGCTGGGAAGCTAAATTTGATCTGACTAGAACAGCAACTAGGAAAAGCTATAGAAAACGCTATCATGACCTACTCGAATGTTTCCATATGGTTTTGGACTCTGAAACGGTTGATTGGATTTAGAGTGCACGACCCGAATAAAGATTGGTAATGCGCAAAACTTAAGTTGCAGGTTATAGTTGTTAAAATTTTCTGTTGAGGTTAGTGCTGGGTAATTCTATGATTAGAGGGTTTGAAAATCATGTGTTTTATCCATTGCATATAGCGGCAGAGGGAAGCACTTGAGCTTTCTGCTATGGATGCTAACATGTTTTGCCTTCTGACCACTGAGAAATTTTATTTTAGTTTAAAGATGCTGTGAAAGTCAAAATTCTATTATGGCTATCTAAATAATACGTCCCTTGGGATCTCAATAATGGAATATATGACCTTAAAATTACTGTTGCATAGCTGGAAAATATGCATTTAGTTTAATTAAAATTTGGGTGATCTCTCATTCTAAAAGCTAACTGGATTTGTCACCATGGCACTAGTTCTGGGACTGTTATTGGGATGTTCATTCTGATAGGTGACACTGGCTGATCTTATCTTCAACATTTATCAGACATCTGTTTGAATTTGACAGGGTTTGAAGATACAAGTATCTCTTTTGGACCCATGGAAGGTATGTATCTTATTGGCTTCCAGATGCCGTGCCACTGTTTGCTAGCTTGTCACCTAGTGATCAACTTAATGAACACACGTTTCTTTCCTTTGTCTTATGCATTGATTTGGCTTTCTTTTTATATATATTTCTTTTTCAGTTTGAAGTTAAAGTTAAGGGTTCATGCACAGTTGAGTTCCTTATATTCAAAGTATATTTGCCTTATCCTTACCATCATCAAACTAATTACAAGCAACGCATGTACACATTTGGAAAGTTAACACTGTTTGTTGGATAATCAGTTTATACCGGCATATGATTGCCTGTACAATTTGTGCCTTTTTATGAGAAAATATGATTTTAGACTGTTGTGTTTGATTTGGTCAATCTACGAATAGTCCCCTAATTTGTCAGTATAGTGGAAGCATCTAATTACCTCTGGCTTTGTGCTCCATTATCTTTCTGGCGTACAAATTGAAGGCATAGTACCTGCCTTATACATTGAAACTGTTGTCTTGGGAAGATTTCCCCTTTAACTCGAAGCTAAACTAAAGATATTTTCCACATAATCTCTGTATCCATCAATTTGTATTATTTCTCAAAGAGCTACTCCTTTATGAAATAAGAGTTCTAAACTGAATTAATGCAATAAATTTCATCTTCTATTCTCAAGTTGAACAATTCGTCTCCAACAACTAAACTGCAGATTACTGAGGACATATTTTGATAGCCATCCATACTATCCCTTTGATTTCACTTTGTCTGCTATTACTAAATGGCAGTGGTTGTACCTTACAGGAAAACTTCTGTTTCCTATCATTTTTCTGGGGCCTTGACATGATTGTTATCTCTTTGTAGTCCTTCTTTGAATGTAGCAACTAAAGTTTGAGATGCTTGTTAGAAGTTACATGGGAATGGTTGTTGAATAGTTATGCTTATTAAAGCTGGATAAATAAATCCTTCAGAGTGTTAGGCTAATCAGAATCTTTTATTATATTGTATGTCTAATTTTTAATCCATATTCTTAGTCACTTGACACCAAATAAACTTTTGAGTGGACTACTTTTAGTGACTAATTAATGCCCTTTAGTTTGTTTTCTCTTCATGATTTTACCGATCACATTCAAAGTTGTTTATAATATCAATTTTGTCTTAAAGGGATTTGCATATACCTCAATAAGTAAATTTTTTTGTGCAGCTAGTGGCAGGCAAACCCTGAATCTTGAAAGGCGCCTGGATCATGATGGACATCCTCTTGCCATCACAGCAGGTGATGCAGTAGCT
>JANIIA010000001.1:9260206-9274623 GCA_027478495.1 Erythroxylum alaternifolium
CAAATCTCTAATGTACTCAAACCCCAGCAATTTTGAACTTAAAGTCATAATTAGAGTGTACCTTCTTGAAAGTGGGCAGGTGATGCAGTAGCTACAAGTGGGGTTCCTCCTTGGAACTGGCGGGAAAACCCTGGAAATGGTATTACACTTAAATTTATAGTTATTGTTATTGTATGATGATATGTAACTTTAGATACTAATTGATTTGGCCAATTGCTTTTTCTAAGGCAGCTGATATGATTTTTGAGCAATACAATATTTTCTTATTTTGATTAGTATATCTGTTCATACTAATACTGCCTGATTTTCGTTACGGCTTCGTTATCCTGAGTTGGCAGGTGCTGAAAGCCAGTCATATGGTGGGCGTGTGATATCAGTCAAGTATGGAGACTACACAAGGAGGATTGGTATTGATGGTACTGCAGAAGCTATCAAGGAGGCAATCAAGTCTGCTTTTAGACTAAGAACGAAACGTGCATTTTGGCTGGAGGACGAGGACCAAATAATTCGTAGTCTTGATAGAGATATGCCTTTGGGGAATTACACTCTTCACCTTGATGAGGGTAATTGACGTGTTTATGTTTACTTACTAAACAAATTTGTTTTGTTTCTGTGGTAGATGATGCCTTGATGTCTCACCATTATTTTGGACTAACAGTGAACCGTGTTCTACTGAATCTGTTAAGTAGAAGGAATGTATCTTAAAATCCAGTCAATGTACTTTGCAATTTGGCTTCTTTTGCGTTGATTTACAACTACTCCAGTGCTCCCGGCTTTGCAAGGATCGGGAGAGAGACATCAATTTGGCTTCTTTTGCACTGATAATATCTTTAAATGGGGTCATCTATCTAGTAGTTGTGCTTGTGTCTGTTGGATGAACGCAGTGAGCCCCACCAAGTACACATGGACTTGTAATGTCGTGGTGCAAAGTCCAACCGCCTATACGCTTTGTCTTTTCTTATTTCCACACCTAAGATTTTCTGGTTTAGATGACATCTTTCATTGATGTGGTTTCCATCTATCATATTTATTATATTTCTGGCTTTAACTATTTAAGGTGGTGCACAGTTCAGCTAGGTTGTGAAAATCTTTGAGCCACTAATTTTGTTTGAGACACTTCTCATGAATCTTAGATCATGACAATAACTAACTTTCTGCATAATATTGATGTGACATTCTTTTATTTGCAGGGTTAGCCATCAAGTTGTGCTTGTATGATGAGTCTGATCACATTCCAGTGCATACAGAGGAGAAAGTTTTCTACACTGAAGAGGACTACCACGAGTTTTTAACTCGTCGGGGTTGGACATGTCTAAGGGAGTTTGATGGGTACAGGAACACCAATAACATGGATGAGCTTCGGCCTGGTGCCATCTACCGTGGTGTGACTTGAAATGAGGCAATGGATATACATTACCACTTAAAAAAAACACATTCAAAGTAAACGCTAAATAGAACTCAGGTACATCGACTTTAAGACTTTCCAGCGAATATGAATAGAGAGGATTCACTATTTCTTTCAAATTCGTACTACGATCAATTACGGTTCATCCCACTCGTCATTCTTGTACGAAACAAGAGTGTCAACCTTGTGTATCTGCAGCACCACAAACAAACAAGATAATACGAGGTCAGATGAATTTTCTTATATAATTCATAATAACTTGTTCCTCCGCAGCACCAGAAACAAACAAGATAATACGATGAATTTTCTTATTGATGCCATAATAACTTGTTCCTCCACAATTACCTTAGTATCAAATGAATGCAGTTTCACCATCTGCGGGTTTGCAATTAGTTTAGGGTCACTCTCAATCCAAGTAAATGGGACTGCAATATCTTTATCTGTGTATGCTAATACGTCAAAAACACCTAAAAGCAGATGAAGGGACTGAATCAATTAACTCATAATCTTTCAGAGAAATGAACCTACAACAGAACATCAAGATCTTACAAGATTCATCAAGGCATGGTAGGTATGTGATGCTTGAAGCAATCTGACGCATGATTGCCTGTATCTCTCTCATAATCTCTTTGTCACTCTTTTCCTTTGACACACTGAGGTCAAACTTGCTATGAGACTTTAAAGAGATTAGACGAAGATTGCACAAACACGGAGAAATAGTTTTTACGTTCTAAGGTTCATACTTACCCTTTCTCAACGACCTCGGTATCAGTTTCAATACTGAAATTCCATCTCTCGAGGACCTCATTAGTGGTCTTGCTCATTATCACAAGAACAATCCTCTGTAACTTCCCAGCTTCCAGCCATTCTTTGAAAAAAAAATCATGGTCGTTATTGCGGAGTCATCAAGAATCATCCATCAGACAAACATTTTATATCACAAACTTTATTTACATCAGAGTTCAACGAGTATCTGCCTTCGTCCAAGTAATACATCATAAAATAAGGATGTTTGATTTCTTTACCCTACATATTCTCTAACAGTTTCAAAAGGAGAGGGTTAGAGAAGAGAATACCAGATAATTGTGCGGTAAGATTGGCAATGAAGGATTTAACACCCTCTTCTTGGGTAAGCAACATTGGGAGACCATATTTCTTCACTTTCACAAAACTCTCCTCTGGGTAAATCCCACGATTGTAGAGTATACTAAAAGTGGTATACAAGAATAAGAATACCCATCAATTTTCTTTTCAAGATCCACTAAGCAGAGTACAAGATCAACCATATGATAGACGCTAAAGTTCACGAAAGCAATGAGCTATACCTGTTCGCAGCATAACCTGAAACGGGTTTGATAAAAAGAACAAAACTTGTCAGTAGCTTGAAGAATCCCAATCCCAAGAAAACCCAACAATGAAAACATATGATCGAATCAAAGAAAGGCATAAAAGCACCAAAGATTAGGAGCATTACATACCAAAGAATTCACTGACAATCGCCGCAGAACCCCTTAGAGTGATAATGTCTTTAGCGACAGTTTTTGAAGCCATTGCTTCCCTTTTCTGTGCCAAAATCTTGACTTGGAGATTCTAAATCTCTAACTACGACTGAATCCCCTTTAAATCAAGCTAACTCTTTCCCTCTAAATCCTATACTCTTCTAGAATTGTTAAGAAATTCAGAGAAAAATAGATTTGAATTCTTAAGACATAGAGATTAATATTTGAGAAAATGAAGAAGAAAGCTCGGTAACGGCTAGTTTTGCTGGGTTGGTCCCAACGGTCAGATTTTAAAATGCGCCTTTAACGTTAAGGCAAGTGGTCCGGCTTATTAATTTATTTTCAGTTTTTGGAAACCGCAGTCAAGGGAAACGTCGTGTAATTGCAGACTTCTAGTGGCCGACAAGGGGGTTGTTCACAGATTTTATAGTCATAAACTAGACAAGTTTATGGTTAAAAGTGCCAAATATGTATTTTGAAACTTTTCATTTACAATAAAATATAATTCGACTTATAAATTTTAGCATTTTCAAAACGTTCAAAACAGACTTTAAATAGATAGAAGATTTAACAAAGATAACATCTCATCAATTAAATATCACATTAATCCTAACGTATTATTTTTTATATTTTTAAATAAAAAAAGTCTCCATTACTACATAGTTTTTAAGTTAACTAGAAAGTGAACTTCATCATAATTAGAAATTTATAGAAGTGTGTCCCATTGCCATGTGACAAGCGAGATCCACTGTAAGACATTTAGTAGGTCTAATCGTGATAGTGAGATCCACTTTTATAGATGTTTGATAGTGTCTCTTACTTGCCAAATGACAATAGAACCCACTTTTATAGATTTCTAACAATAGTTCTCACTTCTCGCGTGATAATAGAGTTTTTTTTGTTTTCAAAATAAAAAATCAATACCACCTCAATATTGAGATGACATTCAATTAATAGAGAGTTAACCTTGTTAAATTTTTCATCAACTTTTGATCTGTTTTGAATGTTTTAAAAATGTTAAAGGTTTAATTTGAATATTTTGAAATATTAGGGTATATTTTATATTCTATTATAAACGTTGAGATTTAAAATATACTTTTAGCCATGGTTAAAATTGTTTTTGTCCATGAGATATTAATGGGCTCGTATCAATCCAAGAGTTTCTCAATCGGATCACCTTTAACAAATAACCTAAGAAAGAACAGAAGTAGGCAAGTCCCATTAAAGGATGGTTCAACTGATGGTATTTACTCTACGAATTCAAAAGTTTTATGTTTAAAACGCTTATTGAGAGACAATAGACAAGACTGCAAATCTCAAATGTTTGTCAATCCTTTAAATGATTAAATAATTTATTTAGAATATATAGTTTATAAATTACTATATGCATACAATAATTAATTAAAAATAAATTATAAAAATTTTAAATTTATTTAATTTTGCATACTAATTCAAATTATGAGGAGTTTGATTATAGTAATCCTTCTTACATGTTTTGTATAGTTGATAAACGATTAATTGACTATATTTATATACACATATTTAGTGTGTTTTGCTTGTTATCTAATAAATTTTTAATGTTTTGATACTTATTTTGCTTCAAGGGTATTTATAGGTGATAATTGTTTTCATAGACTAAAAGGAAAAGAATTATGGTAAAATCGAGGCATAAAACTAAGATTTTAAGAAACTTTGGAGATACACGATCATATATAGTGATCATGTAAGCGATCATGTAAGCCATTGTAAATGTTTCAAGCTTTGAAGATGTTGTTTCTGCTCCTGTAGAGATACATGCTTGTGTATGTTGACATACACGATTGTGTATGTTGCTCGTAAGCTTTTACGATGGTGTAAAGTTATGATTAAGAGGAAATTTTAAGATATATGATCACCTACACAGTTATGTAAGTGAATGTGTAAATTTCATAAACTCTAGCATTTACTATAAAAGGAAATTATGAAGGCAAGATAAGAAGGGAGTTGTTTAAAGTTGTATTAGACACTAGAGAAGAAGCAATTATAAACATCGAGAGAGAAAAACACAAAGATTATGTCAAAAGATTTGATAGAAAGCAACCTTAATTTAAATTGCAAGAAGATTCCACTAATGACAAAAGAGGATATAGAATATAAATTCTTTTGTTTCTATTTGATCTTTTAAATATTTGAGATTGGATTTGTTTTCTATGTTTAGGAACTAAAATGTTTAGTGCCTAGGTGTGATGAACCCTAAGTTAAGATGATAGTGTGATATAATCTTTTATTAAATGTAGTTTTATTTATTGGTTTATTGTGATTCAATTATCCAATTATATTGTTGAACTGATATGTCTGGAATATTAGTCCAATATTTGATTTCATATGATTGAGATTGAGAAATCCTTTCATGTATATAGATATACTATAGTTGGAAGGAGCTGTATGTAATCCTAAAGATAAGTTAACATAAATTCTCTAAATTATGGTTAAATATAATAGTGAAATTCAGAAATCGAGTAATGCAATCATAAGGGCTTTAATTAGAAAGAGATTTCAATTAATCAACTAAAGGTTAATTAGTAATAGTCTTGAGAAAGATACTAACATGAGATAGGAATTTTCACAGTCCAAAAATTAATAATTTAATTGCATGATAAAGGGTTAGTGTTTAAGATATCTTAGGAGGAGTCATCCCATAGGTACTACTGATATGATATTTGACTAATCATAACATTTTATTTATCCTAGTTCTTTATTATGTTAACTTCAGTTTAGTTTTTTTAGTTTAATTTTCCATTAAATTTAAAACCTGATTTGATAGTTAGATAATAGAAAAAGGTTAATATAAGTACTTATAGCACTCGTGGAATTAACCCATACTTGCAAGTTTTTGGCTTCTTTGTTGGGGATTATAATATTAAGAAGCATAAGCATAGCTTTTATTAATCTAGCCATTATTATTTTATTTTATTTTTGTTTCTAGTTTATTTATTTATTTTATTGACTTTTTGTTTTTCTTTTCTTTCATAAATCTTGAGATTAGTTTATGACCCGACGTAATCCATTGAGCTTAGTAGATGAAGATCTAGTGATTGAAAGAACAACTCGTAGAAATCTCAGTAGAACACAACTTTGAGAGTTTGAGTTAGATAAAAAAAAAGAGGACTTGGAAGGTTATATTGATACCAAAGAATTACGAACCGTGGCAGACCAACCAAAAACGATGTTTGATTACATTATAATAGTCTTAACAATAGTAGAGTCCAACATTCTCAGATCGACTATTAACACTAACAAATTTGAAATTAAGCTAAGTATTATTATGATAGTATAATAGTTTGTTCAGTTTGATGGGCTATGAGATGAGGACCCCAATGCACATACCTCAAACTTTTTGGAGATTTGTGATACTTTCAAGTTCAATGGTGCGAATGACAAAGTAATAAGATTAAGGTTATTCCCATTTTCATTGATGGGCAAGGAGAAGCAATGGCTTAACTCTCTGCTTAGATAATCACTTACTATATGGGATCAAGTAGCAAAGAAGTTTCTTCTGAAGAACTTTCCACATGTTGAACAAGTTTTATATTTAATAAAACTCTCAATATTTGTAAGTATACGAATCGTATATTGTAGTATCAAAAGATATTGTTTCGACGAGGATTATGCAATAGCTAACAATCTGAACCTAACTACCAATAACATAAAGTAAAAAAAACTAAACAAAACAAGTAAAAAATAAAAGCTGCCAATAAAATTGAGATTGATCAAGATTGAATATTTAGGAGCTGTTTGGTTCTACTTCTTTTTTGTTGTTGTAGTTTTCAATTTTCGTTTTTAGTTTTTGTTTCTGTCTTTCTTTCAAATAAAAACAAAAACCTGTTTGATTGTTAATTTTAACGTAGTTGTATTTTTAATAATTACATATTAGATAAAACTTAAAGATAAATTATTTTTAATTAAATAAATATATTTAATCTCTTATATAATATTTATTAACAAAATATTAATAAAATTATGTTATTTTAATAAATTAAATAATTTAAAAATTAATATTTATTTGAAATATTTTTATTATTAAATCAAAATTTATTTGAATATTGATATATTTTTAATTTAATTATATTTATTAATAATTATTAAATTTTAATTACATATAATTTAATTATAAAAATTAAATAAAATTAATTTATTCATAATTTTTATTGATAATTAATTTTAATTTATTAAATATATAATCTTGAATAAAATTATTCATAATTTTTATTAATAATAAAATAATAAAATAATATATATTTAAATGATAGTAAATCAGATTATGAACAAACACATAAACAGAAAACAAAAATTACTTTTTATGATTTTCATAATTTTCGAGGAAAAAACTAAAAAACAAAAAACGCAAACAAACAGTTTTTTTTACTGAATTCAAAAACAAAAACTAAAAACTAAAAAAAAGAAACAAACACCCCCCTTAAATATTTTGCAAAATATTAAAATATAACTTACACTTTTACTAATATTTTTAAAATTACATTTCGATAGTTTAGAACGTTGAACTTTGTCATTGCATAGATTAAATTGTTGATTCGGAAGGTTACAGAAGGCTCGTTGATAGACTACTTTATTTGACGATAACCAGGCCTACATGTCTTATATTGTCTAACACCTCAATTAGTGTCCTTTTTTCGGTGAAAGATCCGGTCCCCTTTTCTATACAGGAATAGCACAATTTTGCTTATATTATTTGAATCCAAGTTTCTTTTACTACTAGGTCATTGCAGTCTATAGCAATGTGTTACACTTCTCATTCCTTCTCTGGCTTGACGTTCATATGCCTAAATGCTTCAGTGCCAACAACATAACCATACTTCGTGGGCTTAATCCATCGTAAAAAACTTTCACCCTCTTCAATAAACACGATTTCAGTACGTGCCAATGCTCTAAACACTGATGATCAGCCGCTTAAGTTCAAGAAATCGTCACCACTTCAGTTGCTGCCAATCTTCAGTTCCTTGAAGAACCACCTCATTATCACCTTGTCCAACATTGTTAATCCTCCTCTTTCTCCGTCGGTTGACCCAAGGCAAGTGTTCACCGGAAACTTTGCTCCGGTCGACGAACTTGACCCTACAGATTGCCAAGTGGCGATGGGTGACCTACCATCTTCTCTGAATGGAACGTATTTCAGAAACGGTCCAAATCCACAGCACATGCCCAACGGTCCCCTCCATTTTTTTGAAGGTGACGGCATGGTTCATTCCTTAAGATTACTTGGAGGCCAGGCTACTTACTGTAGTCGCTATGTAAAAACATACAAGTACATGCTTGAGCAAGAAGATGGCTTTCCCATATTTCCCAATATGCTTTCAGGTGTTTATGGTTTCAGGGACATTCTTAGCTGGGTTGTGGCTATAAGAAGAGTCATGTTTGGTCGCATCAATCTCATGAGTGGGTTTGGTTTGGCCAACACCAGTATTGCTTTTTTCTCTAGCAAGCTTCTCGCACTCGGTGAATCTGATTTACCTTATATTCTTAGTTTGACTGAAGAAGGTGACATTCAAACTCTGTGTCGATGGGAATTCCACAGGAAGCTCTTCGCAACCATGACGGCTCACCCCAAAGTCGATGTCGATACTAACGAGACCTTTGCTTTCTCCTGCAGCCCAGTTTTCCCATACATCACCTATTTTAGTTTCAATCAAGATGGGTATAAACAAACTGATGTTCCTCTCTTATCCATAGATCAACCAACTTTAATTCATGATTTTGCAATAACTAAACGATTCGCGATCTTCCCAGAAACAAATTTGGCAGTTTCTCCAGGTAAAGTGGCTACCGGAAATGGCATGCCGGTGTTTAGTAAGCCAACCAAAGTTCCAAGAATTGGGATAATACCTAGATACGCCACAAGCGACAGAGACATGAAGTGGTTTGAAGTTCCTGGGTTCAATGCTATGCACGTGGTCAATGTTTGGGAGAATGGTGAAGATGAGATAGTCTTGGTGGCACCAAATGCATTAAACATAGAAAGCTTTTTCTCAAGCATTGAGATGGTTCATTTCTCATTAGAGAAGTTGAATATAAACACGAGAACGGGAAAGGTTTCCAGAGTAGTTCTGTCTCAAAGAAGCTTGGAGCTTCCATGCGTCAACCCTTCTTACGTTGGGAAGAAAACTCGCTACGCATATCTAGGAATCGCCGAGAAAGCCCCGAAGATGTCAGGTATTGTGAAGATTGACTTGGAAAATGGATGCGAAGTCTCGAAAAGGTTATATGAACCTGGTTGCTATGGAGGAGAGCCATGTTTCGTTCCAAAACAACCAAATAATACTAATATTGGCGAGCAGGTAATTGATTGTACAGCAGAAGATGATGGGTTTTTGCTTAACTACGTGCATGATGAGAATTCCGAGGAGTCGAGGTTTCTGGTACTAGATGCCATGTCCCCGGAGCTTGAAGCTGTGGCCGTCATTAAAATGCCTAGGCGAGTACCATACGGTTTTCATGGTTTATTTGTTAGAGACATGTAAATACGTGCAAAACTAGAAGAATAGGAAGTTACTATCAGGATAATTAGTAATTACGTGCAAAACTAGCGATTAGGACGTTACTGGACAACTAGTTAATTAGTTATTACGTACTTACACCTAAAATTTTATAAAACTAAAAAAATAGCTTTTATTTTTTATAATCTAATTTATTATCAACTAAATATATATTATTTAATTATTAATAAAATTTATAAATAATTTTATTTAATATTTGATATAATTTTGTAATTAAAATAAAATTAACTTTTATTTTTAATTTATTAATAAAATTTATCTTAAAAATAATTTATCTTTAAATTTTATTTAATTTATAATTATCATCAGTAATAAAAATATAACTATATTAACATAAAAACTAAAGAAAAAATTTAAAAATTACAATAGAAAAATAAAAGTGAAACCAATTTGACTCCTTAGATTAGAACCAATATTTTGCTTTCTTATACAATACAATATCATTAAAATAAAGTTCATTAGAAAATCTAATGAGATGAAAGGCTACTTAAAGAATTGATCTGAGCATATGCAAATAACTGGTTTTAACTTAGAGATGGCAATCCTGCCCGAGCAAGCTCGGCCTACCCTACTCAAGGAAACTTGGACTACCCCACCCGAAGTCAACGAGAGCGAATAAGCGATGTCATATTTTGAATTTTCTTTTAATAAGTGATAAATTGAGCTAGGGGCACAGGCAGTTCAGCCTGTAGGTCGGCCCGGTCCGGCCTATTACCATCCTTATTTAATTTTATTTTTGTTGGAGAGACTCCTTTTTATAGATAATAATTATTTGATGTATATAATTGATGAATTCTAAATGTTTTTAATAGAATATAATTGATGACTTTGTTCCACTTGGAAAGAATATATGACCTTGAGTATGCATATAAGCTTAATGAGTTACTCCTCTTAGTACCAATTAGTTTTAGGATGAAACATCGTTTAGGCTTATATGTGCTTAGTTTATTTAGGCCAAACCATATAAAATTTAACATGGTATCAGAGCAGGTTGCTCTTGGGTTACACGTCACTACCTTGTCACGGTAGACTGCGTCACTTGTTGGGTTGTAAATTAGCCCACACGTGAGGGGGGCGTGTTGAAATATAAATAGGACTTTATCCCATATGGAAAGAATATATAGCCTTGAGCATGCATATAAACCTAATGAGTTACTCCTCATAGTACCAATTGATTTTAAGATGGAACCTCGGTTAGACTTATATGTGCTCAGTTTATTTAGGCCCAATCATATAAAATTTAACACGTTCTGACCCAACAATCTTATCCAAGTTAACTTAAATTTTAACTTTCTGTAAACATATTCAAATTAGGTTAGATTCGACTACAAAAATTAAAATTTACTTATAAAGATGGAATTAAGTGGAGTTGATCAATTTAAGCCTGTTTGTTTCTACTTTGACTTTGACTTTGACTTTGACTTTGGATTTTCTTTTTTTAATTTAATAAGAATGGTCTATTTATTTAAATTTTTATTTTAGTTTCTCTCAATTTTTATAACTTATAAACTCATAAAAATTAGATTTGTTTTCAATTTTTTTCATGATCTAATTCGTCATCAATCAAATACATAGTATTTAGTTATTTAGTATTAATTACTAATAAAAATTATGATTAACATAATTTAACTATTCAATTTTTATAATTCCTTTAAAATTTAATAAAATATCTCACAAATAAATTTAGTTTTTAATAATTAAGATATATTAAAAATACATAATAATTTATACCTAGTATTTTACTTATTTGAATAAAATATTAAATAACTTTTAATAAAATTTATTAGTAAATATTATGTAAGAGATTAAAATAAAATTAGTTGTTAATTAATTCATAAAAATATTTTATATATTTAATATTTAATTATTAGTAATAGTAAAAAAAAAATAATTACATTGATTCTTATTTAAAATATTAAAAACTAGTGATGTTGAACTACTTAATTCGTGACTGTACCATATAGTCATGTTTTTGTTCCGGAATGGATTTTGATGCTATGAAAGGAGAGGTTGTATGTTGGCCCTTGCTATGGTGCGTTGGTTTTCTCTGTATTGTTATCGTGCACTGCTTTCCCCAAATCTGATGCCGGCTCTCCAACGGTCGACCCTCCTACGCATTTTCAAGCTCACCCACCACATCCAAAACTTTCAAGAGAAGTAGAACAATAGATCACATGGACGAGAATCAGACGCCAGAATCGGAAGGAAAAGTTGTTCATCCTACTAATGAAACAAGTGAATCCTATTTCCTTGACGTTGGACTAAAAAATATAATCATGACAGTCCGGGGTAAGTTTGCAAGATTATGTATTGAACTTGACTTATCCAAACCACAATGGAATATAATGTAATATTATTTTATCGTTTAAGAAAAAGGTTTATAATGAAACAGAATATAATAAGATGAAAGAGAAGAGTTTCACATTACATCTTATTTTATCTTAAACAGTAAAAATGAGTTATCTTTAAGATAGAGTGTAAAATGATAAATATGTACCACCTAATATATCCTCAATAATTTTTTATAATACCAATTATACCCTCAACCCTAATAACAAGCAACAAGATAATATGTTTTATTCTATCAAGGGTAGAATAGTCACTCATTATTATTATAAATACATTCCATTTCATTCCGTCAATCTTCCAAATAACATTTTACTATATTACATTATGAACATTTTCATTCCTTCCAAATAACAATTTTCTAATATTATATCCATTTATATTACATTCCATTATAAACCATTCAATTCCATTCCATTATAAATCATTCAATTCCACTTCATTCTATTAAAAATCTTATGCCCAATCAAGCATACCCTAAAGTATTCATAGGAAGAATATGCCAAAGGTTGAGGCATCTCATCCTTCTACTTAAGTTGTGGAGTGGTTAGAAACATGAACTTAATGTGTTTGAAATGAAATCTTGTTGAGGTCGAGAAACAGTTTCGGACCAAAGCTCAATGCGTGTAGTAGGAGACTGAGAGTTAATGAATGTGCCTCCTTACCCTTGTTGTGGGTAGAGTGTATATATATATATATATATTACAGATCTGTTACAATAATGATAAGAAATTTGTTACAATGATGATAATGACAACTAATGATTCATGTATCTATAACACCCCCTACAAGCTCAACTTGGGGCACGAACGTTGAGCTTGTCTCTGAAAGATATGAAATGGGAAAAGGTTAAGGGATTGGTTAAAGTATCAACAAGTTGAGTTTAATGGAAATGTAATGAATCTAGAGGATGCCACTGGAAACTTTCTCCCTAACAAAGTGAAAATCTAACTCCAAATGTTTGGTGAATCCATGATAGAGAGCGTTGGTTGTGAGGTTTACTAACATTATCACATAACAGAGTTGGAGGATCTTGTAGGGGGATTCCAATCTCCTATAAGATGTTTTGGATCCATAGTAATTCAGTAACAGCTTGAGCAACTGCTTGGTATTCAGCCTCAGTGCCACTCTAGCAAACTGTATGTTGCTTCTTGGAAAACCATGAGATCTGGGCACCAGCATAGAAAATAACTATGCTAGAGGTGGACCACCTTGTATCTAGGCATCCTACCCAGTCTACGTCTGCATAGGCAATGAGATGATGATTAGATAACCTTGGAAGATGGAGACCATAGTCAGGTGTACCTTTTTACATAACGAAGGATACGTTTTGCAACTTTAAGGTGAGTGGTTGTTGGGTTATGTAGGAATTGGAAAGTGGAATTGACTGCAAAGGACACGTCTGGATGGGTAATAGTGAGATATTGGAGTGCACCAGTAATACTGCAAAATTCAGAGGGATTGGAGAGAAGATTGACATCTACAGTGGATAATTTGGAGCTGGGCATCGGTGTGGTAACAGGGTGACAGTCCAACATATGTAGTCTAGCTAATAGTTGTTCCACATAATGCCCTTGATTAAGGAAAATGCCAATGGAAGAGCGAGTGACCTGGATACCAAGAAAATAATGTAGATTGTCGAGATCTGTCATAGCAAATTGTTGCTTAAGTTGATCAATGAATGATTGTAAGAACTCATCATGAGAACCAGTGATAATGATATCGTCAACATAAACAAGAACAATTAACTGTACGCTATGATGATGGTAGACGAAAATTGAGCTATCCGATTTACAGGTGGAGAATCCCATCGTGATTAGGAACTGACTAAACTTTTGAAACCATGCTCGTGGAGCCTATTTCAAACCGTAGATAGCCTTCTTAAGTTTGCACACACGATTGGAAAACTGATAGTGACGAAATCCTAGGGGCTATAGGATATGTACATCTTTTGTTAATACCCCATTTAGAAACTTGTTTTTGACATCTAATTGTTTAATGGGCTAATTGTTGGTGAAGGCATGTGTGAGAAGAAGTCGATTTATGTTGACAATGGATATAGTGAAATCAGCTTCTAAATTATGCAACCTTAATTATTAAGTAATTGAATGATGGACTTTAACCCTAAGTAAAATAATTTTGGGATGAGACATAATGGATTATTTAATTCATAATTGATTTAGTTTTATGCATAAAATAAATAATCCATTATTGATGTGATGCTATTAAAATGACATAAAGATTGAACTGAACATTTGAGATTATTAATTATAACGCTAAAAGGTCACCCAAAAATGGACCATTGCTTATAATTAATGATATTAAAAGTGCTTTATCAACATATTTAGTTAATATGATTCTATATCCAAAGATAACATATAAGTTGACTAGAATATGATTGATTGTCTATTATAATGAACTATATTTGCGTCATGATAGGTTACATATATGTATTTAAATTTTACCCAAAGGAGAATTTAAATGCATAATCAAAGTTTATTATTAGTCTGAATCCATTTAGGTCTACTCAAAGCATTAATGCGTGAGCTATATGTTGTATTTGTAGCATCTTCAAATTTTTTCACTTTAGGAAATGGTTTGATCAAGTTCAATGGT
>JANIIA010000001.1:9282787-9299113 GCA_027478495.1 Erythroxylum alaternifolium
GATTATAACATAAGTAAAACTAATTTCAAAAATAAATATTAAAACATATAAAAATTCAAATAATATTATATAAATCTCAAAATAAATGTGAAGATGTGTTTGTAGATATTGAGAGAATTATGTGTAAAGCATAAGGGTAAAAGGGACTAAAAAATAGGCTCATTAATTGATATAAAAAATCTAACTAAAAAAATACTTTTTTAAAAAGGTCCAAATTTGAGCTTTTGAAAAGACAATATTTTGGTTTTTAAAAAAGCTATTTCTACTCCAAAAGTGCTTTTGAATTTTACAGCTAAACACTCATTTTTTCCTTAAAATAGCTTTTGCGGTAGAAAAAAGTACTTTTCCACTTGCCAAAAGCTGAACCAAACGCACTCTTAGTATAGGATTTAATTTACTTTTGATATGTTTTTGTGTGTTAATTTTCATAAATTTAAATGACCAATTTTTAAAATTTTCAAACTATATTTTAGCATACACTCAGTCACAAAGACGTATACAGTCTCTAGATATGGCCATGTACATGTGAAGCTTTTAAAAATTTGTCACACACGCTCACAGAGACACGATCACTATATTCTCTTATATAGACTTACACGGTCAGTCGCATGACCGTGTATATGATCATGTAGGTTCATGTCCAGCAAGCAGCGTTGATGGAACAGATAGAGAAACAAGAAACCTATAAGAGATGGATCGAAGAAGTTTTAGTATAAATGGTGGGATATCTTAGGATATTCATCCCGCCTCTGGCTTCTAGAGTGGTTGCATCATCTTTAACTCCGCATTAGTATGAGGCTTCAAGACCTGAGGATCCTTTAACGATGAACATACCAGACTCAACGAGAGATGACTGATATAGAGATAATCTAGATACTTTATTTTGGTTTTTCTTTTCTTTCTTTTATTATTTGTGTATTTTCTTATTTTCTTTGTTATTTTATTTTATTTTTTCTAAACATTGATGTAATGTTATTTTTATTTCTATGTTCTTTATTTAATTTTAGAAGAAGAAATTGGAAATTAGACAGTGGAATAAGAAACATAAACTCTCTAACATCAAAACAGGTGATGTAATTAAGGATTACAAGAAAGAGTTGAAGAGTAAGACATAGGTGAAGAAGTAAGATAAGGAGATAATAAAGGAGAAAGAAATCCCTATATAACCAAATAAGTCGAACAAAAGTTCTAACTTCTTTGTCCTTCTCATTTTAATTTAACAAATTAAGAATACGAAAGGTTTTTGGCAATTAAGCTTGTAGAAGAATTATATGATATTCAAATTGGAAAACCAGGAGATGTACGCGCCCTAACTTTTGGTGCAAGAGAGATCAAGTTTGTGAGTAAGGAAATGAAGCAACTTTTTTAGCATAATGATTTCTTCAATTGGTCTTTATAAAACTTATAGGGAACACACCTATAAGTAATCACCCAAAAGATTAATATGGATATTAAATTTGTATCCATAAAAAAGAAAAAGAACATAACTATAAATAATGCAAATTGTAATATAGGAGAAGAGACCAACAAGTTACTCAACATATGATACATTAGCAAATTTTATTATCCTTAATGGCTAGCAGAATAGTTATGGTGAAAAAGTATAATGAGGAATGATGTGTGTTGAATTATAATTGAACTACATATTGATGCATCATCATGCTATAAATGGTTGAGTTTTATGGATATTTATTCAAGATATAAACATATTTAAATGCATAATTCAAATCAAGAGGAGACTTCATTCATCACTCATATAGCGACATATTGCTACAAGGTAACACTTTTTGGATTAAAAGATGTAGTTTTATAATTTACCAAAGGCTTATCACATAGTCTTCCAAAGATAACTAGAAAGAAAAATGGAGGCATACTTTGATGATATGATAATGAAGATCATAAGATTATCTATTCATGTTATAAACCTATGAGGATGGTTTCAGATGCTCAAGAATTATAACATGAAACTCCATCCTAAAAAATGTACATTTGGTATATTAGGTAGCATGTTTTTATGTTTCATGGTTAGTTAAAAGAAAAAAAGGTTAACCTATAAAAAAATGTGGCAATTTTGAAGATCGTTATTCCTAAATCTCTAAAGTCAAATAATAATTTATAATACGATTTACTACTCTAACATAATTCTAATCCTAATCTAGAAAAAATTACTAGTTCTTTTCCAAATTATTAAGACAAGTAAAGAATTTTAAGAAAAATGAAAAATGTACGAAAACTTTTGAGGAGTTAAAGGAGTATCTGAGAATTTCACCACTTCTAGCAATACTAATTGATGAGGAAGACTTGTATCTTTACCTAGAAATATTGAGGAACTCCATTGAAGCCATATTTGTGAGAAACCTTAATCATTAAAGACATACACATTATGTAAGCAAGGTATTTTAAAGTCAAGAGACAAGATATATAAGTACATTGGAATTTGCCTTTTTTATTGTGAAATTAATAAAGCTTTGACATTAATTTTAGGCACACGTTATTAATTTGTTCACTTATTTATCATTATGATAGATCTTGTATAAGCCTAAAGTTTTTGGTAGTCTAGCAAGATGATTGTTCAAGTTATAAGAACTTGAAATTTGATACATGCTAAACAATTCTATGAAATTCAAGGTGATAACACATTTTATTATAGAATGACATTATCAAAGCATATCAATAAAGGAGAAGCATGCCCAAAACCTCCAAAATAGGTTGTATATTTAGATAAAGTTACGGGTGGAATAAGAGTATACATATATGGTCCCTTAATAATACAGGTCAGATATCAAATAAATTATAAATTCAAGGAGACCGTTAACAAGAAACAATATGAATTCATCTTGTGTTTCGTTTAGTTAGTGCAAGGTTTGTAAATCTCTAGCATCATAACAAAGTCAGACTCATAATTAGTTGTCAGCCAGTTAAATAAATGTTATAAAGCTAAATGCAATATCATAAAAATTTCACTGATGGAATGAATATAAAACTTAACTTAATTTTTAGAAATGACAACCAATTAGTAGATTAACATACTAAAGATAGAGTTAAAGGAGTTAAAACATTTGGTGATTTTTGAAAAGAAAGAGGAAAGTCTATATTTGAGGAATCAGACATGCTTTAGTTAATAAAAGATGAGAAAGATTAGATAGCCCTACCTTTATGTTACATTGAAAAAAAGGAACTTCATCAAAATAATTAGAACGCCTAAAAACTAATGTGAAAATGTGTATGATACATCATTATAGGAGAAATTATACAAGTAATCCCTTATACATCTTACTTAAGGTGAGTGGGTGAAATGAAACATATCAAATATTAAGAGAAATTTATGAAGGATCTTATGAATCACATCAAGAACTAATTACTTTAGCATAAATAATACTAAGTGTTAGATATTTTTAGCTGACATTAAGAAAATCTATATATTATATAAAGAGTTGAAATAGTTGTTAAACACATGCTTGTTACCTTCATTAGGAGATTACATATTATATGATAATTTCAAGCTCTATACCATTTGCCTAACTTAGGATAATAATATTAGGGCCTTTCCCTCTTATCACAAAGTAATACTATAAGTTTATTCTTGTGCAAGTTTATTACTTCTATAAATATGTTAAGGTAGAGTCATTTGTAAAGATCATGTTAAAGGTCTTAAAGAAATTCTTTATAGTCCACATTAGTTGTAGATATAAAGTTCTGCTATCAATAGTCAGAAATAATTACCCAAAAAGTAAGAGTTTTGAAGTTTTTGTAAATATGGTAAAATCTAGTATAGATTTTCCTAAATAGTATATTCTTAACATAATGTCCTAGCAGAGGTGAAAAATCAAGTCATAATGTAAGGGTTGAAAGTAAGCATGAGTTTGGTTAATGATTTTGGTCTAAAGAGTTTCATAAGTCCTTTAGGCTTCAAGAACTATTCCAAGAACATTTATAAGAGAATCCTTTTTTATTATATAATTTAGAGTTAAGGCACTTATCCCTATTGATAGTTGATATGTGGACTTACATGTACCTAAATTTAATAAGTAAAAATATGAGTAGTCTTCAAAATAAGCAAGATTTGGTTAAGTGAAGAAGAACATAAGCAACCATAAGGAATGATGCTAAATATGAAGAAAACATGAATTGTGTGAAACAAGTTTGGTGCTAAGGAGAACCAATGAGGTTGGAAGAAAAAAGGAAGACTCGCTTTTAACTAGATGAGACTATTTATAATAACTCAAGTTATGCAATTAAGAACTTATAAACCCAAACAGGAACAAAGTATTAAGAATATGGAATGGACAACACATGATGCTATATTATAATTAGAATTTCATTTTATGACTATTTATGTTTTAGTTAACTATTTATTATTTTTATCTTCTTAATCTAAATGTTTTAGTCAATGTATTGATTATGATTCGTCTAAAGCTACAATGTCGTTTTATTTAAGGTTTTAAGGTAATCAAAAATTCCATAACCTTTTAATAGACTTATCATAAGTCTAAACAAATTTAAAGTCACATTATCTTATCATAAGTCTAAACAAATTTAAAGTCACATTATCTTATGATAGACCTGTCATAAGTCCAAATAACAACATTCATCCATATTATCTTATGAGACACTATTTATAATTGTAAACTATTATATAAGCTTAAGGTAAAGCATTCATATGGCAAGCATGAAAAAGGGATTACAAATTTATAAACCAAAATTATTACAAAACCAATAGGAAATCACTTTAAAAGATGGGGTTTATTGCTATTAGATGCTCATCTTTAGAATCTCCACCTAATTCTTTCAAAATTTTGACAGAATCACCCTTTTAAGTTTTAGGCTCAAGGGTAGACAAATCACTCATAATCAAATTGGATAGATGTCTCTACTTAATTAACTCTTTGTAATTGTTATCTTAATTCTTAGCCTTAAAAGAACTACTCTTTGGAAAGTCATAACACACATCAATTACATACTCTTTTCTAATGAATTACTCACTTCTATTATAAGCACTAAGGTCAAGTTTTGTGTAATATACAATCAAACTACTAATTTTGTATTGAGATATTTAAGTAGCTTGTTCATCTCCCCAGCTTGCTTTTAATTTATCTCCTTTATAGTTTTTTAATGTTGTTTAGCCATTTCAATATTTCTCTAAGAGAGTATATTCATTTCAATGCAAAATTTCTTATTAGATAATAATAGGGCATTGAAAGCGAAGAAAATATAACATAAGAATCTTAGTTTTAAATTTTAGGACAAACTTGAAGAAACTTTACCTTTATAATTTTTATTTTATCATGAGAATGTATGATTTCCTTAAGGTTCTTCCTTAGCTATCTCTTATCTTTGGAAAACACAGTACCTCTACACACCTATACTCTAACTGTATACGAACTAAAAGTAGCATCACCTACCTTAATTTTCCATTCGGGAAAGAATACTTCATTCTTTGATAAATTTTCTTTCCTTTATATTTAAAGGAGAATAACTAAGAATATGAAGAAGGCTAGGTGGTTTTGGATGACGGTTGTGGCGGCTTTAGTGCCTTAATCACCTTATCTACATCTAGATCAATAAGAATAATAATACTTGTAAGATTGGCCCTTTAGATCTGCCAAATTTCATGTGGTAAGACCCTGTTTCTCTTATTTAAGACATCATCCTTATTAGAACTATAAAAATAAACTTGTTGAGATCCATCCCCATAGTTACCAGATTGAAGGTTTAGCTTACAAACTATATTTAAATAGTAAGGTTTTTTTATTAATGAAAAATCCATGTCAATTAGTAAATTTGACCTCCAAACTCATCTTTTAAAGCAAGGGGATTCTTATAGTTGATCAACATTTACTTGAAAAAGTAAGTTGTTTTGTTTAAAAAGTTTAAGTTTACTCCTCTCTAATTTTTTTTTGAAACCCTAATTACTCTTATCTATAAAGGATAATAATTACAGTCAAGTTTTCCACCTATGGTTCCTTTTATATGGTCTTTTAGGTTCATACCAAGTTTGGCTTTTAGGCTAAACTACCCTAAAAGCTTACTTGGCCCCCTAAATTATTGTGTAAACCTAAAGAGCTCTAAAGTGGGCTTAATGTTTCTTAAGTTATGAGCTATTTTAAAGAGGAAATGAGACATCACGAGTGGGGGTATAGTTAACTAAGGGAAAAAACTTGTCTTCTTTAAGACTTGATAATTAAAATCATTTAAGAAAAATCTCATCCCATATTTAAAGCTATCATGGTTCATATTTACTTCACTAGGTCTAAAGAAGCAAACACCCTTAAAAGGAATAGACCACTTAGTATTAATATAAGAAAGGATGAGAAATTCATCCTTATCCTTTTAAATTCACTAACCTTAAAACTTTTATATAAATCTTTACCTTATTATTGTCATAACATGAGTGACTATGATAGTGTTAGATTGCATAATATTTTAGTAGGTAGTTTAGCATGTGTTAGTTATTAAATTGAATGATTAGTGCATGTTTAGTTTAGGATTGTGTTATTTAGTTAGACATTTATGTTTTGAGTGTTTTATGAGTTAAAACATGCTATTAAGTTAAAATTTATATATTTGAGGTACCTTGATGTGTTTGTTAGTGTTTCAGATCAAATATCGAAGAATAGAGATAATTCGGAGGAAGCATGGTTCAAGGCCCAGGGCCACAATCGTTACAAAAGCATAGAGGGTCTACCATAATTTTGGCTCCTTCTACTACGATCGTGACAAAGAGCCAAAATCAAGTGCCACAATCACAGCACTATGATCGTGGCTTGCATGATAGATAGTACGGACAGCCTCCCTAAAGAGACTTATCAAGGGATGTTTTTAAATTTTTGGACCCAAAAAACTATAGGGTTAACCTAAAATGGAAAATAGTATATAAATAAAGAGAAAGAAACTTTGGGAAAACTCTAAGAAGAAAGAATAAGAAGAGAGAGAGAGGAAGAAAAGGAGAGAGAAATGAGCTTCTGCTACTATTACTTTCCCGAGCCATCTTGATCATATCCAAGTGACATTTTCTTTCATCTTGTTATTTCTTTTCTTTGAATGTGTAAGATGGATATGATGATGTTCATGGATTTGGGATTGATGATGATGTTCTAACTTTTATGTAGGGATTTAAACTTGATTTAATATTAATCTGGTTATTTTGTGTTATTTCATTTGGATGTTGTGATTATTTGTTATAACTTCATACTTTGGTAATAAATCGAGAGAGTGAACCAAATGCAAAATGATTGGGTCGGTTAATGAGAGTTGATAGACCTAATAGATCACACAACTAATCAATCGATAATCATACAAAGAGAGATCTCGAGTGAGGACCTGGTTGTTTAATAGAATGCTTAAAATCTAATTAGATTATGAGTTGATTGTTAATCGAGAGATTATATGTTTGGAAAGGTGACTTAATTAGGGTTTATCAATTAAGGCTTAGTGATTATAACTCGAGAGAAAGTAATCCACCCTTTGATAGTCTAGAACCGACACCACATTAACAAAAAAATGATTAGGTTAGCATTGATGATATGTAAATCCCTTTCTCATAATTTGGTGATTTTCTTGTGTGATTTCCCATTGTGAATTTGGTGGTGCTTAATATTCAATTTTGTTTATTTTAATTTTACAAATTAACTTTTTGTCAATCATCTTCGCGTATTTACTTTTTTGTTCGTATTTTAGATAACTTAGAATTATATTAGTTCGAAAACTCCTCAAGGGATCGACAGCTCACATTCTACACCTACGACCTATACGCTTTGCAATATATTGAGGGTTCTAAATTAATTAAAACTTGCCTCAACAAGTTTTTGGCAACGTTAGCAGGGAGTTAGTAAGATTAATTTAGTTCTTGTATTATAAGGCATTCCCATCACTCTTGTATCCGTGCATTTGCATGAACACAAGAGTCACTCGAAGTTTAAGTCAGATCACTGAAACCCTAGCACTCGATATCACTTGTTTGAAACAAGAGATTCGAAGAGCCAAACGCAAATAAAAAGAAATTAAAGAACAGATCACTGAGGAATTTCATTAAGAGTTTCAATAAAGAGGAAGTCAAGGGAACCAACTGCGGACCCTCATGGATTTCATGAAACCGAGATTTAATGTAACCAATCAAGGTATTGCTAAACCTTCTGTTCAAGCACCTTCATTTGAAATTAAGTTGGCCTTACTAAACATGTTGTAAATAAATGTTCAATTCTACGGACTGATCAATGATGATCCCAATGCACATATAGTAAATTTCCTTGAAATATGTGATACCTTTCGATATTATGGTATGTCAGAAGACGCTATTAGGATGAGACTTTTCTCCTTTACATTAAGGGATATAGCCAAGGCTTGGTATCACTCTCTTAGTCCCTCGAATGTCACAATGTATGAGCAATTGGTACGTGCATTCCTAGACAAGAATTTTCCCCCACTAAAACTATGAAGATGATAAAAGAAATCACGAACTTCTAATAGAGTGATGGGGAATCACTTTATAAGGTGTAAGAGAGATATAAGAATTTACAAAAGAGGTGTCCACACCACAACCTACAAAAAAAATTTCTTTTACAAACCTTTTATAATGGAGTCAATCTACCAACGAGAGGTACCATAGATGCAGCATCCGGCAGATCGCTTATGCAAAAGATTGTTGACAAAGAGGAGCAGTTGCTTGAAGAAATGGCCAGTAATAACTGTCTGTGGACGAATGAATGAAGTAAACAACACATAACCATCCGAGAATAGAAGGGAGCTATAGCTGTTCACTAAATGACAGAGATGCAAACAAAATTGACAGCTTAACATGACAGTTGAACAATATGAAAGCTTCTTCTTCAACCCCTGTTAAGGTCATTCAACAAAGATGCGAGCTATGCAGCCAGGATAATCATGATACCATCGAATGATTCTTGATGCAAGGTAATGAAATATAACAAATAAAGTATATGGGAGCATAGTTTGGTTGTGGAGGAGGGAATAACCTTTATTCAAACATGTATAATCTTGGGTGGAAGAATCATCCAAACTTTTTGTGGTAAAACAATGCTGGAGGTTAATTCCGACCTTAAGGACCACCTGGTTTCTGACAAGAGAAACCAAATTCCACATAAGCTAAATTGGATAAAATCTTAGAGAAGCTTGTAAGCTTAGATGATGCTCAAAAAAGTGTGGAAGGTAGATTCGAACAAGTAAAAAAAATCATGCTTTATCCATCCACAATTTGGAGGTTCAATTGAGCCAATTGTCAAATGTTTTGTTTGCATAAAGTGCAGGAAGTCTCCCAAGTAGTTCCACCACGAAAGTGAGGGAACAACTAAAAGCTATCACACTTTGAAGTGGGAAGGAACTTGGACAACCTATAAAGACAAAAGTTGCAAACCCTTCTCCCGTTAAGAAATACTAAGAAAAAGAGAAAGACGTGAATAAAAGCAAATACCCTCCTTATGTTGCTCCTCTACCATATCCACGCAAAGTTCCATATCCTCAATGACTACAAAAGACTAAACTGGCTGTACAATTTGCAAAATTCGTAGAGAAATTAAAGACATTACAGCTAAATCTTTCATTTGATGAGGCTCTAGAACACATGCCCAAATATGCTAAGTTTTTGAAGGACATATTATCGAAGAAGCATACTTGGGAAGATAACCAAACGATAGCTTTAACAGGCGTCTATAGTTCAATAGTAACTAACCAGGTGCCATCCAAGCTGAAAGATCCAGTGAGTTTCACAATACACTGAATAGTAAGTGAATTTGAATCACAAAGTGTCATTACGAGTTAAGGGTAAGTATCAATCTTATACCCTTATCAATCTTTTAGAAATTGGGGCTTGGAGAGGTCAAGCCAATGTCAATGCTAATTTAGTTGGTTGATCAATCTATTAAAAAACCATTTGGAGTGGTATAAGACGTTTTAATGCAAACAGATAGGTTCATTATTCCTGTAGAATTTATGGTTCTGTACTTTGAGGAGGATAAACATTGTCCACTGATTCTTGGGAAAACTTTCATGAACAAAGGAAAAGAATTAATCGATGTTCATGAAGGAAAACTTACACTTCGGATTGGTGAAGATCAAGTGGAATTTAATATGAACAAGGCTAATCTTATCAACAATCCAACATAATCCGTACATGTATGAATATTCTTTCAACATGCGATTCAAATTCAAGCTCTCTAGTAAAAGAAGACTTAGTAAGCTAAGAAAGGAAAGCTTACATCATGGAGCCAGTAGCTCAATCCTACTGAGAGCTTTCAAACATATTATGAGATTCCATTCCATCCTTATGACCCTCTTAAAATACATGGAAAAGGTTGGAAAGAACCCATAATTTGCAAAGAAAGAATCATGGAGTGCAAAAAGAAATGTTCATGGAGGAACAAATTTTCCCTAATTAACCAACATGTAGATGAATTTCACCCATATATCCACTATTGGATCAGAAGAATGGTGTAGCTTCATGTGTGGCTTACGATCACACTTTGTCCTTACTATCATATCTTAGAAAAAGGAATATATCACTATGCTATGTGTTTAAAGGTCTGAAATGTTTTGTATGGTCTGAAACCTTAATGTTATAGTCAAACTTAAAGATAATTTTATAAACAAACCGTTATATGAGAAAATGAAGTGTTAAAAATTTTTATATAAATAACATATATGTGTTAAATTTTAATAATAAAAATAAAATATATGGGATTAACATAAGAGGAAGTTTAGATACTAAATATGAAAATAAAATTATTTATTCATTTTGATATTAAATAATACATAAAAGAGTGACTAATGAGGTTTTTTTTAAAAAAGTTCTTAACTTGTTTTAGTGCTGAGATGAAATAATAATAATTTTACAACAATTACAATAAAAATTTGTAAATTTATAAATTTATGAACACATATACTTAAATAAAATAGAATAAAAAATATTATCAAGTATGCATATTAAATTTTTTTAGATGGGTTGTAAATTTTTAATATTTTTAATACAATTTGAATATGATGTTAAAAAATTTGAAATCATTTTTCATGTTCAAACTTGATTTTTTTTTTTTTAAAATCACTACAATAAAAAAACTATTAGGTACTTTTTTTTGGCAATGATATGATTATTGTTGCTAAATGTCCACATTCATCGCCAAAAGTCATGATTTTAGCCACATTATAATGTATAGTCGCTAAAGCAGTATCTTTAGCGACGATTTTCTGGAGTAATCATAAAAAGGCCCTATTTTTGCGATGGTCTTAGTATTTTGTCACCAAAGGTTGAGCATTTGGGGACAATAGTTTCAAACATCGTAAAAAAATGGGTGTTTGTGACAAAATTGGTAATTCGTCTCTAAATGTGAACTTTTTGCCATGAAACCTTAAAATTGATGTCAAAATTCAATATTGAAGAATTTATAATTAATAATGTTAAATTGATAATTTTTAATGTTAAGTGTGCTTAATAATCCTAAGGTTAATTATAATTGACATTTATATATGATTTTTCATATTTTTTCATTTCTCTTCTTTATAAATTTGATTATATATATAGTTAACGCATTAAAACTCTATAAATGATCTTTTTAGATATAAAAGATAAACATGTTTATCTAAAAGTTTAATATTAATAAGACAAAAATATAATAAATTTAAGTTGATTACTATTCTTAATCATTAATCTTTATGAACAATAAAATAATAATACATATAAATGTTGGAATAGGGTAAGCAATATAATATAATAATATATGGTAAGTACTACGAGATGTTAATTACAAGTTTAACAATTCTTATAGAAACAATAATAAATAAAGTTCCATGCTTAATATTCGATTGAAAAGGAAAAGTAATAATTATTTTTTGGATTCTAAGTGACACTAGAGTCGGTAGAAAAGGTAAAGGGGTTTCTAAAGTTTAGATTCTCAAGAAGCCTCCTTACATGTTCCAGGTCATCAATTGAAATAGTTAAAGATCATCCCTCAGGGCCTAGTGAATTGACACCCTCTTCCAATAACTTTATTCTTTAACTAAATTTGCAAAATATACGGTGAATGATTTCCCAAACGCAGTATGCATGATGGCATTAGATGAATTACACGTACTAAACATTTTAGCTAGTGAGCAAACATAATAGAACAATCAAAGCTAAATCAAACAATATTAGGAAGTAAAATTGAAGCATATGCATACTCGACTAATAAACTCCATGATCGTCAAAATAAATAGACATAGTTTTTACAATCGACCATTTTTCCAAAACAATTGATTTTCCTAATCCTATATGAACCATCATGACATCAACATTGCCTCCATTTTCATCTACGTTCTCTTGATGATTCGAGGAAGCTTAACACAACATATGGTATATATAATTAGATGTCTACATAATAGCTTTATAATAGAAAATGAGATACTGATAATAAAGAAAGAGAGGTAGTTTGGATGATTCTAAGAACCTTAAAGAAGAAGATTGACTATAGATGATTAGTGTTTGGTGAGGGGATTTGTTCTACACAATAACTCAAGGTTTATATTTCACAATTTTGATGAGAATTATGTAATATTTTAAAATTCAAATTGGATTTATTTCTTTGTATAGATAATGGTATTTTTAAAGAAAATAAAATCATAAGAAAATTACTTCCTTTCTTGCAAGAACCTTTTTAGTAAACTTTCCTTATTAACATCTGGGAGGATCTTACCTTTTTAAACAACTAACTCCATAAAATTTTATTCCAACAGCAATGATATTGAACATCCAACATCAAATCATAATTAAGATGAAGTAACAATTAGTTAAAGAAATTGATTATTTAAAGAAGAGCTATAACAATTGTGAAGTAACGAGCATACACAGAACAATTGTGAAGTAACAACCATACACAGACTTTCAAAACATTTGAGTAGCATCTATATTTTTGAAAGTCATATCATTCTTATTATGCTTTAGAAAGTAAAATCACTTTATCAAAAGAGAAATTGTTATTTGAGAACTTACTTTTGATTTTACATTTTATTTTCCATGAGCTTTTAAAAGCTTGTTATACACTTCGAGTATGAAAAGTTGGAGAACCTTGAATATACACTTGTGAGCTTGGAGAGGCTCTTCAAAATTAATACTTGGATTCTTATAGTGAAATACTCAAGTTGAATACTTGAGAATTGGACGTAGGCTTGGTTGTTAGCCAAACCAGTATAAATCTACTGTGTCATTATTTTTCTCATCCTAACTTTTAAGTTTTCGAGTTATAAGTTTGTGCTTTCAAGAGGCTCTTTCAAATTTTCAATAGGCTCCTTTTGTTTCTATAAAGCGAGAGATTCTTTTCGCTTTAAGTATCAACAGGTTCCTATCAATTAACAGACTTATTTCTATTTGAGCTCTAGCAGACTCCTATTGATTGACAGGCCCCTTTCTTTTTTATTGCAAATAGGATCCTTTCGATTGATAAACTTCTTTCATATTTTAAATAACCAACAGGTTCCTTTCTTTTTAAACATTAACATATTCCTTTTGAAGTTTAATAGGACCTTTTCAATTATCAACCCATTTTGTTTAAGAAGGATTTTAAAGATTTAAAATACCTTGCACATTTGTTGGCTACTTTGTGATTGAATTTCTGTCTCCACAAGTGGTTAGGTGCCTTGCTAATATTTATAATTTTTGCCCTTTCTGTTTATCAATCCCTACCTTTACCTCTAGCCCAATATAACCTTGAATAAAGTCTTTTTGAATTGTGCATATTTGCATTTCAAGTGGTGAAAAGTTGGTAAAAAAGCAAGCATATGGTAGAATATTTGCATTAGAAGAATATGAGTGAAATATTGAAACAACAACCACTTGAGTGATTTGAGACAAATTCAATCTGTGATAGTTTGCTATAATTATGTGGTAGTTTTTGAAATATGATTACCTTAAATTGACTTTGTTTATATTACTTGAATTGTTAATATTGGTTATAAAATTGTTTGACTTTTGAAATCTGCACTATTAATTGCTGTGATACTTAGAATAAAGGAAGTTGATTAGTTGGTCAATTGATTGTAAATATAGTTTGTTGAGGACGAGCATAAGATTGGTGTGGGAGAATTTGATAAGTGTTATTTTTGTTCTAAATTTGGATATAAATCTCTTCAATGTGTTGAAACTTTTATTTAAAATTAATAAACTTGTTTTTAATTATTCTTAGATGATTTTCAACACATAGGAGATGAATTTGAATAAAAAAGATGCAAGGAAACCAAAGACAATTCGAACTCTCAGCTGGCATAAAAGGTTTTGACTAAGCGTGCGCACGTACAAAGGGAAAATTTATCTACAGAATCTGATTTGGATACAAATTCGATACAATTAGGATTTTCATTATTTTGGGAATCAAAATATGTGGGGTGTGTATTTGATAAAGATAAGGATAAGAGGGATTTGCTGCCTAATTCTGATACTATTTTTCTGGTTTTTAGGAGTTTTCGAATGTTTTTGGAAAAAAATTACAGAGATGGAGACAATATGTCATGCTACTCTTCTATTGGGTTTTACCTTTGTTAGAAGTAGCTAAATCTTTCTTCTTGGTTGAAGGGAACCAACGTTATCATCTAGTATGTGTGAGATTTTCTGAATAAAATTTATTTCATTGATGAATATTAAGTGTCTTTCATACTTCTTTTTATGATTAAATTGATTGATCTCGAGGGTGCCCAACTAGGAATTGATTGATTTAATTTACAGCTAGATTAGTAAGTGGCAATTAGGATTACCATCTTTACTTTAATGATTAGAAATTCTAAGAAAGATACTTATCTAGATTAAATACATATCGTATGTGTATTGTCTTACTCATTGGTTCTCTTGGTTATTAAAGATATTAATTAATCAAACTTAAGTTCTTATGGTTAATAAGAGTGACTAGAATATATGTTTCTATTCATCTAATCATAAGAGAATACATCGCTCAATGAGTATTGTTAATGGACTTAATTTTATATCGATGATCCATATTAATTTGATAATGTAGGTGACTCGAAACCAAAGTTTGTCATCAATTTTTTAGATCTGATTATTTTTGTTTATGTCCAATTTTTTGTTTTTAATCTCTAAAAATCACGTTAATTTAACCCCCCTCCCAAAATTGTTTTAGTTTTCAACTTATGAAACATTTACCAATAGATTCCTTGTGGGGACAATCTCAACTCTTGACTAACTACATATTTCATTATTAGAGTTGGTATTAATTTAGTTATAGGTGACAACATTACCAGGAAGACAGCTTGTTATAGAATGCTTTAGACAAAATTTTAGTAATTTTTCAATTTATTTAATCATATGCATTTTTCTTATTTAAAGATTAATTTCAATTTTACTTGTTGTTCACAGATGAAGCTCAATATCATCGATATCGACAACCCTGAAGTTTCAAATTGTGTGGCTTCATTGTTGACACAAAGGGCCAAGGATCATCATTATCAACTACATAAATACTGCAAATCTTTTCCTTCTGATGAGGAGGCAAGGAGACATGTTCCTGAACGAATGTCTCCAGAAAATTGGAGCTAAATGTGTAATTATTGGGCCCTTGCCAATGTTAAGATTTGACTTCTTTCTCTTCACATTTGCTTCCATTAACCTTATTACACAATTTAATGACCATTTCTTTTCTTTATTAGGAAAAGTGTGAGAAAGCTAAGGTTAACAGAGAAAAATGAAAACTCCTCACAACCAAGACTTCAAATCATTTTTTATCATATGAAATGAATATGTAAGTTCTGTGTTTAGAAGTTATAATTATATTAGTAATACAATATTACTTATTGTGTTTTCAATTGATTTTTTCATAAAACATAGTGAGAAGGAAATACATAGACAAGAGTGTGATAGGATTACACTATACAAACTCACTCATTATAAGGAATGTCAAGGTTGAGTGTTAGAAGAAGCGCAAAATAACTATGTAAGTATAAAAATTTGTTTAAATTTTAAGTTTATTTATTTATGTAGTACTAACTAATAGTATTTGAATTTAATATTGATTTTGTTTTTTAATTTTTGAATAAAATACAAGATTGTTACAAAGATCATTGTCTGACAAGCCAAATATAGATGAGATTTGCAACGATATGCTTGCTACAAAATCTGACTACATTAAAGGTATTGTGTTTAGCCCTAAGTCAACTGCTTCATCCTCATCAATGAAAACGATCTAGAAGGGGGGTTGAATAGATCTTTTAAACTTTTTCCGTAAAGTGCTACAAAAACAAAGAATTAGAACACACAAAATAAATAATCAAAATTGAAATGTAAAAGAGTAGGGAAGAAAGGCAAACACTGTTTTTATAGAGGTTCGGTGCTAAGACCTA
>JANIIA010000001.1:9354993-9370151 GCA_027478495.1 Erythroxylum alaternifolium
CCTAGCTCACCCTACTATTTTTCCACTCCTCAGGTGAAGAAAAAGAATATAGCAATAAATCTTGTAAAACTTCGGCAGACTCTAAGGATTTTCACATTGTAACATATCTAGGTAGTTCAGAAATTATTTGCGTTTAGAATCATTTCAAGCATGAGCATTCATCATTGTGTTTTACATTTTGCTACTGATGCGGTTTTTGGGATTTGTAACATGGAGTGGTGCAAAAACTCTGTTACTGAGAGTTGATAAAAAAGTTGCAGGATTTTCATATGCACAAGTCTAAAATGATATGTTTTGTCAAATGTTATTGTGGTTATGTGATTTTTTTTTGGGATGGATTATCTTTACGTAAAATTGTTTATATAAAAGTGGTATGTATGAAATTGAAAGTTGGATTTCGGGTCTTGTGGTTGAAGTTACTGGTTTTGACTATATATGTGTGTAAACGTTGTTAACAGATGAACATCAACAGTGAATATATTTATGTTACTTTATGCTAAGGAAAAAACAAAAAAATTGAAGCATGAAAAAATATGATTTTGATATATATGTATCTGAAATTTGCTTATGTGGGTAAGAGAGATACCATTTCGTTCGTCACGTACACGTCAACTTAAAGCCTTCTCTCGGCTGCCTACTTGTGGCATATGAGCTCCGAAAAATGGACTCATTTCATTCATGGTGTAAACTTCGGTTTCGCCAATTCGTTCTATAGGATTCTCTCGAGCCATTTTGTTTGTGCATTGCATCCTAAATTGTTGGATATGGAAAATTCTTGAATGATATTTTGTAATGATTGAATGAAAAATATGTGCTGGATTATATAGTGATGTGTTCAAATATGTATGATAGTTTTAAAATTTGAATTTGTTCAAATATTATATTGCTTGTGTGTGGTTAGTTATCGCTGGCTATAAACGTATTAGCCACTGAGCTTCCTAGCTCACCCAACTATTTTTCCACTCTTCAAGTGTAGAAAAAGCATATCAGTAATACATCTTGTAAAACTTCGGCAGACTCCAAGGATTTTTTATCATTGTAACATATCTAGGTAGTTCAGAAATTATTGGCATTTAGAATCATTTTAAGCATGAGCATTCATGATTGTGTTTTACATTTTGCTAGTGATATGGTTTTTGGGATTCGTAACATGGAGTGGTGCAAAAACTCTGTTAGTGAGAGTTGACAGAAAAGTTGCAGGATTTTCATGTGCATAAGTTTAAAATGATATGTTTTGTCAAATGTTATTGTGGTTGTGTGATGTTTTTTTTTTGGGATGGATGATCTTTCGTAAAATTGTTTATATAGAAGTGGTATGTATGAAATTGAAAGTTGGATTTCAGGTCTTGTGGTTGGAGTTACTGGTTTTGTCTATATATGTGTGTGAACGTTGTTAACAGATGAACATCAATAGTGAATAATAAAAATACCGTCTGAAACTTTGAAGAATAAACTGCACTGATCTAGGTGAAATTTGACAAAAGTATTTACATGAAAGTTGTAGATCTTTTTTTTAACTTTCCAATAACATATAGATTGAAATTTTTGGATTTGTGGTTTGAAAGTTATGACAGTTTGAAGTGAGGGTGCGCGAATGTGGTTTTGCAGGAAATTCTAGGAAAGTTTAAATCTCACAGGCGTGAGAATTTTCTCTCACGCCCATGCCTTTTCTCATGGAAGTCGTGACTGTTTTTGATGAAGTCGGTGTGAGACTTAAAACTCACACCCGTGAGTTTGTGATATAGTCTCACGGGAGTTTGTGATATAGTCTCACGGGTGTGTGAGATTTAAACTCACACCTGTGAAGGTTGAGTTGGAGTCTTACAGGTGTGAGATTTAAAACTCACACCCGTGACTTTTGTAAGGTTTCACCAAATTTTTTTTTGTCTTTTTCAGTCACAGGTGTGACTCTCCTTGCTCACACCCATGAGCTTTGCACTTTTGCTTCTCTTTTGTTGTTAAATCCATAAGTATATATCGATGTTGTTCGACCCCTACTTTAATTTATTTTCATGTCTAAAATTTTTTATGACATTTTATTTATTAATTGTTATTACAGAAAAATCCCACCATGAATTTCCTTTATTGAAAATTTTATAATTAGATACTATCAATTTTTTTGAATATTCTCAATTTATTATTATTATTTCATTAAATCCCAATTGTGGTGCGTAGTCTCCATGAAATCCGAATCGAGACCCGAGCTCAACAACAAATCTTTTCCTTTTGATAAGGAGGCAAGGAGACATGTTACCAAACAAATGTCTATAGAAAATAGGAGCCAAATGTGTGATTATTGAGCCTCTGCTAACGTTAAGATTTGACTTCTTTCTCTTCACATTTTCTTCCATTAACTTGATTACACAATTTAATGACTATTTCTTTTCTTTATATAGAAAAAGTGTGAGAAAGTCAAGGTTAACAGAGGAAAAATAAAAACTCCTCATAACCAAGGCATCAAATCATTTGTTGTTGTATGAAAATAATATGTAAGTTATTTGTTTAGAAGTTATAATTATATTAGTATAAATACGATATTATATATTTTGTTTTCAATTAAGTTTTTCATAAAACAAAATGAGAAGGAATTACATGGATAAGAGTGTGATAGGATCACACAATACAAACTCACTAACTATAAGAAAGGTCAAGGGTGGGTGTTAGAAGAAGTGTAAACTAACTATGTAAGTATAAAATTTTGTTTAAAATTTGAGTTTATTTATTTATATAGTACTAACTAATAATATTTGAATTCAATATTGATTTTACTTTTTTAGTTTTAGAATAAGATGCATGAGTTATTACAAAGATCATTGACTAACAGAAATAAGTCAAATGTAGATGAGATTTGCAACAACATTCTTAGTACAAGATCCATTTACATAAACAATCTTGAGTTTGGGCCTAAGCAAACGGATTCATCCTCATCAAGATCAGCATATGTTGACCGTCTTGAACAGAAAAACCAATCACTTAAGGCTAAATTAGATTGTAATGAACAAAATTTAGAACGTAATGAATGAAAGTTGGCAAAGCTTAAAAAGATGGTTCAACAAATACTTGGCCCAAATTACGTAAGTAGTAGCGACGATGAAAACAATTCTTAGTGTGTACATAACTATTTTTGTTAACATTTGTATTTAACATTTAATAATATTTCATTGGTTATATAAAATGTTTCTAATTTCTAATTATTTTTAATTATATTTTCATATAATGAATTATAAAGAAAAAAATATAAATATTACATTCAATAATATGGATTAAAAATGTCTGCAATAATTATAATTAACTTGATAAAATTTTTAGTAATAATGTTTATTAAAAATTAAAAACTTAGCTAAAAAGATTTTCCTATGTTTTTAAAATTATCGTCAAAACCTTTTAGGTAAGTTTTAAAAAACGTCGCCAATAACTTTTGGATGTGTTTCCAAAAACGTGGCAAAAAATTATATCATCACCAATAATTTTGGGCGATGACTAGAAATTCATCGATAAATATTATTAATGACATTAAAGGTAAAGTTGTTAATAACATTTGGCCACGAAAACTAAACGTAACGAAATATTATTGGCAACGATTTTTTTATCATTGCGGCTCTCTATTCGCTACATCAATAATTTGTAGTAAAAAATAATTTGTGAAGATTTGTTACAAATGTCGCCTATACTATTTTGTTATCCGGATTTTGCGATAATTTAATATCATCACTAAATATTAATTATTAGTGACAAATGAAGGAGTTAGCGCTAAAAGGTCCTATTGTTGTGAATCCAAATCCCATATTTTGTAGTTTGCTTCATCGAACTTAATGAGCGAAGTCATTTTGCACTAGTCCATTCCTCATTTCTAGTTTCTATAAGGATTTGTTAACACAAGGTACCGAACAATAAAGAAACAAACAAGAAGGTGGTGAGATGGAACTACGTTATAACTATATAAATGTACAAGTACAATGTATGCGATACATCTAAAGCACTGCATTTATGAAAACCAAGCCTTTTTCGTACTTATCCTGCTGTCAGTGCTATGAACCATTATTGGTTAGGATTGGTTGTACAAGTCAATTCGATACATTCCAAAGAAATGGGAACCTCAAATAATAAAGATTTCACCTTTATCAGAGCTATATGTCAATTCCATTTTCCAGTCTACAATATCTTCTCACCAACGCTTGTCACTAAAGTCCAACAAAACATCTGTCTATCAGTAACTTGGAAAAATCGCAGGCAAGACTTCAATTCTATCTTTTGCGTTAGTGGATGATGATCTCATTGAAAACAAGAATATATGTAAAAGATTCATTTGCATTTAAGATATCTTGACTCTAGTAATTGGCGATATTGCAGATCATGAGCCAAGTGGGTGATTTGCAGTTTGCATGAAAGAAACTGATTAAGATGATTCAGCTCTAACACTGGTAGTGACGTACAGAATTGGCATGCAATTAAGGCGTCATCACTGAACCCAGAGATGGAAAAGTCGACGAAGAAAGAATGGAAAGGAAGCTGTACTGATCTGCAGGTATCTTCACGCAGACATGAATAATCTTTACGAGCGGAGTAAATTGTCTGTGCCAGTGGTCCTCTACATATCTCTCTTGGTGCAGTTGGCTTTCAACATTTGAACTAATGATCAAGGTTCCAAGCTTAGCCAGAAATGTTCTTACTGACCTAAACTTTTCTTTCCTTGGAGAGAAAGATGTCGTCATTTTGTGTTCATTGGGTTCCTTGTTTTCCAAAGTTTTGATATTTCATAATCCATAGCGATACAAGTTATACCCTTGAAGTGTGACATGCAAACTCAAAAGGAAGCCTAGTCCAAGTTAATTTTACACCGTAATGCTGGAATTTTAAAGAAAAGAACATGTATAAGGTGAGATAAGATAAAGATAAAAGAATACTTAACACTCAATTTGTTTTATTAATAAATTTAGTTTTCTTATATAAGCAAAATAAAAAAAAAATAAAATAGATAAAATTAAAAAAATTAAGACCTATTTTAAAGAAATTTTAATAATTCTAAAATTTTGAATTAATTCTCAGCGTATAAAACTTGCGTAGTCTGAAATTGAGTTCAAAGCCGGAACGAACAATTTACTTCATGATTTTTGGATATAAAATTGAACGTATAGAAAAGATGTGAAGTGGTGGGACTTCAAGATATTGGAAATTTACTGCATTATTATAAAACAGCTAATCTAGAAATGCAAGATGGCAATATACTTTAAATATAATATCCCAATAGAAAATGATTACTACAAAAAAGTTGTTACTTGTTACAAAATCTATAGTTCTTTTGTCTTCTTCTCATATACATAAAGTTTCTACTGAGCTAGTAAATGATGAATTGCAGGAAACATATAATTAACTCAGTAGCTGAAAGAGTGAAATGGAATTAGCGTTTTTCTGTAAATAACAAGTTCAAGAAAACTGACGGCTTTCGTATCGATAACATACCGCCCTATCTGTGTAGAAGACAAAAACGGTAAGCGGTCCGGTTCTGTGAGTGAAGTTTAGTAAGTGGTCATGTTCTGCAGACTATCGTCTTTTCTGTGTAAACGATGAAAATAAGTGGTCCGGTTCTGTGAATTAAGTATGCATATATTTTTGTTCGTAATTTCCGTTTTGCAATTATCCATAGGTTCCACACATTGCTTTCTATTCTTTAAGCTATGTCGCATGTTTTGATACCATCCCAGTAAACCAGAAAACTCATTAATTTTGGACAAGGTACATTGCAGATACTCCTGAGTACCCATAGAGTAGGATCTAGGAGCTAATAAAATAGTCCCACCCACCTACCCACAGAGAATGCGGACAAAAGAACACGTCTAGTTTGGCAATCACAGCTTTATAAAGGGCTATAAAGATATCAGCCAGACGGGGAAAAAGTTGGAGCACCAGGGTTGGCATAAATGCATTAAAAAAGAAATTGAATTGAAAATGCAGGAAAAGCAGGTCAATTGGATAGTTGTGTGTTTAGGATAAGTTTTTCTTTGATTGTGATAAAATGATGCAACGTAGGATTGGGAATAACACAACAGATTTATTGGATAAAGATACTGTTCAGACATTTTTATCTTTTGTATGGTATATATATGTCGTGAATGTTGAAGATCTTTTAATGTACCGGAAGGTATCCACTGTGGGAGTACCTTGTCGTAATATGATACTGAATTAAAAAAAAAAAAGATCTTTGTTTTATTTTTTAAAATTTTCTGAAAGAAGATTAAGATGACATCCGTCGAGGGAATAAGATATTCGGACATGGATAGCATTAGCATTACGAGTAAGCAAATTACCTACTTTTGTTTCTTCTCCTATCGTACTTGTCTAAAATTATACACTTGAAGACAATCGCCACCATCATCATGTAGTAATAACAGCACAAGAACCACACCAGACGTCTTAGCTTAACCCGCCACACGTCAACTCAGGACCGCCACAAGCATCAAAGTAAAGCATATTAGACCAACAACCCAGGCCAACAGATAAATGGCAGAAATGGGTACGCCGCTGCCATGCCCATGTGTCGTTTGGGTCATGGTTGGCGTGCTCTGATAAAGCAGCGGTATACTCCACGTGCATTTGTGTCACGTCAATATATTCCCTTGCTGGTTGGGGGCTAAGTATGCCCCATTCTTACTATATTAAACTCCTAATCCGCAGTTCGGAGAGAAGGAAAAGGATCTGAAAAGCCTGATTATTGGAAAAAAGATTTTTGAAACAACTGGATCCTAATAAAAAGAGATTAAATCTTTTACATTAATTTATTAATTATAATGTTATTATTATATTTTATTAAATTTTATTCATATATTTAAATAAAATTTAAATAAAATAAATGAAACGAAATATTTGATATAACAGCACAAATAAATTCAGATTCTCGGCCCCGACATCTGTGTCCTTGGAATGACGACATAATTAAGACATTATAGGTCTTCATGCTAACGATTTACAACTTGACTTTAGGTACATAGGCTGACAGAGACAGTACTAAGTCTCCACTTACAAATAATCCGCAAAATCTGTAAGATTCTTGTCCACGTCCATATCAAATACAAACGATAAATTTCTCACAGTATCAGTCCTGACACTCTTGAAGGCACTACTTGCTACCTTTAAAACCCCACGTGCTTTCTTTCATGTTTTTACAGGTTTGGTTTCTCTACACTGATCCATTCTCTAGCGTACGAAATTTTTTTACTTTTATCTTCACGTCGTCAAGAAGGTTGTCATTAGTTTCACCATTCAGAACTTTTTCGATTTTTGCTTATTTTGCAGGTCCACTCCTTGAAGAGACAACTTTATCTTGTTCGTTATATCTGTCTGTTATTAAGGATTTTGAGTGGCTGATCAGAAGCTGGAAAGTCTTGCTAAGATGAGTAGAATGGATGTTTTCATAGAGATTGTTAATGTCGTATTTGTGATACTACTAGTGGGATGGGTTTTAACAGATGTCTTGAAGCGAAGGGGAGTTAGAGATTACTTGAACGCTGATGAAACATCATTGAAACAGTGGACAGCTTTTACTATAATCACTGTTCTCTCCAACCTCATGGTTTCAATGATGTACATCAGTTTTGGGATATATGAATATTGGTACCATAGAACTGTCACGTTTAAATCTTTCTCAGCCATGCCTTGGATTTTTGCTACTGTGGTTGCTTTCTATTCCCAGAACAGGACGCTCACAGAAGATAGGAGATGGCCTATAGTCTTGATTCTGTGGTGGTTCTTCTCCTGCCTCCTCGATTCACTTTCTATCTCCGTTCACTTGATTAACCTTTTCACTTCAACAAATTTTCCTTACCCCTGGCCTCAAGTTGACATTGTTGCCTTTCTTTCCTTACCATTGTTAATCCTACTCTCTTGCAATGCTCTTATATCCCGGGGCAATGTCAAGCCACATAATAATCTCGAAGACCCATTGCTAAAAGAAGAGACTGAAAAGTTACTGGAAGATCTAAGTAGCTTCAATAGTGCTGGAATTTTGAGCCGAGCTACGTTTCGATGGCTAAATCCACTATTCACCAGAGGAAGAAATAAAAAACTTGAGTTATCTCACATTCCTCCGGTTCCTAACTCGGAAACAGCCAAGTTTGCCTCATCGTTGCTTGAAGAATCACTAGGGAAACAGAAAACTGAAACCTTCGAACTGTCCAAGGCCATAGCTTATGCTGTATGGAGATCTCTAATCATAAATGGAGTTTTTGCAGGTACCTAGTTGTTTCTGTATTACTTGGAAGTTGTTCTGGTTTAAAGGCGGCTAACTTGTGGCCTCTTCATCTCTTTTTAGGTATCAACACAGTTGCCTCTTACATGGGTCCTTTTCTGATCACAAACTTTGTGAACTTCTTGTCAAAAAAGGATGATAATTCAAGCAAACAATACGGGCTCATTCTAGCTCTGATCTTCTTTTTCTCAAAGACGACAGAATCATTAACTCAGCGGCAATGGTATTTCGGTGCACAACGCATTGGCGTAAGAATAAGGGCAGCTCTCATGGTGTTGATTTACAAAAAGTCTTTATCGGTTAAACTTTCTGGTTCAAGCAATGGCAAAATCATCAATATGATCAATGTGGATGTCGACAGAATTGGGGACTTCGCCTTGAACATTCATGGAGTATGGTTGCTACCAATCCAAGTATTTTTGGCCCTCATTATTCTGTACAGAAATTTAGGTGCTGCCCCATCCTTAGCTGCCTTCTCTTCCACAATTTTGGTCATGGTGAGCAATATTCCTTTGGCCAGCAAGCAAGAAAGGCTCCACTCTAAGATCATGGAATCAAAGGACACAAGAATCAAAGCAACTTCAGAGACTCTCAAGAGCATGAGAGTCTTGAAGCTTTATTCTTGGGAGCCGTCATTTTTTAAGAAAATTCTTCAGCTTAGGGAGACAGAGAGTAACTGGCTGAGAAGGTATCTTTATACAAGCTCAGCAATAGCCTTTCTCTTTTGGGCTTCACCAACTTTAGTCTCTGTTATTACTTTTGGAATCTGCATTCTGTTGAAAACACCATTAACAACAGGCACAGTCCTATCTGCTCTTGCGACCTTCCGAATACTGCAAGAACCAATTTACAACCTGCCAGAGCTCATATCCATGATTGCACAGACCAAGGTTTCAGTTGACCGCATAAAAGAATTTTTGAGAGAAGAAGATCAAAGGAAGCAAATATCTTATCAACCCACAGAAGCATCTAGCGTAGCGATTGAAATAGAGATTGGGGAGTATGCTTGGGGGGTAAATGAACAGTTCCTGCCTAAACCTACGATCAAACTCACAGAGAAGATGCAAATAATGAAGGGTCACAAGGTTGCAGTTTGTGGATCGGTGGGTTCCGGCAAATCAAGCTTTCTCAGCACCATACTTGGAGAAATGCCCAGGATATCAGGAGTTGGAATTAAAGTTCATGGGAGAAAAGCTTATGTCCCGCAGAGTGCTTGGATTCAAACAGGAACAGTGAGAGAGAATGTGTTGTTCGGGAAGGATATGAATAAGGATTTCTACGAGGAAGTTTTGGAAGGAAGTGCTCTGAAACAGGACATTGAGGTTTGGATGGATGGTGATCTGACTGTGGTGGGAGAGAGGGGTATCAACTTGAGTGGAGGACAAAAACAGAGGATTCAACTTGCGAGGGCTGTATATAGTGATTCAGATGTTTATATCCTGGACGATCCTTTCAGTGCCGTTGACGCACATACTGGGACGCATCTGTTCAAGGCAAGTAATTTTCCTTTTTTTCCTTGGTATCATTGTTTGTTCCTATCTAGTAGGTTTTTTTTTTCCCCTTAAGAAATGGAGTGGTTTTTGCAGAAATGCTTAATGCAACTCCTGTCGCAAAAGACTGTCATTTTTGCCACTCACCAGTTGGAGTTCTTAGATGCTGCAGACGTTGTTGTGGCAAGTAACTAGAACCTCAGATCGTAATATGCAGATATCAGTATCATAATCCTCACGCAAAGCCTATTAACCTCAAATCATATGAATTTCTCGCAGGTGATTAAAGATGGTGTAATAGTCCAGTCAGGAAAATATGAAGAATTGATTGCAGATTCTACTGGGGAACTCGTTAGACAGATGCTTGCCCACAGAAAATCGATAAACCAAGTGAACCCGTCTTCCGTGCAAAGAAACTTAACTGGTCGATCTTCTCAGCTAAGTCAACCTGAAGTGATAGAAGAACCGCTGAAGGAGCCCATCAATAATGGTAGGTTACTGGAGAGACATCAAGAAGAAAAAACTGAAACCGGTAGAGTGAAATGGAGTGTTTACTCTACTTTTGTTACTTCAGCTTATAAAGGAGCCCTTGTTCCGGTTGTCCTTCTATGTCAGATCCTCTTCCAGGGATTGCAGATGGGTAGCAGTTATTGGATTGCTTGGGCAGCAGACCAAACACACAATGTCAGAAGAGGGCAGCTGATTGGGATATTCACCTTGTTGTCAGGTGGAAGCTCTATCTTTATATTGGGTAGAGCTGTTTTGCTAGCTACTATTGCAGTTGCTACTGCTCAGCATCTCTTTGTCGGAATGATCAAGTCAGTTTTTCGAGCACCCATTTCGTTCTTTGATTCTACCCCTTCTAGTAGAATCCTCAACAGGGTCAGTAATGAATAGTTATTTGAGTTTCTTTTTCTTCTATTTTATGTACATTTTAAAACTCACATTTTCCTTGTTCGTGTGTCCTTTCAGTCATCAACAGATCAAAGCACAATTGATACCGATATTCCATACAGATTAGCAGGACTGGCATTTGCATCGATTCAGTTGTTGAGCATCATTATTCTCATGTCCCAAGTTGCCTGGCAGATCTTCATCCTCTTTCTTTTCATCCTGGGAATCTCCATCTGGTATCAGGCAAGACAAACAATTAACTTTGTTATCATAACGTATTGCTCAAATCACATTAACAGCTTCATACCTTACTTTTCTATTATGTATATGGTAAAAACTCCTATTTTGATTGGCTAATTACATATCGTATAGGCATACTACATAACCACAGCTAGAGAACTGGCTAGGATGGTTGGAATCAGAAAGGCTCCGATTCTGCATCACTTTTCAGAATCCATATGTGGGGTCCCAACCATTCGTTCTTTCAATCAAGAAGAACGATTCTTGATGAATAATGTCAAGTTAATTGATAACTATTCTCGCATTGTCTTCCACAACTCAGGCACGATGGAATGGCTGTGTGTTCGGATCAACTTTCTCTTCAATCTTGTCTTCTTCCTTGTTCTGATCATCTTGGTGAGCCTTCCCAAATCAGCCATTGATCCTAGTAAGAACCTCGTCCCTACATTAAACTAGTAACAGTTAACGTAGAGTTATGGTTACTCATTCTAATTTTAAGTTTTTAGCTGTTGCTGATTATTAAGGAGCTAGTATGAAACTTTCTTCTTTTAAAAGTAATTCTTAAAATTAGAAGTGATTTCTAGTAAACTATTAGTTTACAGTAATATATTTTATTTGTTTTAAATCCTATGATTTTTTCTTACACTTGTTTTCTATTCTTTATCTAAATTTCAGCAATCCTAAAATTTTTAATGACAGACAGCATCCTTCTATATATTCTACATCAGTAAAACTTTGTTAAACTGTATTGATAATTGTCAATTACTAATGGTTGGTCGACTTGGTCACAGGCTTGGCAGGACTAGCAGCTACGTATGGTTTGAACCTTAATGTTCTCCAGTCTTGGGTCATATGGAACCTTTGCAACGTTGAGAACAAAATGATAACTGTTGAAAGAGTTCTCCAGTTCACTAACATATCCAGTGAAGCTCCGCTCGTCATTGAAGATTTTAGGCCAAGGCCTGAATGGCCAATGGACGGGAAAATTGAACTTATAGATCTTCATGTCCAGTATAATCCTTCTCTCCCAATGGTCTTGAAAGGGATAACTTGCACCTTCCCCGGAGAAATGAAAATCGGTGTTGTAGGCAGAACAGGTAGTGGAAAGTCCACTTTGATTCAAGCTCTGTTCAGGGTGGTTGAGCCCTCACGAGGACAGATTCTTATAGATGGACTAGACATATCAAAGATGGGTTTGCAGGACTTGAGATCCAGGCTTGGAATAATTCCTCAGGACCCCACATTGTTCCAAGGAACTGTAAGGACTAATCTGGATCCTTTGGACGAACACACAGATCAGGAAATCTGGGATGTATGTACCAAAACTTGTGTCTTTTGACTTTGTAAAAGTTAAGGATGTTTTAACTGAAAAATTTTGTTTTGCAGGTTCTTACGAAGTGTCGCCTTGCAGACATAGTAAAGCAGGATCTAAGACTTCTGGATGCCCCAGGTACACATTTGTGTTTCTTGAACAATCTTTATGCAGCCCTTTTCTTCCCATTTTCAGAATGTTTACATGATCCTGTTGTTGATTTATGAAAATGAAATGAATTGGACGCACAGTTGCTGAAGATGGGGAAAACTGGAGCGTTGGTCAGAGACAACTTGTTTGCCTGGCAAGAGTACTCCTAAAAAGGAGAAAAATTCTAGTATTAGATGAGGCCACAGCATCCATTGACACAGCAACAGACAATGTCATTCAGAAGACAATAAAAGAAGAAACAAGTCGATGCACAGTTATCACGGTGGCACATCGAATACCTACAGTTATTGACAACAACTTGGTTTTGGTTCTTGATGAAGGTGAGCTGAGAATAACCTATGAAAACACATGATATTGCTATTTGTTACTAAAAAATATGTAATCATCTTCCAACTGCATTGATTCTTGCAGGGAAGGTTGTAGAATATGACTCTCCAGTGAAGTTGCTTGAGGATAATTCTTCTTATTTTGCCAAGTTGGTATTAGAGTTCCGGAGGAGAACATCTGAGAGTAAGAAAGGAACTGCACCTAATTGTTGACAGAACAAGTTTCATCTTTTCTCTTACATCCTAATACGGCCAGGATTGAAGCCATCAAGTATGAAAATGTGTATAAAAGAGAGGTAGAATGAGTAGAATGACTTTAATAGCCTTAAATATGAACAACCATATTCCACGGGGCACTTCGAGGGAATTATTTACATGGTTGACATGTTATTACTATAGGAATAAGGGTTAATTATCAAAAAAATCTCAAACTTTACTCAAATACAGATCGATGTTAATGTCTCCGTTAACAGGTCTAAAATAGATAGTCATGTAAGCTATAATAAGTCACTCATGGGGTAATAGGTATAAGTCACTTTCACGTCAAATTATAATTAAATGAAATTAATTGTTATTAATTCACTTTGAGGGGATTAGGCATACAAAGGAAGGGAATAAATGGACAAGAAAAATAAATCATCTAATTCGAAAACCAATCTCTATACAAAAATATATATAAACCTTACAAATCAAGGCAAGGTAATAGCTTATGTTCTTTTTGTCTTTCATTCTTCTCTTTTTCTGATAAAAGTTTATGTTTCTTCTTTTGTGGTTAAGAACTTGTTAGAGATAGAACGTAAGTTAGTAAAAGAAAAGAAAATGGAAAATTTTCAAACGAAAGAAATTAGGACTATGTTTGGAATGAGTGAGTGAAGAAGAAGAGAGACTTTAACCACCATCAAAATTAATTAACATAGGGTTTTAGGTGGATGGCCGAAGAGGGGAGAAGGGTAGGTTAGGGTATTTTTAGTTTAATTTTAATTTATTAAAATATGATGTGGATTTAACATGATTCATGACATCCTACATTTACCATAACATACCTAACTCACCAACCACTCTTTTAACCACTCCCTCTCCTTCTAACCCTTCGTCAAAGAGGAAAACTTGGAAACAAGTAGTAGGTGGTTCTGCAGACCTTGCTCTGCATTTCTGCCGAATTTGCTCTGCATTTATGCCCTCCTAAGGCAAAAGATGGCCGGACTATTGTCGTTCTAGATAGAGAATTGTTACAAGAGGGGGTCAAATCTTGGGAAAACTCTCTCATTAGGTTTTTTTGGGATAAAAGACCTGCTTTCCCAATCATTCAAAGATGGGCACAAACAGTATGGAAGAATAAAGGATTTGTGGAGGCGGTTATTGCAGAAGATAAATATGTTCTATTCATCTTTTCATCTAAAGCACAAGCTTTGAAAGTGGTAGAAAAAGGGCCATGGCATGTTGCAAACTTCCCATTATTTTTGCAGTCATGGCAGTCAGGATTCTAGATAGATTACAAGGACAAAAGACCAGTGCTAATATGGGTAAATCTCCTTAATTTCCCCCTCGAATATTGGACAACAAAAGGCTTGAGTATGATTGCTAGTTTTCTAGGAAAACCTCTATGTTTAAATGACAATACAACAAATAGAAAAAGGTTGGCGTATGCCAGAATATGTATTAATATGGATCTTTTTAAATGTTTACCAAAATCTATTACCATTATGAAATTGTGGTTAGATAGGTCCTTATACGAGGATAATGTAATAGTCTAATATCAATGGAAGTTGTCCCTAGTTGCTCAAGGTAAAAAACGGATACCTACGGGTAAGACTTTCAATAGAGGGGACTATGAGGAGCTGATGGGTGAAAATTTCATAATCACAGAGGTATAACAAAATGAGGAAAACAGATCCATGACTATACTTGAATATGGTCACGAAAAAAGTGAGCTAGAAGGCGATGGGAAAACAACAGTGGAAGATGGGAAACTAGGGAGTGACTGTGTACTAGAGTAAGATGGGAAACTAGAGAGTGAATGTGATGTGAGGGAAGGAGAATCCTTTACAGCAAATGCTGAAGATAAAGGAAAAGAGGTTACTGTGGATGGTAGGCAAGAGGAGCAACTGATTGAAAATCCAACAGCCACTCCTGAGTCTAATACTAAAGGGCTTGATCAAAATGAACTGATAGGTATTATTGTGAAAAATAAGGAGGAGGACCGTACTACTGGCAAATTTTGGCAGTCGCTAAAAGGAAAACTAGCAGGACTAAGAGGAAGGGCTCTAAAACCAACTTAGCTTGATTATGGAGATCTTAAGATGGAATGTGAGTGGAATCAACCGCCCTAAAAAGCTTTCGGCTTTACGGGATTTTGTATTAGCCCCGAAATTTTTTTTAAATATTATTTATTTATTTAATAAAGCGTGATTAGACTAATTAAGTAATTTAGTTAGCATTAATTAAGATGATAGGAATTAAATATGATAGCATTAAATAGCATA